>OZ025673.1:0-532497 GCA_964019335.1 Diplonema japonicum
GGGTTTGCGGGTTTGCGGGTTTGCGGGTTTGCGGGTTTGCGGGTTTGCGGGTTTGCGGGTTTGCGGGTTTGCGGGTTTGCGGGTTTGCGGGTTTGCGGGTTTGCGGGTTTGCGGGTTTGCGGGTTTGCGGGTTTGCGGGTTTGCGGGTTTGCGGGTTTGCGGGTTTGCGGGTTTGCGGGTTTGCGGGTTTGCGGGTTTGCGGGTTTGCGGGTTTGCGGGTTTGCGGGTTTGCGGGTTTGCGGGTTTGCGGGTTTGCGGGTTTGCGGGTTTGCGGGTTTGCGGGTTTGCGGGTTTGCGGGTTTGCGGGTTTGCGGGTTTGCGGGTTTGCGGGTTTGCGGGTTTGCGGGTTTGCGGGTTTGCGGGTTTGCGGGTTTGCGGGTTTGCGGGTTTGCGGGTTTGCGGGTTTGCGGGTTTGCGGGTTTGCGGGTTTGCGGGTTTGCGGGTTTGCGGGTTTGCGGGTTTGCGGGTTTGCGGGTATCGTGCGGCCAAACGCTTGTGCTGCGGCTGCCAGGCACAAGTGGTCTCCCCACGTCGCCGCTGTGCCCATCCCTTCCAAGTACCGGTCCCAACCCTCACTGCAAAACGGGGCATAGTGCTCCTCCCGGTGTTTCATCCATTCTACAACCTCGCTCCTGATGTGGGTGTGGTCCCCGTAGGCTTCCCCGAGCGAACCGGCCAGGGCGTGGATGCAGTTCCCGTCCTTCTCCGTCGATCTCCTCGTCAGCTTGAAGCTCTTCATGATCTCGTCCACTGACTTGCCGGCCCTGGGTTGTTTGTCGGGGTTCCACAGATTCCGCTGCCTGTGTAGTGCACAGTGCGTCTGGTTCGACGAGCACGCCGCAGCACACGTTCCACAGAGGTTCACCTTCATGCTCCTCGCCTGCTCTTGTTTCACAAAATGATGGTGGACCGCATTGAGGTGTTTAACTAGACAGCTTGCCACACTGGTGCGGAAAGAGCAGTCTTCCATCCGGCATTGATGTTTGTCTGTTCCTTCTTTTTCCCCCTCCTTCTGCGCCTCCGTGTGCTCATCATCCAAATCCATGGGGGGAGGGTCACCACCTCCTTGCAATGCGTCCCCTGCCAGCGTCAAGTCCGCAAAGGGGTCCAGGTGTTCGGCCTGAAAGAGCTTATCCTCCGTCTCAGCCCGTTCCTTCGCCGCTTGCTTGGCGTCCTCCTTCTTTTTTCTGCGTCTCGAGCTTCTAGGCGGGCCCAAGTACACCGGCCGGTAGTGACCTCTCGATCCGCGTCTTGTCTTCTTCAGCTTTACCGGTTCGAATCTCTGGGTCGGGCCAGCACTAGCTTTCCCCACCATCACTTCCGACATGGCCCAGAGCGACATCAGCCCCCCTATCCAAACTGAAGTGCTTCCCACCAGGGTGCCCCCTACCGCTAGCCAAGCGAGCTCCCCGGCGGACCATTCATCCCCTCGGGGCCCCACCTGTACCCTTGACCTGCGGGTGGTCCTCCTGTCGCTCCCCGGCCTCTTCCACAACACTGCAGCATGCAGGAAGGAGGGGGCCATCCCGATGCCCGCCCCCAGCACCTGCCTCACCCCTGGGATCAGCAAGAGGGAGAACAAACAACAGGGCGACCCAGGCCCACACCCCCAGGTGCTCCCATCTCATCCCTTCCTTGCTGTGTCCCGTCCGTCTGCGGTGCCTCCTTGCACCGGTTGCAGCCCCAGGTGCCGGGATTCTGGGTGCCAGGGGTTGGGCTCCAGGCGTTCCCACCTCGGTCAGCTTCAGCCCCATTGCAGGGTCATCTGGCTTCTGTTCCAGGGCGGCCTCGTGTTCCTCTCTGCGGGCCCTCCTCCTCCCTTCTTTCCTCGCACGACGGTGCCTTTTCTTCTCCTGTCTGGCAGCCTCCCTCGCCCCCTCCCTCGCCTTGGTCCTCTTCTCCCGACGCCTCTGAAGGGCCGTTTCGCTCCTGTGCCTCCTCCTGTTCTTCTTCCTCTTGGGCGCTGGCTTAGGTTCCCTGCCACCCATGGCAATCCAGGGGGCTCTTTTCTGTCTTCTCACAAGGGTGTGCAGTGGTGCTCTCACGTCGCTCGCAGCCTCCGCCCCAACCACACCTTGGCAGGCGGTGGGGGCGGGTGCTGGGTCCCCCTGGTTGTTTGAAAAGAAAAAAGGTTCCTTCTTGTTTGTTTTTTTTTTTTCTTTCCCTTCCACCCTCAAAAAAAGCCCCCGGCCCTTGGGGACCAGGGTGTACACCTCCGTAGAGGGTCCAGAAAAAATGGGGGGCAGAGAGGGAGGAGCACTACCTTCTCTCGGGCGTGCTGTCTCTCCCTCTGCCTTTTTTTCCTCCAAAGAGGGTCTGTTTTTCACCTCCGTGGAGGGTCCCTCTGGAGAGGGCTCTAAAAATGAAAAAGGGGGGACAAATGGGGGGGAGGAGCACTACCCTCTCTCGGGAGTGCCACCTCTTCCCCTTTCTCTCTATTTTCCTCCGAAGAGGGTCTGTTTTTTACCTCCGTGGAGGGTTCTAAAAAAAAGGGGGTGGGAGGGGCACTACCCTCTCTCGGGGGTGTCACTTCTCCTTGCCCACAAAAAAGGGGATCTAAAAAAAAAGGGGGGGGTTCGTTTGTTTGCCTGTGGGGTGGGTCTTCCTGGGGGGGTATGCGGGTGAGCTCAGGGCCAACCGCACGCAGGGTGATCGACACCCTGACACCAGTGGACACCCCTGACGGGATGTGGTGTGTCCACTGGTGTCTCGCTTCGCCTTCCAACAGTGCCCATGAGAAGGGGGGCACCAGGTACCTCGTTACCCTGTCCCCCTTCCTCATGACCATTGTGGTCTCGGCCCCGTACGACAAGACTAGGACGACCGGTCCCAGTCTTGCGTCGTCCTTGTGGGCGGCAATCCCACAACCAGGTCTGTACTTATTCACAAGTACCTGATTGGGGACCACCTTGAGCCCTGCGGCGGCGGCCACCTCCCTCACCCATCCCTTTGCCCCCCCTGGGATGCCGGTGGTGGGGCGCACCTTGGCGTCCGTCCCCTCCCATCGGTGCCCATACTGGAGCGTCTCCCTCTCCGTGTTCCCTGACAGGGCCTCCCACTTCCCAGACAGCAGAGCTTCTGGGAAGGCGGGGGCAGCACCTGTCTTCAACCCGGGGGGGTGCTCTCCATCCTTCAGTATCCACCCTTTTTCATCAAAGCTTATGGTTTCTAGATTGTTGCACCCATACAAGAAGTCATTACCAATGGAAGAAAGATTGGTCATCGAACTTAAGTCGATGGTTTCTAGTGTTTTGCACCCTAACAAGAAGCCATGACCAATAGAAGAAAGATTGGTCATTGAACTTAAATCGATGGTTTCTAGCTTGTTGCAGCAGTAAGACAAGAAACCATCACCAATAAAATTAAGATTGGTCATCGGACTCAAGTCGATGGTTTCAAGTTCGTTGCAGGAAGACAAGAACTCATGACCAATGGTAGAAACATTGGGGAGGATGAGTTCAACAGACGTCAGGTGGTCGCAATCTCGAAGAAACGCATCGCCTATCCTTGTAACACAGCCTGTGGAGTCGGTGACAACGAGGAACCGAAGTCCAGAAGGAAGGTTCCACTTCTTCATGGACAAGACATCGACAGCTGGAGAGTCCCCCACCTCCACCACCAGAGCCAGCTCAGGGTCAGCTCCAACAAGCCCCTCCAGCTCCGAAACCACTTCTGAGTTTTCGTCCTTCAGCTCTTCCAGACGAACTGTTCTCTTGTTCGCCTCTACATGGACCACGCAGCCCTCCACGAGCCCAAGTTCCTGAACCTCTTCACCCCCGTTCCTGTCCAGGACCTCTCCCTCCCAAACCAGTTTGAACTTGCCTTCGAGTAAACCAGCAGCACACCCCGCCTTCTTGTACAGGCTCCCCACCACCTCCTTCCCCGACACCTCCACATCGTGAACCCCGCCTCCGGTCTTCACGAACACTGTCATATAGTTCATTCTTTTTTTCGTGCTTCTGTCTTTGAAAGTGATCTTACAAACGAGAAATATAAATGAAAATCGATATTCCTGGCGCTGTTCTTTAATCGCTTCGTCATCTGATGACATAATAATCCGATAAACCCACCCGTCAGCGAACAAGCTGTAGAAGGAAAACTTCTAAACCATAAGATAAAAAATAAAGAATCAACTCAAAACCATCAGCAAACAAGCTGTAGAGCTGTAGTGTTTTTTTGTAAATCACGTTATAGGGGTGGGGAAAAACTTGTTCAGGGGGGCTTTCTTTCTTTTTATTTTCACTGCTGCGTCGGATTCGTCGGCTGCTGTGGGGGGTTAAAATGTTCTCTGTTTCTGCGAGAAACAGGATTGTACACTCTTGGGGATCTGGGATGGGATCTCGGGATTCTGAATGAATCATAAGTGCCCCAGCCGCCTTCTGATTGGCATGCTACTTCGGCAGGTTAGATGGTTGTTGTGGAGTTGTTGCGGAGGGGCAGGTCCCCGGTGTCTTCGAGGTATTGGATTGCTTTTCGTGGGTTCTCCACAAGGATGTGTCTCAGCGTCAGGGTGTCGAAGTGTTTGTCCCTGCTTGCTTTGGATGACGGGCAGTCTAGGAAGAGATGTTGGAGGGTTCGCTTCGTGTTGGGGCCGCACTTCACGCAAATTCGCTTGAGCTTTAAAAAAGAAAAGACAAATCGCTTGTAATAGATAACGAAGCAGGGGTATGAAAAGGAAGAGGGACCATCTTTTAGTTTTCGCGAACGTGCAGGGGAGAATAAAAAAGAGGAATTGAAGAAGAAGAAGAAGAAGAAGAATGACTTTGGTTGCTTATAAACCAAAGTCATTCTTCTTAAAAAAAGAGAAAAACCACTCGCTGTGGGAGGGATGGCAAGTTCAAGGGTTGTGAATTACAACAGAAAATCTTTGTTCATTTCTAGCTTTTTCATCAAACAAGAATTTTAATCAAACCGGGTACAAGAACTCATCACCATAGTAAGAAAGACTATTGGGCCATTCAAAGTCTGTAGTTTCTAAGTTCTCGCACCCTGACAAAAAACTATTACCAATGGAGTAAACCTTGGCCAGCGCATCCAAGTCTATGGTTATTAAGTTCTCACACCCCGACAAAAAATTATCACCGATGGAATAAAGATTGGTCATCGCATTCAAGTTGATGGTTTCTAGTTTGCTGCATTCTGACAAGAAGGAAGAACCAATGTGAACCAGATTAGTCATCGATCTCAAGCTTATGGTTTCTAGATTGTTGCACCCATACAAGAAGTCATTACCAATGGAAGAAAGATTGGTCATCGAACTTAAGTCGATGGTTTCTAGTGTTTTGCACCCTAACAAGAAGCCATGACCAATAGAAGAAAGATTGGTCATTGAACTTAAATCGATGGTTTCTAGCTTGTTGCAGCAGTAAGACAAGAAACCATCACCAATAAAATTAAGATTGGTCATCGGACTCAAGTCGATGGTTTCAAGTTCGTTGCAGGAAGACAAGAACTCATGACCAATGGTAGAAACATTGGGGAGGATGAGTTCAACAGACGTCAGGTGGTCGCAATCTCGAAGAAACGCATCGCCTATCCTTGTAACACAGCCTGTGGAGTCGGTGACAACGAGGAACCGAAGTCCAGAAGGAAGGTTCCACTTCTTCATGGACAAGACATCGACAGCTGGAGAGTCCCCCACCTCCACCACCAGAGCCAGCTCAGGGTCAGCTCCAACAAGCCCCTCCAGCTCCGAAACCACTTCTGAGTTTTCGTCCTTCAGCTCTTCCAGACGAACTGTTCTCTTGTTCGCCTCTACATGGACCACGCAGCCCTCCACGAGCCCAAGTTCCTGAACCTCTTCACCCCCGTTCCTGTCCAGGACCTCTCCCTCCCAAACCAGTTTGAACTTGCCTTCGAGTAAACCAGCAGCACACCCCGCCTTCTTGTACAGGCTCCCCACCACCTCCTTCCCCGACACCTCCACATCGTGAACCCCGCCTCCGGTCTTCACGAACACTGTCATATAGTTCATTCTTTTTTTCGTGCTTCTGTCTTTGAAAGTGATCTTACAAACGAGAAATATAAATGAAAATCGATATTCCTGGCGCTGTTCTTTAATCGCTTCGTCATCTGATGACATAATAATCCGACGTACTTGCTGTTCTTAGGAACATCTTGAAGTTCGTAACAGTGTACTGCTGCAAAATGTACAAACCTAATTTCTGACAAACTACCCGATCTTTCTCCTTACAGAACGTTGTTTCGTGTGGCAGCGCATTCGCTTTTCGTTTGTGCCGCCCCGTGCAGGCTGTAGAAGTGTGGTTTTCAGTTCGCTCAGCAAGGTGTGCACCATGTTCCACTCCTGGTGTCTAAGGTTCGAAGCCAAGTTAAAACCCTTGATTGGGTCGCAGATGCCCAACCCCGATTCCTGCTTGTTTGTAGTCGTAAGCAACTTGCATACCAATTCAGCCCAGCCTGACTTTCTCCCTGGGGTTCCGGGGCTACGGATATCCACCCAGAACCGCTGCTTTGTGATAAGAGCTTGCTTGATCGTGTTGCTTATCCTGTGTAGCGATGGGTAAGATCTACTTGCATACCACCAGAAGTACCCAGCCACGAGTTCTTGGCACGACCTGTTGTTGTCGCAGCAGTCCTCCACCACATCGTATACCTCGAAGCCCGACTCGCTGTCACTTGAGACCATCCACCTGAAATACGGCAGCAACTGTGGCTTTATAGACTGCAGATAATAGATGAAGGTGACATTGATCATGAAAGCGCTGAGAAGCTTTTTCGGTCCGTTCTTCAAAGCAGCTTCGTAGAACACATAATTCACGAAGAACAAACACGGCAGCACACGGCGGTCGTACATGAGGAATTGCTTAACAATTTGTGAGTTCCATGATCCTTCCGGCTTGTTACAGGAGATCTCCAACGTGCAGGGTACATTTCCCACGATTGTGAGACATTTCAAGAGCGGGATGGTTGCTGGAATGTACGTGAAACGCACTGTCTTGCCTAGTACACTGTTTGAGAGCTTGTCACGAAGATACCGCAAAGTCTCAGCACCGTTCTGTTCTGAGATCAGCAGCTGTACGTCGATATCCGACTCAGGCCTACTTAGCCCTGTATCCATGCTACCAAAAAGTTTAAACTCCGCCTCAGGGAGGATCTTCATTACATGTTTACGAACGTTGTTGTACAATTTCTGCCTGCAGCGCACGATGTGTTCAGGCATCTCATGTTGTACTTTAAACATTTCTGGATCTACGGCAAGACTACTCAAGTACTTATCGACGTCATCCTCAGTGGAATAATCAGTGTCACAACACGGCTCTTCAAACACCGCGTCTACTTCAAGAGTCGAGTACTCTTGTGACTTCGGTGCGCCCTCATAAAATGGCAGTTCTTCATGATACGAAGGTGGGTGTTTGTTCTGCAAGCGGTCTGGCTTCTTTTGTGCAGGCTGCAACTCAACAGCAGGCCCGGTTGGTGGCGGGATTGTGAAATCTGCTAACACAGCTCGAATCCGTGCCAAGGACCTTTCGGGATGCGAGTTCATCGAACTTCCCAGCAACTGGCTAGTCGGCTGTGGCTGCCGTCTTCTCGGTGGCTTGTTCGGCGGTTTGCTGTCATCCGAAGAGCTTGAATCAAAAACAGGTATGTATTCCAAACTGTCCATCCACATCCCCGGTTGCGCCTTTGTCTGCACAGGGTACGAGTTTGCTTCACACGCAGGCTGAGGTGCCTCATATGCGGGAGGAGGGGCCTCCTCATATGCAGGGGGTGGTCCTTCCTCATATGCGGGGGGTGGTCCTTGCTCAGGGGGTGGTCCTTCCGCGTAGGCAGGGGGAGGTCCTTCCTCATAAAACGCATCGTTGAAAACAAGTGCAGCATTGTTAACAAGTAGAGCATCGCTTGGGTTTGTACAATTATTGCTATGAGCAGTTTCGGAGTATAAAAATTGTTCAGGAGGTATATGGTTGTCGTAGTCCTGCAGACCATAGTAAGTGGACTCGAAATGAGTATCATATGTATTAGAAAATGGTACTGGATATGCAGTGCGAGCAGGAAATTCGGAATCCTCAATCAAATTTCCCTCATAATCTTCAAGAGGTGTTGCACTTACTTCGTTCCAATCACACCCATGCCCCTCCCAATCAGCTCCGTAATTGCTCCACCATGTGTCAACCGCAGGAGAGTGTGAGTTCGTCATTAAAAATACCCGATGGCATTCCTGTATGTATTGAACTGTAGCACATCTGCGACATCTGGTCGTAAAAAAAAGGGGGGGGGTCCAAAGTAAGAAACGGCAGCCAAAAGAATAATAAAATAAAATGCATTCTTGCCCCCTTTTTTTGCTTTTAGAAAAAATGAAATGAAAAGGGAAAAACAAAAAAGAAAGCCCATTACAAGAATAAAAAAACAAAAAAAAAGGAGTAAAATAAAATAGAAATAAGTAAAAGCCCCATCCATGTACTATCAAGTACCTACATTTGTTGATAGTTGTATCTATACAATCACCCGAAATTGAATATCAACACACTGGGGGTAAGGGGGGGAATGCTATTCAAAGAGCTCATCCATAATCTTCTTGTGTTCGGCGTTGTGGATGCCCTGCAGGTGTATAAGGGGTTGAGGGTTGATAATGCATACAAGATGTCCTGTGGCTGGTGAGGCAGCAGCCGCCCTGCCAATGTAACGAAGCTTGCCCGACTGCAGCCCGGCGTCCTTCACGATGTTTCTCACTCTGGGGCGTGCATGGCTCCACGCTCCCATGTTCTTCGGCTCTTCCTGCAGCCACACAAATTCTGCGTTGCTGTACTTAGTCAGGATGTCAGCAACCTCTTGGAAGGGGAAAGGCGCAAGCTGTTCAACCCTCACCAATGCAACGTCCCATCGACCTCTTTTCTTTCTCTCGTCCACAGCCTTGAAGTAGATCTGTCCAGTACACAACGCCACCCTTTTCACCAAAATAGGTGGTGCAACAAGATCTTTAGAGCCATCATCGATCACTATGGTGTAGTAAGACACGTGCTTCACGCATACCAAGAGAGAATGATGTGTCCAGTGCGAACTCATCCAAGTTGCTTGTGTTCGGCGCCCGAAGTCCTGCCTTCGACCTGTGGAATGTTCGCTGGTTTGAAATAACATACACAATGCAAATAAGCGGCTTCCTGAACTCCCTGTGCACTTGACGCCTCAGCAGATGGAAGTACTGTGCTGGGGTCGAGGGGTACGCCACCTGAGTAGTTAAGCGAAAGAGGGGCTCATACCTGCCAATTGCATCGCATGATGGCCTGCTCCGAGACAGAGAGGTCACTGGATGTCCTGTCGTAGGTGTCCATGTTGGGCACGTCCTCGTCTTCATCAGCCATGATCAAGAACCTTTCCAACCTCGACGACGAGTGCTCTGGTCCTTGCCCATCGTAGCCGTGGGGGAGCAGGACAACCAGACCGCACTGCCTGACCCACTTGGCCTCACCAGACGAGAGGAACTGATCAAAGATGACCTGCGCGCCGTTGGCAAAATCACCGAACTGAGCCTCCCACAACACTAAAGAAGCGGGATTCTCCATGCTGTAGCCAACCTCGAAACCAAGGACACCATATTCGGAAAGAGACGAGTTACACACCTCGAAGTGGGCCTGCGTTTTGTGCAGGTTCCCCAAGGGGCAGTAGGTGGTGGCATTAACGAAGTCATGAAGCACGGCGTGCCTGTGCGAGAAGGTGCCCCTCTCCACATCCTGACCACTGAGCCTCACGTGGTTGCCTTCAAGAAGCAAGGTAGCGTATGCTAAGGCCTCAGCTGTGCCCCACTCGATGTTAGTACCTTCAGTGATGTTCTTCTCGTTCTTCGTAATGATAGACTTCAACTTGCTGTGGGGAGTAAAGTCCGCAGGGAGCTTGCACAACTGAACACCGATCTCTTTCAACTTCTCAACAGAAACACCAGTGCTCTTGAGGAAGGCAAGCTGTGTGCTGGTGCGGTAGTATTCCCAACGGGACTCCAGCCAGTCCTCCTTCTTCGGATGGTAATTCTTTGCCTCTTTGTACTCTTTCTTTAACATGGCGTCGATGTCGCTGCGCACAGTCTGTAACTCGCCCTTGCTGACAACATTCTCGCCAAGGAGCTGTTTCTCGTAAATCGTTAGGACAGAAGAGTGGTTTTTGATGACCTTGTACATAAGGGGCTGTGTGAACATGGGTTCGTCTTTCTCGTTATGGCCGTGCCTTCTGTAGCACACGATATCGATGATGACGTCTTTCTTCCACTTCTGACGGAACTCCATGGCCATCTCGCACACTCGGACAACGCTCTCGGGATCGTCACCATTGACGTGGAAGACAGGGTGGCCCTGCTTCGCAATGTCTGTGCAGTATGGGGAGGAGCGGTTGTCCTGCGGGTTAGTTGTGAATCCAATCTGGTTGTTCACAACAATGTGAATCGTACCACCACATGTGTACCTGTAGAGGTTCGCAAGTCCCATGGTCTCGTAGCAGATGCCCTGCCCAGAGAAAGCAGCGTCACCATGGAGCAGGATGGGTACAGATTTTGATCCCTCATGATCCTTGGCGTACCGCTGCTTGGCGCGTGTCTTCCCCGCGACAACAGGGTTCACAGCCTCAAGATGGCTGGGGTTGGCCACCAGGGACACTGTAATAGACTTCCCGTCCCTCATAACCCTATCCTGCACGGTTCCAAGATGGTACTTGACGTCACCGCTGCCGAACTCATTCTCAGGCAACACATCTTCAAATTCGTGAAGGATCTGCTTCAGAGGCTTACCACAGACGTTCGATAGGACATTGAGTCTGCCTCGGTGGGGCATTCCAATGACCACGTCCTCGACACCCATGTTAGCAGCCTTCTCGATCATGGCGATCATCCCCGGAATCAGCGAGTCACCGCCGTCAAGCCCGAACCTCTTCGTTGGGTACTTCACATGCAGAAAGCCTTCGAAAAGCTCCGCAGAGGCAAGATCTTTGAGAATTCTCTTTCGCTTTTCAACAACAGGGGTGATCTCTTCCCTGGCTGGGAGCTCAAGTCGGTCACGGAGCCACCTGGTTGTCTCTCTATCAGGAATGTGCATGAACTCCCAGCCGATACGGCCGCAGTAGATCTCCCTGAGTTTTGCAACAAGCTGCCTCAGGGACATTCTGTCGCCTTTGGAGAAGAAGCCACCGATATCCTCATGCATTTGCACCCTAAACGTCCTGTCCATGTCCTCCTCCGTGAACCCGAAGTAGGCAGGGTCGAGCTCGTCGGGGACAGTGCCGCTTCGGTCGATACCGTTCTGGAGGAGGCCCAAAGGGTCCAGGTCGCACATCAAGTGGCCCCTGACGGAGAAGGCCCTGATCATCTGAGCAACCTTGATGGCGTCTCTAATCTCTTCGGGAGTGGCACTCCTGTCAGACTCCTTCAAAGGCCTTGGCACAGCGGAAGTGAGGATAGGCATGTCGAGGTCAGGCTGCTCATTGATGTCAGCTATCGCTCGCGACAGACCAGGCTCTATCTCCTCACCCTGCTGTTGCCTCTCTGTAAGATCCTCCAAGTACGCCAGAGATGAACTGTTCAGAAAAGTCTCTTCATTTCTCGGCTTCACAACCCTTGTTGCCTGACAAAACCTGCCTTGCCGGGTTGTAACCCTTGCAAGCCCACACAGCCTGCTTCTCAACATGTTCTTGACGATAGCCTGTGGTGATGTTATTAATGTAAAAAAAAAAGCACAAAAAAATAACGAAAAGCACTTGAGGATAGGAACGGCGTTTTCTCAAGACACCATCACGTCCTCATCAATACGCAGTTTCTTGAACTGGTGTAGAAGGTCAGAAGTGACGCACGGCCTTTTTCCAGAAGGGGAGCACGAAGCCCTGAGGGGTCTTATCTGGGTAAGGCTGCAGCTGCAAACATTCTTGCACTCGGGGCACTTCATTGCTTCATTAAATGTGAACTCGGCGACCTTGTCGCGCAGTCTGTCTGTCTCCTCAGTCTTCTTTTGCACTTCTTCCTTCCATTTCTGGTCTTTTTGGCTTTCCTCGTGTCGCAAATGGGATATGATGTCCCTTTGGTGTTTAATCACCTCTAGGGCATCTTTTAGTGTACAGGGTAAGCCATCCTCTAACCCCTCTTCGCTTCCAACTTCGCTAACATCGCACAACACCGTGCCCCCAATTTCAATGTGTACAGCTACATCGCATTCAATGTCCATTTATCCTAACAAAATATTGAGTGACGTACTGAGCACACAGCTATAAAGGGAGGGAAGACAGGAAAAAGGAGACATGGTCACCGAAGACATGTCAACCTAAAGCTGAACAAGGAGAGTTCGACCTTCCAAAAGGTTAACAACAATTATACTTCAGCTTCCAATTTTTGACAAATAGGAAAGCAAAGGGGGTAAAATGGGAGAGAAAAAAGCAAAGAGGAGGGAGAAAATGAGAAAGGGTACGTGGGTACGTGGGAGGGCGATAAAAAGAAAGTGAGGAATGAAAAACTCTAAGGGATGGGCAGGGTAAGAAGGTCATCTGATTTATACTTTTCTAAGTTAGTGTCTAGGATGGCCGATCTACTACGGAGGGATCATCTACATGTGCGATATGCTCTTTTGGCGGAGCTGCAACCCCTTGTTGTGGAACAAGGAGCTGATCAAACCTGCCATCCGGACACTTGATAGTGTCCACGTTCGAGGGGTTGTGGGTTCTATATACTTTAGGTTCTTAATGTGAACATGACTCTAAGGGAGGGGGGAACGTTTCTTAGTTTGTCTATGGGAGAGGGACGCTGTCGGTGAACTGTTTGTAGGTTGTGAGTGAAGGTGATGCATGGCATACCATAGAAGGGGGGGGCGACAAAGGGCCGTCTTCCGCATCAGCCCAAGAACCCATGTATTGCGTCCTGCCGCACACCTCCTTCCTCTTGACAGGTGTTCTGACTTCTTTGGCTTCCGTGTTGACCACCCAGGTCTCCTTTCCATTCTCGGACTTTTCTTTCTGGGCCTGCGGTGGTGCAGCGGGTGCCTGCTTCTGCTTACTCACATTATTAACATAAGCAGCGGTAGAAGCAGGCAGCGGCAAGGTCGACTTCGACGTGTTCACAGGGACAGGTGCCTGCTGGCTCTTTGCCAGACGCGTCTCGAGCTTCTTTAGCATCTTAGGCCCATGGCTCGACATGTGGAACACTGACTGCACTGCTTCCTGCAATTCCCACAGGAGCTCATCAGGGCAATTCCTAAAACAAATAACCTACTTAAAAGCAGCATACTCAATCGCCTTCTGGAGCACAAAGTTTCCTGAATCGTGTGTCGCCACAACCACTCTGTTCGGAGGAGCCAGAAGGGCTCCGATCAGATCCATTTTCGACTGTACCGAACTACCCTTGTTCACAAGAATGGCCTCAACAACGTACGACCCATGCTTGTGAAGGGCGTACATGCGGACCTGATAGTGTCGAGTACTCAAAAACAGCATACCTCTCCGATGATGATGGCGGTAGCAGTATCAATCAGGGACGGGCACAGCTCGAAGCACTTGGACACCAAATAGTTCCCGGACGGGTGGAGAATCAACTCAGGCAAGTGCCTCTCTGCTGCTTGAAACACTGCAGAGCAGTCAATGCCCCTAGCCACGGCCTGCTCCAAGTCTTGCTGGAGCTCCGTACACTGCCTGCTTTGAGAGATAACCTGAGTCAGTGAGTTCGCTGCGTTTGCAATCTTCTCCTCCAATGGCCACGGGGCAACGGTGCCTGTAAATGGTTTCACTTGCAAACCACATACCTGACTGCTGCTGCATAGTACTGTTCGGGAAAGATGCAGTGGCAGTGGAGTGGTACATTGAGGTGAACGAAGTGCCTGAAGCGCTCAGGGGAGTACTAGGCATAGAAGAGACTAATGGTGTCACAGGCTGCGAAGACTGAACATCCTGAGGGAACATCTGCTGCAGGTTCTCTGACTTTGTGTTGGGCAGAATATAAATCATGTCGCCAGGCATGCACTGGCGGTCGACGGGTGTCTGTTAGGTGGATACTGTTTTGCCATTGCGCATACATCATCAAGCAAAGGTGTCACCCTTGCCATCTGGAAGGTTTCTTGCAAACCAAGCTGTCTTGCGACTTGCTCTTTCACGTTTGCAACACTGCCACCCTCCTGCATCGGCACCCAGGCAACCCTCCCGCTCGGGTGCACGACGCTCATGTACGCTTGCTGAACAGGCGCAGGAGCCTGCGAGTAGGAGGCATAGGGCATGTGGGTTCCATTCATAGATCCTCCCAGATGCTGGTGCTGTGAATATTATGATTTCCTGTTTAAATTTCACACCTGCGGAACAGCAAGCGGAGGCGGTGCCATGTGCTCCGGGACGTCTGCGTAGGGGTCGAAGCCCAGTTCGCTCGAGGTGGACAGCCCATCTTCGGTCATCTGGCGCGACATGTGTGGAATTTAGTTTCTAAAATCTGTGGTGCATTAGCCCTGGTTGCAAATAGAGCACAATCTTAAATAAATCTACTCTTGGCCGCCTAAAGGCAGCGGTTATACTTCTGACGAATACCAATAACGGGACTGGTGAGGACACAGCTAGGATCAAAGTTTTCGACGGGGCTGTCAGAAGAGTATTCAGCTTCAGGAATGAGAATCTCAACACCTGAGCTACACGGCCGGAGAGCACCGACCGACGACAATGTGGAAACGACATCCTCGGTCGTCATCTTTGCTTCTCTTGCAATGTCGATAATCGAGAATGCACTGTCGTTGCTTGAAAGCTTCTTTATGACATTAAAGCACTCTTTCAGCCACACCTTGCCATGTGCCACCCTTCCGGACAGGGAAAAAGGTCGCTCAGCTGTGGCTGCGTCACAATTACGTTGCTTTGCGAGGTGTCGTGATAACTCAATCATAAAGGTCCCGTAGCCACTGCGCCTATAAGGAGGAAGAACTGTGAAAACAGATATCGCTGACGGAATATTATCCCATTTGGGTGCAACAGGAAGCGCGCTGAATGCGCCAACCAACTTTGGTCTGTCATTTTTGTCGTCCACGTAAACAGAATAGAGCAAAAAAGAGTCGAGGCCAAACATCACAGACTTGTCGGGAACAAAGCATGCCATTAAACAAGCCAATTTCGTTGCGTACATCCCTGTGCTGCCACTGCCCTGAAACTCCCGCACACGTATGTTCGAACTGACGTAAGCTAGTTCTCCAATTGGCGCTACGCACTTTTTCATGTGTTCTTGATATTTCCCTTTCTCTGCAAAGGGCTGAAAACAATTGTGGCAGATATACAGCCCTTTCACCTTTGGCCACAAACCTTCATGCGCCATCTCCTTCGTGGGATAAGGAGTCACCCTCCGGTGGTGCTTGGGAATCGCCATTATCCAATGAGGATAGACATATAATCTCTCTAAGCGATGCCCCATGTCCTGTGTCAGTGAGGCAAGCAGTGTGAACATAAAAAGCTGACAACATCAAATAATGTGCTCAGAAGAGGCCACAATACTATTACGCAACACGGCTTTGCCAGTGATTGGGTGCAAAAAGCTTATAACTGAAGAACGAGCGCTCCTGCCGAATGCCACCGCTGATTGCAGCGGTGTTCTTCCAGCGCTGTTTTCGTCATTCGGGGACGCCCCCATCTCGACGAGGAGCTGGACGGTCATCAAGTTGCCTAGCATAGCAGCTTTATGCAAGGCGGTGTCACCTTTCGGGTCACGTACCGAAAGGGCTTCTGGTGTTGTAAGCAACATCATGCAACCAGCGTTTTCTGAAAACCCATCAACATCCATCGCCTTCAGCAAAGGCGTCTTCCCATGATGCAGGTACACTCTCGACGCCCCAGCCTTGCACAACACTTCCACAACTTTGAACTCAGACAGCTCGACTGCAACGTGCAATGGCGTCTTCATGTCCTTGTTCACTGCATCGACCTTGACGCCATACGAAATCAGCTGCTTGGCTATCTTACTGTGCCCACACGCAGCAGCTTCATGCAGCGCTGTATTGTCACTGTACTGCCTTGCATTCAGCGATGACGGTGTAGTGAGTCTGCGTAGAGCTGACCCCAAACTATCTTCAAAAGCCTGTGTACTGTGATGCACCATGCAAACATACCTTTCTCGTCACAGCGAAGTGCAAAGCAAACTGCCCTTTTGAGGTCTGTACGTTTGGATTGCAGCCGTTGTTCAGCAATATCTCGACAGCAGCCACTCTTCCATTCATCGCTGCAAGATGCAACGCCGTCGCCCCGTCAGTGGTGTCTTTCATATTATTCAATGCCTTACTCAGATATGTCACTAGGTCCTCCACGAAGATACCTGTCGACGTATGTGACACAAGCAACCTTTGGTTCTTGTCCACCACATCAAGCCCAGAGACCGTTCTGATACCAATCGAGTTGAAGTGGGCATGGCGTCTGGAAGGAACTGTACCCGAGAAGCGATCATGGCAGCTTGTGCAATAACCCCACTTGCAGGTAGTTGGCGTAGCACAGCAGTAAATTGCTGTGTCAATCTTGTTCAAGTCACTTAAATCTTCAGTAAAGGTCACACTCATCTTCTTCAAGGGAGAGCTAGGAGTTCCCTTGGATTTCCCTAGTATTACTACGTCCTTGCAAGCCTTTGCGTTTGGCGGGCACGTCTTTCTACAAATGGCGCACTGCCACATGCGCCAAGGAGCCTTGTCCTGTCGTGTCACCTCACAGCCGCACACATCACAGCCTGATCGGTACCAATGTGACCCGACATCACACCTGCCACATCCGCAGCACCTAATGCATCCTGGGCATGCCTCGTCTAGCATTGCCTTGCGCTGTTTATCATCCTTGCCTACATTGATGACCCAGTCTGCCGTGTACTGCTGCTCTCGACGTGGCATGCGTTTCAGGGAAAGCAGAAGAGGCGGATGTGATTCTTCTAAAGCAGCTTCGATGATAGCTGCGTTGCCGGTACCCTTGCTGTGTGCTGCATCAGTACACAGCTTAGCGAGCTTTGTGAGCACCCACCTGCCGTCTTCCGTATCGTTAAAGCATGCAGCTTGAGCGGCAAGGTGCAGTGCCGACCTGCCACCATGGTTGTTCCTGTACAGCTGATCGTATGCATTCGGGATCCCACGAGCTAAGATCTTCTTGCAAGCAATGATATTTTGTGAAACAATAGAGCTGAACAGGTCTTCTGCACAAGGTGGTGGAATAGTAGCTGCAATCACGCAAGCACACAAGACGCTCACCACAACACTTGTGTCTCGACCTTTGAAGAAGACAGGCTCCATCGGCTTCACTCGTTCCCATTGCTGCGGTTCTGCACTGAGACTTTGGCGATGCGTGCCTGCAGGCGGATAGTACCTTTTAGTTGCGTAAACAGACAGCACGCGTGCGGTGAATTCACTCTTTTTTGCTCTGCATGTCCTTAAAAGGCTTGTTGCTAATTCGCGCCCAGTCTCACCAAGCAATGTGACCAGTACCTGCAGGGCTGTTTCTTTTGTCTGCTTGCTGAGGTTGCACAAGCGCGTCGCAACTGATCTATCATCACTGCACTGTTCGCTACTAATCATTGTCGCAACTATCTGATGGCAAAACTTCACCTGCTTGGCGGCTGTCACACGCAATACGCACGGCGGTATAAGGATCTCTCTGTCCTGGGGATAGCAGCTGTCCATTTCGGTAGGAATGCCTTGGTACTGCTCGATGCTGATGCACACGTTATTTGATGTGGCAGTTTGGAACCACCCCGACGAAATAAGCCTACTTCCTATGGCACTGCTAAGAGAGAATGCTGTCATGCTGTTCAGTGTCATTTCGTCACCTTCTTCCAATGACATGTACTGAGCAAGTTCTTCGTCCGTCAAATCATACAAACATCTATGGACCGTGCTGTTAGGAGCACTTTTAACGCAAGACGCACGAAGAAGCGACACTGTATTCGTCCATTTCATGTGTGCAACCTCGCTGTGCATGCACCTGTTGCGCGTATTACCCACACGGGTAACATGTTCGTCCCACCTCACAGCCTGTTCCTGTGACCACACACACCCGTCTGTCCATCCCATCACCCGGTCAATATCAGGTGCCTCACACGAAAACAGCCGAGACAGCACTCTTTGCAAATTTCCATCACCAGTACAATCGACAACCTGCTGCAACCTGAGCAAGACATCAACAGGAGATCCAATACTAAACGCGTTGCCTAATTTGCTGCTAGAACTAAGCTCCCATGTGTCTCGACTGAAGGAAGGCGCTATCAAGTTGTCTACTAACTCATCTACCACTGCTTCAGCCGCAAAGGGCGTTGCTTTTGGAAGCGAACTACATCGCAATGTAATGTCCATTGGTTGCTTCCATTTGTAAGTATGCATCCCGGGAGAAACTGCAAAGTCAGCTGTTGAGAAGCACGCATCTCGATCAGCGTCCATTACACCCTGCACCCAGAACAGTGACTCTGACACCCCCATGAGATCCGCTAGCTCGTCCTTGAAGCAAGATCTGCTGAACTTATCAAGCGAAGAGTTAACCAGAAAGACGAAAGTATGTTCCATGTTCCTACTCCCTGCCATGTGCAGCTTCAAAATTCTGCGCACATCCGAGTTGAACACGTGTACTATTGACATCCTTGCAGCAGCTTCGGATGAGATTAGTAGCACCCGACGTGCTTCCAGCATTGCACCTTCTGTTGTCAACTCACTTGCAAGGCACTTAGGTGTGGCATGCATGCTCTTGAAGGCATGCCGCTGGCCCTGTTCCTCTCGTTGTATATGATGGCGCTTTTCAGCCTCAAGATCGAAGGTTAACAGTGACTCGCAGCAAGACTTACACCACATGACACTACACCTGTTGCAGTGGAATAACCTGGCACGGCCACCACCGCCTTTGTTTCCCTTCTTTCCACATGACGAACATCTGCTCTTCCACGCCTCTCGTGGTGCCATCTCGTTCATTGCATGACCCATTTCACAGAAAAACGTGTGTATTCTGCTTTCGCGCCGCTGCGGCATGGCCGCCATCAACACTTCGGCATTGCCGCTCTTCGTGCGGCTTGCTGAGTGTACTAAGTTGATGGTTTTGTGTCGCTGTATGAACTTCCATGAGAATGTAAAGAGGGGCTCCCACTTGTCTGGGAGGACGTAAACCACAGAATTCGTTGCAGAGTTGTCAACCCGTTGAACCACACCCGACCGCCATGCGGCCTGCATGGTATCCTTTACCAGCACACGCTCTCCGGGTTCCAAAGGTGTGGCTTCGGGCTCCTTCTTGGCTGAAGCAGAATTAGAGCGCGAGGACGCCCTTGAATTCTGGCGCGAACACTTGCGTTTCGGCTTGAACACTGCGTAGCGCACGAACTGCCAGGGATAAGAGTCGAGCCATTTATCAGGTTTCACAAAGCATACTCCCTGCTTCACGATGCTGACGGTGCCTGTCTGCCATGGGTCATCCTCGGTGTCACGCACGTCGACTCTTGTTCCAACAGGAAGCTGGTTCTCATTGCTGCCATTATCAACATAGTCGAGGCCGTTCTCAAGAACTTTGAAGGGCCGGCTGATAGTGGTACCTGGGTGCACAATCGTAACATCCATGCAGATGCCTGCGGCTCTCAGGTTGTGGCACGCAGCGAGTATGGCAGAGGGCACATGTACATTATTCGACAACGACGAAAGGAACACAGGCTTAACCTTCTTCTGTCTCTCAAGATTGTAGATTGCTGCAGCCCATAAAACAGCTTCATAAGCTGCCTCTAAGAGAAGCATCATCAGGGGCTCCCAGTAACTCACCTGCAGCCCCCTGTTGTCGATCTCAAGCACACCGCACGTTACATGGCATACGTACTGCTCATGAGGCGCGTTGTCCACTGTCACTTCCGCGTCACTGTGTAAACCGACCTTGACGTGCCCTTTCAGTGCGTTGTACTCTTCAGGACCTGAGCGTGCTAGCACCTTGTTTATATTCCCCAGGCCCATCACATTGCAATCGATGTCGCCATTCAATGACTGCCAGAGATTACCCTTGATACCTATTTCTTTACATTTGTTGCGTATCTCTGTATCTAATGCTGTTAAGAAGTCAAGCTGGCGCTCTGTTGTTTGACCCATTTGATCTTCAAGTGGGACAAGATAGTTCCGAAAAGCGATAGCACCACCACAGCACGATGCACATTTAGCGCCGTCAAGGGAAGCACGGTACCCCTCCACGCCGTCTTCGGGATGGCTCCCAGCTACGTACGAAAGACCATTGAAACGAGAAGCCACTTGGAAGACGGACCCGGAGTTAGCAGGGTCTCTGTGCAAGTCCATCCACGACTTTGTAGTGTTATGTAGAATAAACTCATCCAAAAGCAGCGATTGGTTCCCGTGCAACAGCTGCTCGCCTTTTCGTCGTAGTTCAGCGAGTGTAGGCACCCCCCACTTCCCTGCCTTCCACCTCCCGATGCGCAACGTCTTATCACTGCCCGTCTGCATAACTAGCAACCTCTTTTGCGTCTGATAGTAGTCCTGCTCTTTAAACTTAAAGACATCAGAAAACCATCCCCTCCCTTCACACCGGCGCACCCTGCGCTTGAGACCAGTGCTGTCGTTACTTTGTTCCATTGCCGTAAAATCAAATATCTGCAGCGTCGTGCTGCCCTCATTGGCGGTTAAGTGTTGTGTCTGAAATACCTTGACACCCTTCAAATACTCGCTTTCCAGCAGAGCGGCATCCGTGTGATGGAAACTGTGCCATCGAGAGTGCGAGTCCTCCCACTCCCACTTGCAGTCTGTCTTGACTGGGCTGTATGATGAATACAACGCATGAGGGCTTGCTTTCTGCGCAAAGTCAGCAGACGACAGTATATTCTTCACCTCTTCCTCCCTCTTGGCAATGTCCCTATGCTGCTCAGAAAGCAGCATTGAATAGTCTACTTTTAAAGTCTCCAAACGCTTCTTTGCACCCCGACCATGCCGAAAGTAGTCAGCGCAATTTCCAGTCTCGGGAGCTTCATCCACGTCCCCAAAGTCATCGTAATTGTCGGAAGGAAAAAGTAGGGAGTCGCTAGCTAATGATGATAAGATCTGTGTCCGTCGCCCCGCCTTCCTGCCATCGCTAACAGGTGCGTTGAGCGGGTGCAGCCTCATGTTTCATTCCTGAGTAAGCTGCATAAGTAACGAAAATACACAAATACATTACAATCTATACAGTGGATAAGAGCGCCAGTGCACGTGCAACAGAAGGCGTCACACTGTTGCTCTTATTCAGTATGTGTGACGTTAGGTACTCGCTGCCCTGGTAGATGAAATTGATGAGGTGAACTGCCTCACGATGTGCCTCTGACGAGCAGTGAGGAGAGGACCTTGCGAACAGAAGTCGCGAAGCAGCGGTTCGCATAGTTATGTCCAAACCCTGTAAGCACTCAAGCGCAATCAGCATATGTTCTTCAGCTGTTTTCCCACGTAGTTTAATGATTTCCTTTCGTTCTTTTTGCTGCACTGTCTTCTGTGCCTCGAACCTTTCGTTCAATACTAAGATCAATTCCTCCTCTTTTCCTTCCCACTCACCAAACAGTTCTACGATTCCCGTCATCATTGAAGGCTCGTTTGCCAGTATCAACTCAATAGCCTCGCGATGCAGCTGCTTTTTCATCAACACCTTCTCCATCGCGGCAGTCCCGTGCCCATGGTTCATTTAATCTGTGTGACTTCAATTTATCAAAGCTCTATAAGTGCAAGACTATCATTTCTGAGAAAAGAAACGTTATTTCTTATCGAAGGGTAGACTGACTGCCTCGCCTGCCGACACCCTTGCTGCTGCAAAAGGGACAAGTAGCTTGCACAGTAACTGGTTTAGCCCTCTATGTTGAAGTACAGGGAGCAATGGTTGCGTTGCTTGCCGTGCCATGAAGCCGTAAGGAAGCCCCTCGGTCCAGTCATGCTCCGACGGGGACCATCCCACCAACTTACGGGCGGCCACTGCTGAACCTATCTCGGAGTTGTAAAGTGTTGCATCAAAGCCGCACCCTTGTATAAGGCCCAAGAGAGTAGCTGCTTCGTAGACGACCATCCCGACCGACCACATGTCCACGGACCTTGTGTATTCTGTGGTGCCGAACAAGCACTCAACGGCACAGTAGCAAAGAGTGCAACCGGTCATCGGTGGAGGCAGTTCTCCATCTTCAAAACACGCACTACCAAAGTCGCATAGAACACCAGAAGAGCCGCGCACCAGAATGTTCTCAGGCTTGATGTCCCTGTGAATGATGCCCTTCGTGTGGACATGCTGCAGCCCTCTAAACACACCGCGCAGCACACAAGTGAACCCCTCCGGTGTCATGGTTTCGAAAGCCTCACGTAAATCTCCTTCAACAAATGGCATTACCATAGCCACGCCCATGCTGCATGCTTCTGCTTTGACTATCCAATCACTAGCCCCTAAGGCTTTGTTAATACTGATCTCACGCAATAATCTGTCTTCCTTCCCCGCTTTCGGCTTCTTCACTGCTACGATGTCATCGCCGAGCTGCTCGCGTGTAACAACACCAAAGGCCCCCTCACGCCGCCACATATTGGTGTCTACTTGATTAAATTAATTGCTATCATGCACAACGGAGAAGAAGGACTCAACACTCATCATATTTTAGGAGCTGTAGTGCCCCCTGAGATAACACTTAGATCCGCTTGCCTATTTCAAAACTTGCGGAGGTACTGGGGATGACGGTCCTTGCCACTCCGGCGCTTCTGGGTTCATCGGGGTTTTGTGTATTGTGCGCTGGTATTTTTTTTTTTTTTTTTTTTTAAATTCCACCTCCTCTTGGTCTAGCCAGACCGACCCCACCCAGCTGGGCTGTGTGGAGCCAACGGAAGTGTGTTGAGACGTTCGTGCTTTCGTGTCGGCCTGTGTTATTGTTCTAGCACCTTTGTGACATGGGTATTCTCTTTCCACGGCATTGAGCAAGTAGATTGGCTGCTTTGGCTTTTAATTCATCATTAACATCGCTGTTCTTTGACGCAAGTAACAACTGTTCCAT
Source organism: Diplonema japonicum (assembly GCA_964019335.1). NCBI lineage: Eukaryota > Euglenozoa > Diplonemea > Diplonemida > Diplonemidae > Diplonema > Diplonema japonicum. The sequence continues at coordinate 22,916 of OZ025673.1, forward strand.
ACATCGCGATAGCAAGTTATCTGTCCGTTGTGGGCACGGCGTTTCCAATTGTGTAAGTAACTCATGCTTCAAAGTAGAGGGGTGCTGGAGGTGATCGAGGGCTGTCTGTAACTGTATGGCAGGAAGAATACTTTCGCTGGGGCTCGTTGTCACAATAAGCGATGGTTTGTTGAGTCGGTTGGATAAAAAGAGGCTGTCGCAGAGGGTGTCAACAAACGCCACAAGCCCACGCTTCACAAGGCCAGCAATAACGACAAGCGTCCCAGCATCAAAAGAATCGGCTTGGTTTAGCTCGCCTCGTGTCACTAACAGCTTGACACCCATGTTGGTGATGTCACTGCACTTCTCCTTGATGTCATACCACTTGTGACGAACCGTTTGACTCAGAGCACGGTTGTCAAAAATGAGCGCGAAGTTCAATTCTGGGATCTTATCTTGACACTGAAAATGGAAGTGATCACACAGTATCATCTTGTGGTGGCTGCAGTCTAATTGATCGCAGCACTTTGGAAGGACGCAGACAGATTTACTAAAATTGTGGTCCTTCTCTAATTCATCCGCGTCGCAACTATTCCCAAAGAATGAGAGACGAACAGGTGCCTTGAATCTACTGAGCTGCTTCAGCACCTTGAGGATGCCCTCGTTGGTCAGCTTATTGTACGAAAGGTCAATGTGCGACAGGTTATGGTACAAAGAACATTCAAGCAAAGTCTCCAAATAAGACATGCCCTCATCAGTGAAGCTGTTCCAAGATACATCCAACCATGCTAACTTGCTGGTGTCAAGGGTTTGTATCGCCGTGCACAATAGTTTCAGGTCCCCGTCCTCTGCGCCCTGTCGTGTCATTTGGATTGACACTATCTGCTTCTCGAGTTGCCCCTCACGTATTATCATTTGAAATGACTTTATCGCGCTTTCCAATCCACCAATAAGAACACGCTTTCCATCGATCAGCAGTTCATTCTGAGAAATAATGCAAGTCATGGTATCTGGTTGTTATGTTCCAGGAGGTACTAATCAATAATACTAATCTAATCTATCTGTCACTGACAGGACTGTCTAGTTTCTATTACTCTTGTTCGTAAGGTTGCGTAGCAGAATTGCCTCCGTCAGTGCAATGTCACCGTTGCTCTCGTTGATAGCCACGTCCACGTCGTCTGCGAGAGTCTGAGGTGCTTGCTCGCGTCCGCTTACAATAGGGAGGATACTTTCCGTCAGCTTGTCGCGCAGCAAGCAGTTCTCTACCTCCAGCGCCCCTTGTGCGTCTTTCAGCTGGCTCACCATCAAAACAAGTTCCTCTTCCTTCAAAGTGTAGCCATGGCCTGACCCAAGCTTCATCTTCAGCTTCAGCTCCTCGACCTGCTTGGTAGCCTTGAATCTGTTTCGCTGTTCTTCCTTCAACACCTTCTGAAGATGGCTCCGCGCACCGGCTTCTTGCTTCAAACGTGTGTCGCACTTAGTTATCAGTTCTGCCTGTTCCGAAACCGTCTGCTCCAGGCTTATCTGCTCTAGCTTGCTTATCTCCAATTCTCTACTCAGATTCTGTATGCCATTGTCCTTCTGTAGTATAATACTGTTGAGGTCTGCGACAGCCTTGTCATGCTTTCTATTACACTCCAAAAGCTCTTTTGCGTGCAACTTCTGCTGCTTTTCGGAGTTCTCCTCCTGCATCCCAAGACTCTGCTGCAAGACCTCTTCTTTATGCGTTGCTATTGATGCCTTCGTCTTGTACTCCATCAGTTCGGACTTCATCCTCTCTCGTACCATTGCAGTGGCGTCTGCCTTTGCTTTGAGCACCTCGTTTAAGAAGTCGAAACCCTCTTCCAAGTGCTGCACCACTTCTTGGTCGTTGGGTGTAGGCTGCTCGTAAGAGGGCAGTAGTGATCTCGTAACGGAACTCAAGCAGGTTACCATTTCATGTAAATTCCCCTTCAGCATCTTGATGCTCTGCACGGCCTCCTTGTAGCTAAGAGTGGATGCTTTTGCGGCTTCTTCGAATTGCTTCGCTTCCCGCTTTGTGCCTTCCAGCGTCGCCACCAAGCCCTGTATATGAACACCTTGCCTTTCAACCTCTGCCTCCAGCAACACTATTCTATCATTGAATTCTTCAGTCGACCTTTTGTTCCCTGAGAGGTTTTCTACTTGTTTGCACAATTCATCGCGTTCCCTATTTAATGTATCAATAAAAAACTGAACATGGTATACCTCAAGAACCCTTCACGTTGCCCCTGTAGCTGCGAGTTCTCTATTTTCATCATCTTCATGCTTGAAGTAAGGGTCGTGAGCTGCGCCTTTAGCAGCTGGTTTTCAACTTCCAAAGCATGTGCCACGGCATCTTGCCGATTATCCATCTCGGTGAACATATCCATCCCTGTAGTGATCGGAATACATTAGAAAAAGGAGGGAACTAAACAAATATGTTAAGTTAGAGCTGCTGTTTTGAGATAACATTCTCGCACCGGATGCAATGCAGTGGCTTTCTCTACTAACTATCCCTGTGGGGAATAGCAAGTTGACCACAAACACATAACAGCCGTATTTGAGGCACAAAAATAAAGAGATGCATAAGGATGGTGCCCGTGCCAACCTTGTGACTTGTGACATAAAGCCTGCTCTTTTTCTTGTGGTCTCTTTGGAACAATTCAAACAATTGACGGAATATCTGTAGTAATAAAGTTAACACCCATTGCCGCAAGGGAGGTTGCATTGCTCTGCTTGTTCACTGTCCATGCGTCAGTGGTGAATCCCGCCTCTGACGCTGCCTTGACGAGTGCTGGTGTGAAAAGAGTGTGTTCAGCAGCGATGGTGGTGGCACCTAGAAAGGCGGGTAGCAGGGAGGGGGTGATGGCCATATGCAGATACACTTTATCGAGGAGGCTACTAAACATGTTTACAACAGGAATATTCTTAAGAAGGAAAGTAGGCAGTGTTTCACCAACAATTAACGCGGTGGGGATGTCACACAGCTGCCTCATGACGTACACATACACGGGGTTGAAAGAAATGATGACCACGTGCTCCTCATAGCCCTGTTCTCTGATTATGTCCAGTGTTTTCTTGCACAGGTCGGCGCTCCTTGACCACCCTTTAAGCTCAACTAGCAACTTCAAATTCTGGCTTTTACTGTAACTCAGAACTTCCTTGAACGTGGGAACGACTTCCTTGCTGTCAGCTTCAGCTGAAAAGACCCTACTCTGCATGTCAGCAAGCGTCGTGTCCATGACAGCCACGTCTTCACCTTGGAGCTGCTGGCCAGTCTTCAAATCGTGGAACACCACAATCTCGTCATCTGCTGTGATCTGAACATCCAGCTCAAGTGCCACAGCGTGCTCCAGTACGCTTTTGAATGCGGACATAGTGTTCCCGGTGGGACATGTCTTGATCCTTGCTCCTCTGTGGCCCACAATGCTACCTTGCTTTCTCGTCCAGTGTCCGTCGCCCAACTCCGGCCTCGATAGCTTGACCTTCATTAGCAGCCATGCTGTCACGACGCCGCACGCACACGCACCAGCCCCCAGAATCTTCTTAGACATCTTGTACTGAAGGGCTGCAAGGCAGCAACTCGAAAAAGGCCTTTGAAAAACAACCCCCTCTCATGTAAATGAGCGGACATCGTACTTTGTACATGCCTTTCTTTTACTTCACTTCCAAAGTGTCTCTCATTGCTTCGATGTTTCCTATGTGCGCCTCGTCGAAAGGTATAGCCTTCTGTCGCTGGAGAGCCGAGTGCTCTCTCCATGCATCCTTCTCTATGACCATATACATGTCGAGCTTGTCCATCCATGAAGGGTCTGTCGCTTCCATCTCACTGAGCTGTGTTCCGGAGGTTTATTAATAAGCTATCATACCTCAGCTTCACGTTCAGCTTCGAGCTCAGCTGCTATCTGGGACTGCAGTACATCGATGGGATGCATCTGGTGTTTGAGTATCTCTTCCTCGGCTGCTTGTTGTGCAATCTCCATTGCATTGTGCCTTTCCTCCCTCTTGCCGTTCAGAAACACTTCAAGCTCCTGCGCCTTCTGCACAACGGTCTTAATCTCGTCATCATCTTTTTCTTTCGCCTCCGTTTCATGCTCTTCCTTAAGCTGCTTCTCTTCTTCTTCATGAAGCAGCTTCTGCTTCTCACGCTCGCAATCCATCTCAGCAGCTTTCGCCCTAACCCTCTTGCTGCCGATTGTGTCGTACTCTGCCCCTCCTTTGTACGTGCCGTCCCGCATAAGAGCCACGATGTCGGGCTCGCCTTCCAGGTTCTGCACCTGCTCCTCGGGCTTCTTCGCAAGCTGCGTCACCTCAGCAGACCTCACTTTCCCGGCAGCTCTTTCCACGCAGTCCCACTCTCGTGATGCTAGTTGGCTTGCAAGAATAGCTTTTTCGTCTACCTTAACGGGTCCCTTCCCCGCGACACTAAGGTCGCACATTGCTGCCGCTCGCATATAGCATGACATGGATCTTACAAAGGGCTTGTGGTTAAATGCAAATATTCTGGTATAAAAAAAATTCAAACTATCATTTAGCGTCAAACAAGGTTACATGAATGGTCGACAGCTCAGGCCCAAAGGTTAGGGGTAATGCCTGATGAGGTGCCGACAAGGCAAAACACATCACTCGCTTAAGTGGTAGACAGTGATGGTGCCAGGGTACCCCTTGAAGATTGTCTTGATGATGCTGCGCACCCTCTCCCATTCTAACTTGTCCAGACCGCAGCCAATCTTCGGCATTGCCAATTCGGTGATGCCATGCTGGGTCATGTGCTTCGCCATATCGGACAAACTGCTTGTGAAGTCGTCATAGGTAGGCTTGTGGCTGTAGTGCTCCTTCGTGATCAGGTAGTAGATGAACCTCCCCTCCCTGCTTAGCGAGCATGTGCGTCCAATAGTGGGGTCCTGCGCACGCAATTCAGAGAGGCCTCCGAAGTCTTTCTTGAATCTCACAGCAATTCCCTTACCCATACCAAGGCACCTCGACACACAGTGGCACAGACTGCATTCAGCACTGAAAAGATCACCAACTACATCAATCAGCAAACCACCGCCCTCTAAATCTTCTTGTCTGAACTGCCTGGGCGGGCCGACAGGTACAGCCACCTCGCCCTTCCTTCCCTTTCCAAAACCCTTTCCTCCTTTTGCCCCTTTACTCAATCCCTTGCCAGACATAGTAGTGATGTATCGCAGAGACCCAAAAACCTTTAACATATAATTGCGCTTTTTACTAGATGAAACAAGAAAAGCGAATCTGTAAAATCACAAAATGAAGGTCCGACCTTTCCAACCCCGCCTATTCCACTGAAATATGAAAGCAGAGCTTGAGACCTAGTAACCCTTGACCACAAAATAGGCAAGGCGCACTGCTTCACCATATTGCTAAAGGTTAAGAGCGCGGAATGGTCGAGCGACACCTTCTGAAACAGATAATTGTAACGGAAACGGAGGAGGTGCTCGAATAATTAATTATAAACTATGGGGGAGGGAAGGGGACGGGTGAATCATTCATCTTTTTTTCTTCTCTCTGTTTTCTTTCTTCTTAATAGTTTCCAGCCAATGCCGGGCAACACCGAACCTACATGAAATGGGGTAAGTGATTACAACCAGTTAGGGGGTATGGGTGAGACCCTTCTGCAGTCGAATGCTTGGCACCGTGCTGTGGTGTACAACACCACAGCAAGCGGGCCAGGGACTTCTTTTTTCATCTTCTTACAAGAATGTGTACATCCAACACCTAAGGAAAGGGTTATTGCCGCGGGGTAGCATACCAAAAGACGCAAAAGGGCACCACAAAGACCACACTGATCACCAGGTATGCCATCTGTGTATGTATGAATTGTACATAACAACATACAAGCTCTACCTTCGTATGGCCTCCGCGGCAAGTGCTTTGAGATGCCTGCTTCGTGGAGGTGATGATTGGGGGGATGGTAGCAGGGGAATTAGACGATAGGAGGCGTGTTGCTGTGTGGCTAAGAGGAGGTTTAATAATACCTTTTAGAAGCTCGGGGGGATCATACTGCGCACTGTGGTGCAAGGTACTAGGAGCCGCCTTCGGGCGTGTCACCTCCTTCCCTACATTTATGGAGTGCGCTTTGGGATCGCTCGTCTCGCGCTTCTTGCTCTCCTTATCTGTCAACACACGCACTTTGGTCCTCGTATCACAACCTCCCTCATTCCTTGGTGTGTCTGCATATGTGAATACTAACACAGCGCTGAACGAACCTGGGCAGTTCACATCTTCCTTGTGTTCGATGTCCACACAGCACACGTTGGGTAGCTCCTTTTTAATATCTCGTTTCAGTTGTTCCTCGTCGATCATGATGTTGTTGCCGAGCAGGATGTGGTCCTGCCTTAGGGTGCTCTTCGGGGTTTGTTTGGGCTTAGGCACCGTGGGTGCAAGGGGCCTAGGGCACTTACCGCTGTTCAGAGATTCGGGGTCAGGAGTGTCCCTCGTTTTTGATGGTAAGGAGGGAGCAAGCTTGATTTTAGTCTCACACCATCCTTTCAATTCATTTACCTTGGGCAGCGAGGGCTCAGTGTCGAGGGGCACGCTCTTCGTTTCCGAGAGTACCAAGACATCGTAGATGTCTGCACCGTACTGCAACAGGGGATGGGTCCCGAACTGCACTTCATTGAGGGTGCTGTACAGGTCTTCAAAGGTAGTGATTCGCTTTTCGAAATGCTTCTTTGTGTCCTCTTGTTGCTGCACCACTTCGATAGGGCTCTTGGCACAGCCAGGGAAGCAGTGAATTCGACTCCCTTTTTTTGCCTTGTGGCGTCGACCTCGAAGGCCGATAGCATGCCCCTTGACCCCCCGCCTGCTTTCACCATGGTAAGAGTACTCGTTTAGCGGAAGCGGTGCCAAGGGGTTCGGCTCGCTTAGCACAGGGTCAAGCAGGCACTCTTCTACCACACAAAGGTCAGATGCGACAGCCTCCTTGTCTTCATCCGCGGGCAGCCCCGCCAAGACTTTCTGTTTGCGGTGTGTTGCTGAACAACCATGACATACCCCTAATTCCTTCAACCGAAACATCCACTTCAGCTTCTCCTTACTGCTCATTGTTGGCAGCCCGCCACTTGCTGCCTTCGTTAGTTCTTCGACTATCTCCCCGCAGCTCATGAGATCCCTCCTCTCCTTATCTGTGCTGGACATATTCTGATAGGTAAAGTACTTCGCTAGAAACACAGTTAAATATTTAACGAGATCAATTCAAGTAAATTAAAATAAGAAGAAATCATAAAAACTGCCGATTTCGCACTTCCAGCAAAAAAAAAAAGAAAAAAAAGTTATGTGTACAACTAAAAGTACAAAATAACGACAAAATTTGTTAAAGTTATGGGAAAAAAAAAAAAAAAAAAAAAAAAAAAAAGAGACATTTAAGGGTATGTGGCAGGACGCCTGAAAAAGAATAACAAAAAAAAAAAGAAACCCCACCCGTTTTTCTCTAAACCCAAAACACTGCCAACCTTCTATTATCTCACTTCTTCTCCTGCTTTGCCTGCCAGGACATGACGGACCTCAGGAACTGGTCAACACCGCCCCTCGTCAGATCTGTTGAAGCAGGCAGTCCGAAGGCGGTGGTGAGCTCTTCTCTGGCAGAAGGGTCAGAGAGAGCCGCCTGCAGGATCTCAAGTGTCTGCCTGAACTGCGGCGACCTGATCTCATCCAGGGTAGAGGTTTCGATGCCTTCAGGGAAATGTTCACTGAGACGCTCTTCGAACGCATCCTTGTCGCCAGACAGGATCTGCCTCACGGCGTCCTGTGCGAACAGGTCGGTCAGATGTACGTCGGCCTGTGTCTGCTGTGTGGGCAAAGACTGAGCAGCTGCCTGCGGTGCGCCAGCAGCATCACCACCCCTCATGCCACCTAGAATGGCCTGCAGTGTGTTCAAATCAATGTTAGCACCACCAACCCCAGCCCCAGCCCCCCCAACACTTCCGCCCGTAGCGGACATTGTACCCTGAGTGCCAGCAGACATGCTTCCCGTGGTGTCGCGCAGGTCGTACCCCTCCATAGGGACATCTCCCGAATCAGGCCTGCACTTCCTCGGGTCCTTGATGAAGGAGTTGATAAGGGTACAGTAGTGGTCATCCTTCTCAGTGTTAGGCTCCTGCATCCAGAAGAAGAACTCCTTGCTGCTCTGGCCCTGCTGGAACTGCAGCAGGTACACCCTTCCGGAAGTGCACTTTTCCACCCTGAAGTACTTTGCCTCGTCTGCGAAGATCATGAGCTCGTCTTCGATGTTGCCCGACATCCTGTCCTTCCACTGGAAGTGGATGAAGCCCTGGTCACCGATAATCTGCACCATACCCTTCCTCGTGTCGGCCCTCACAGTCGTCCCGGACTTGTGCATCTTACCGGCTCTGAAACTAAGCGCGGGCTTGGGGCCTGTCTGCTGCGCAGCTCCGAATAAGTTAGAAAACCCAGACATTGAAAGTGTGAAGGGTGGCTGTGGTGGAAAGGTTTTTGCGAGAAGAAAAAAAGAAAGAAAAGTACCGGATTTGGAAATTTGTTCGCCCGGAGTTAACTTCACCAATTCTGAGGGTGAAGGAGTACACAGGTTGACTAGTAACTAAGGGCCGCTTGCAAAAACCAGTCATATCTTCCGAAGCCGGAGTGGGTGCCATAACCTCATGACATGGGGGCATTTTAATTTAGTTTATCCAGCCTGCACGCCCGGCTCGCTTAACGGGGTGTCGCCACGCCTTCATTGCTTCATACAATCCACGTTAGGTGCTCATCCATGATGCTAAAGAATGGGAAGTACCAGATGTTCGCCTTCTTTTTCCGGGCGAAATATACTTGCGGATGCGGTAATAAAGGTCAAAATAAAAACAAGAAAAGAAGAAAATAAAAAGAAGAAAACTAATCCAAATGGACACCTTGACACCATCTGGGGCCACCCTCGTTCGCACATACACTTTTCTCGCGTTTTTTCTTTCTCTTTTTTCTTTTTAAACTGCTCAAAAGCAGCGGTTGAGCAACTTTGCCATCTATATTGGCATGTGCCCCTGGCGACGGGGATGCGACTTGGATCTCACCAACACAAGAGCCTCTCACGTTACTTGTCTAAGTGGTTGAGCGGAGTGACCTGACCCAACCATAAAAATACTAGTACAAGGCTCACCACGTGATTCAACTCGAGAATGGGCAAAAGAGAGAAACGGAAAGAAGACGAAGAGGGAATGAAACAGATAGACCTTCCCCCCCCCACCTCCCCTTTTTTTTTCGTTGCCACATAAGAAAAAAAATAACACTTCAGAGAATACCCGCATACCCCCTCCTCTCCCCAGGCATTCCCCTTTTTATTTTTCTTTTCTTTACTTCATTTCTTATAGGGTTGCTCGGGGGGAAGAAACAAAACACTTTTTATTAAAAAAGCAAAGAAACTAGGGGGGGGGGGGGGGGGGATCATGGTATAAATCAGTACCAAACATAGTTTTCTAGTGGTCTAGAAAGTGGGAGGGGAAAGGAGGTGAAAAAAAAAAAACAAAAAAGGAGGGTGTGCGAAAAATATGTGGACAAGACAGGTGGGGACATTATGCAAGTGGTGGTACGTGATAAGGCATATTGCCTGCCGAACCTTAAGTGCTTTGTGATAAGAGGGAAGGGAAATGTTACATGTTTAGTTTCTTCAGAGAAGAGAAGTTTCCTTTTGCTTTTTATTGTACATTTCTTCTTTGGAAAGAAAAAAAACAAAAGAGGGAGCGGGGTGCCTTAGCTTTTACTTCCTAACCCGCCCTGCTCCCTCTCCTTAAAATAAACACAATACAAAAAAATAAAGTAAACGCGGGCGCCCCAGTTTTCTTCTTTTTCTTTTTTCACTCTTTCTTTCTTTTACGCGGAAGTCTTTTCTTTTTTTCTTGAAAGAGAACATGTGATTGATGAGCTCTCGTCACCTCCGTCTTCGTCTTCCTTTGCATACAAGCAATCATGGAAGGGCAGCTGGGGTGTGGGGTATGGGGACAACAACATAAAAAAAGTTAGAAAAAAGAAAAGTTAGAAAATATGAGAAAAAAACTGGATGTCACACACATGCTCCGCACGAAAGGCCCTAAATGAGGAGGGCACGCACCGTACTAGGTAGCTCAGTTCGGATATATCTTGGCTCCTCAAGGTACTGTCCTCTTACAGGCGAGAGGAACCCTTCAACGACTTCGCCACCATGGTCTCCGCATTTAAAAAAAAAGGGCGGGGGGGGATAAGATTGGAAAAAAAAGTTACTCGAAGTCCGGAAAAGAGTTAAAGGTGGGTGGGAGAGCATAATAATACATAGTTCCCGCGACTTCTTCGAATAATATTCGATAAATTCTGCGATCTTTCAAACTAAGGGTTTCCAAGCTGGTGTCTACCTTCCCAACCAATACGGGTCGTGGTTGCCACACGATATCTTAGGGATATTATCAAAACCTTGGAACAAGAGCATCATTCATGTGCCCCGCTTCTTTTCAACCAGCTTTAGATTCTCTATGTATAGTCAAAGCCTTCCAGCCCTCTTAAACGGTGCCCAAGGCGAGTCCCGGAGGTAGTCGCATGAGCTTCTTCTTGCACAAGGGACGAAAAAAAACAATGACAAGAGTGGTGTCAAAAGGAAAGCGGTTCCCCTGGCGATGCACTGTACGCCATGTCCTCTTCTTCCATGAGTTCAGCACCAGTTGTGAATGTCTTCGTCTTTGGCGCAAAAGACAAGAAACCATGGCTTCGGGCAGAAGGTGCTGATTGCTGAATACATATCTCATGTGTTTTTATAGTGAGATAAAAAAAAGAGGGGAAAAAAAGATGGGGGGCTTTTCCAGAATTTCGAGGGGAGTACATTTCTTTAAGCTTTTTTTTGGGGGGGCGTGCCAACCTTAGGGGAGAGGGTAAGGGACTCAAGACACTATTTCCCTTCCGCTTGGCTCATGACCTTCATAAGTAGATCCTTAGAAAGCCCGCTCTTCCCCATGGAAGCCAGAAGAGGATCCTCTTCCACCAGCGGTTCTTTTGACCACTCTGCAAACCACGCTCTCCTTTCTTCGGAGCCAAACTTCAGCGCAGCGATGCTAGCAGGAACATTTATGTTCATGATCTCTTTTTCGTGCTCTTGCACGTCGACAGGTCTCAGGTCGATCGGGCCCCCACTGTGAGAGTGACATCTTGCGTCGTGCACATACTCTGTTCTGCTCTCAGCCTCCTTCAGGATATCCAGCGGCGCTCTGTCAGGCGAAAAGTCTATTTTCTTGTAATGTATCTGTGTGTTGTATAAATAGTATTAACCTGTCTGTCTGTCTCCATACCAGCTTTTTCATCTCCGCGTCATCAAGCGTTGTGAAGTCGCAGCTCGTTTCTGTGCATTTTTTCTCTTCTTTCAGCTTCCTCAGTTCTTCCCTGACCTGCTCGAATCGCAGATCTACGCAGGCCGGCGTGTCCATCCCGCCCTTCTCCGCCATTCCAGCGTATGCAACTTTGAATTTCTCCATCCCAGAGTTGTATGGCCCTGCCAGCACTTCGTGCTCCGGACGCTCTTCTTTGCAGTCCAATTCGCCACCTAGCTGCACAATCATAGCCGAGATGTTGTCCTTACTGCCGCGTGCCATTGCTTCGTCGCAGACCTGCGATGCGATCAATGCGAGGTCCTGTATGGTATGAGGAAGGTTGCAAAGGAATCTTCATACCAGCTTTCTGTCCAGTCTTTCAAATATGAAATCGATGACAGACTCGTTACAGAAGACATCCGACTCGAACACCCCATCGCAGCACAGCAGCACGAAGTCGCCTTCCTCCGCATCGTCGATGTGCATGAACTCTGGCACAGCGATCACCTTGCTGTGGTACTCGCCTTGGTCCTTGTACGTCGCGTCACCAAAAGCTCTGCTGACGGCGAGGGATCCGTCGACTCTGCCATTTGACACGTACCCGGCTGCAGCCTCAATACGTGCTTTTTCCTGAGTCAGGGTTGGCTTGTGGTCAAGTGTCAGAGACACAGATGAACGATGCGCCCTCCTCCCGAGCACGATCCTGCTGTCACCTACGTTGGCAACCTGTAGTTTGTACTTGCTGCCTACTTTCCGTGCTGTCAGAAAGGTGCCCGTGGAACCCCCATCAGTGCCCCTTAGCAGGAATTCTTTGTCTATTTTCAGCGACATTTCTTGCAACTCGTGATCACTGATGGGCATCTCGATATCGTTTAACAGTACAGGGAACCTGCCTGCTACGTATTCAGAGCACAAAGGCCCGCAGTGCCCGTCGAAGACCCCGAAGAAGCCCCAGTCGTCTCTGTGGTATATTGTGTGCGCATCTTCCATTTTGTCCCTGAACCCGTTCATGTACCCCACCCCTATGTGGAACAGGGGCGTCGTCTTTCGTTCTAATATCTTTGTAGTCACCGGCTTTGACAGTATGGGACCCATCTTACCTTGTTTTTCTTTTCCAGTTTATCCCCCACGCTGCGTTTGTTTTTATTATTATTATTTATGTAATGAATACAACATAACACACGACAAAAAAACACACTCGTAATATGCACGCCCTCCCCTCCCCTCCCCTCCCCTCCCCTTTGCTTTCTGCTTACTTGTCCTTTTTCGTCTCGCTGGACTTTTCGCCATCTTTTCCTTCTTCACCAATGACGTGGAAATCTTCATTGTTGAGGATAAGAGAGAAGAACCTGTTTTATTTTGTTTTTTCCAATAGGCATACCAATTTGTTGATAGCACCAACCCAAAGAGCAAACCCATCATGATCTTAAGGTGAATGTTCTCGCCGTCAACGAAAATGAGAACACTCAGGATGACAGCAAGAATAACGAAAATGACATTGATAACCATCTGCATGGTGTGCGTGAGACCACTCCCCGGCACTAGCACAGAACTTACTGCCTGCACCAACCAGCTTTCCTCTTCCTCAGGGTTCTGCACAGCATCTGCCACGACCTGCTCTTCTGACGACTCTACCACTTGCTTCTGTGCTGCCTTCTTCTTCCCCATTTTCTCCTTCTTTTTTTCTTCTCTTTTCTTCTTTTCCTAGGTGAGGATTAGGGAGAAAAATATGAGTTAAAGGGGGGTTGTTGTATGACACCTCCTCTTTAGCTTTCCCTTGGCTGCTTTTCCCTCCAACACCTCTAGGTCGTGCTTGGCCTTTGAATTGCTCTCTTGCTCCACTCGATCGCTCACCGAGGGACCTCACGGTCACGTTGTCTCAAAGTCGTGCCAGCTCCGTCGCCGATACTACCGTGGTCTTGCTCCCTCCATGCCAGCGCGCTGGAAGAAAAAAAAGAAAAGAAAAGAAACGAAGAAAAGAAAAAAAAGATCAGCGGACACGGTGGGAAGACGAAGGGAATAGAAGGGTAACTAACTTACCACCGAAGCAAAAAGAGGAAAAGAAAAAAATGGGGGGGGGAAGATTCAAAACCCGCTGGAGTGCCCGACACGAAGGTTCAGTATTTCGTACGGCTACCGGGCTGGCGACACCTGACCCCCTTGGGTTAAAAAATATCCCAACTAAGCCCCGACCAAAGGAGTGGGCTCAAGGACTTTTGGAGATGCAAACAGGCAGGGAATCTAGCAGACTTGAAATCTTAAAAAACGTGGATCTTGGAGGTGAGGGAAATTCTGGCAGGAGCCGTTGGAAAGATAAGGGGACATATAAAGTTCTTACTTCTTGTCATTCTTTTTTTTTTTTTTTTTGTATTGCCTGAGCCCACATACCATGTGCAAGAACAAGCAGATACATGAAACACTGGATGGGGAAAGGGGCGAATGGGTAGCGGCAAATAAGAAAACACACTGCAAAGAAAGGGGGGGGGGGAAAGAAAAACTTTCAAAAAAAATCACTATGGTGCAGAATTATAAGCAACGCCTCACCAAAAAAAAAAAAAAAAGAAAAGAAAATCACTAAAGATAAGGGAAAGAGAAAACAGATTCAAACCACATAACCATTCCGTCCCACCTTCTCATTTCTTCCATCAAGCTTTTCTTCTTCCCTTCATTCTTTCTTCCTTTTCTGAGGCCCTTCCTTCCTTCTTTTTTTATCCTCGTATCCATTCCACTGTTGGGCTACCTGATTTTCGCGTTCACCCAAGAATGTAAAAAGAGCAAAGAAAAGGAATTACAAAAAAAAAAAAAAAAAGAAGAACACCTCATACCACTCTCTCCAGGAGCAAAGAAAGCATCTTGGTGACACCCGAACATTCCTCGAAACAAGCCAAAAAAAAAAAAAGAAGAAAATCGAAAATCGGAAGGTGGGGACAGAAACAAGAAGAAAAAAAAAAACTAAATTTACTTTTTCTAGACCCTAAGGGAAAAGAAGAAAGAAGAAGAAGAAAAAAAGAGAAATGAGGAAGGAGGAGAGAAGGGAAGAGCAATTTCTAAAAAAAAAGGGGGGGTTTATTTTTTCTTTTTTTTTAATTCTTTTTTTTTTGTTCCCACGCAGATCTTTTTTCCGGAGAAAAAAAAATCTCTATTTCTTAACACGGTCATCGATGCCGATGACCATAGGTGTGGGGGCCTCTTGACCCTTTTTGCGGTAGATGGTGATCTCCTGCTGCTTAAAGTATCTGAAAAAGATTTGTGTTTTACATGATTCTTCAAAAAAGCACACCTCTTCCCATCACCAGTTACAAGCACCAGGTTCACATAGTACTTCACAGAGAACATTTTGTTAACGGAGGTGTAAGAAGGGGTGAGTAGCGGTACGCTGTTGAGGTACAGACGGATGGGGACCACCTCACCCGGGACTGGCAGCCCATCCATAATCTCAAACTTCTGCAGAGTCTCTGTTTCAAAGAACTGGTTTTGCCCCGTGCCGATATACTCCCTCCTCACCAGCGAAACCTCGCCATAATGCAGGTCTAACTTGGCCACCTTGAACCCGACCTGTGGCAGGGATTAGGATGAAGTTAGTTAAGCATACCTGTCCAACCACCCTCTCCTTGATATGGAATATTTTCTTATCATATTTGAACTCGATGTGCAGCACGTCGTCCACACCCACCTCCATCCTTACACCTTTCGAGAAATCTGTCTCGCGAGCGTACGGCTTGTCCTAAGAAAAGGTTTGATTTGAAATATAATAAGAGGGGCAGGGGACACACCTCGCTTCTGTCGTTCAGCTCTTGGAACTGGTCATCGATTATCGAGACCCATAATTCTTCTTTGAAGGAAACATTTACCATCGACTTCTTTATCGTCAGCTTGAGCAAGTACTGCACCTTTGCGTTCACCCCCCTGTAACTGTCGTACTCCTTTTCCACGTCGAAGTTGAACTCCAGCGGTGTACGGTCACAGAGAGTCCCGCCGTCAGGCTGATATTTCTTCTCCTTCCGCATGAACTCGACCCGTTCCTCCTTGTCCGCGTTGACAGTGATAACTCCCACAAACTCTATGAGGATGCCCTGGTGCGTGATCTTACCCTTCGGCAGCAGTATGAACTTTCCTGCTACAGGTTCTTTTCCGCTAAATAAATACATCTTCTGCGAAGAGAACTCTTGCCTGCCGTGGATTTCACAAAAGAGGGCCATACCTGTCCTCCACGAGGATCTTGCCGTCCACCGTCTTGTCCTTGAAGCTCACTTCGATGTCGCACCCGTCAACCTTCTTCATCATCTTGCCGAAGAAGCCCGTCTTCTTCTGCTCTTCGGGGGGCTTCGACATTTGCAACATTGTGTATGAACTTCCCTCCTACATGTGTGGACAACCGCAACGCAAACTAACAAAAAAAAACATTAATCTAAGAACTCTTTTCATAAACCTTGCTCACAGGCGGGTGTCCCTTCTCACTTCGGAAGCTCAGAAGCGACTCAGCTGTTTTTTGGAACACATCTCTTCCGAGAAGCATGTAGGCCAAGTCAAGAAGACGCCCTGCTTCCGTGTGCTGTGCCGTCCCTGGCTGCACCAGAGCAAGGTAGTTCAACCCCACCTCGAGGCCGTGGCCGAAGTCACACTCATCGTTGGCGATGTCAACAAATTGGGATATAGACGCCAAGCTGTCTGCCTGGGTCTTGCTGTTAGTGCCGTCCATCGCTTTCAAGATCAGCTTCTTTAGCTCATTAACACTACAACTCATATTTCTGTACCCGACGTCCGTCCTTTTGTTGAAGGGTACGGACATGCCAAGCTTGCTCAGTGGCTGAGCTATGGCTTTCTTCGTTCTCCGTTGTTTCAAGTCACCAAGGCTAACAGCCTTCTGCTTGTCTTCTGCCATGGCCCCCTTCAACAGCGCAGACAGCTTGGTCTCCTTTGTTTCCACACACCGCTGTACCAGAAACTGCAGCAGCGTCTGGGCACAAATGTCAAACTCATAACTGTCGAGGGTCCCCTTCACCACCATACCGGGCTGCTCCTCAGGGTCGTCCCTATGGTAGCACCAGTGCTTGCTGGGCCTGTTCGTACCTGCGTCTGTGAGAATAGTCATAACCTCAGGGGGGTCGTACTGGTAACGCCAATGCATGTTCAAATCAACTCCTGAAGGAAGCACACCCTTCAGCACCTCAAAGGGCCCTACCAGCCTCACACCCAAAGCGCTGAATGCTTCCAATGGTGTCTTGGGACTTACTTGCACTGCAATGCTGTACACCAAAAGGACTTCACGCGGGATAGGCATTCCGTAGGCATCGCTCAGGTCACCTATGTCAACTGCACCGTCCCTCTCCTCATCGTCTTCAACTCGTCCTTTCTTTGGAGGCATTCCTTTTGTGAGTGATACAGTTTGTGGGAGGAAGTGAAAGGTGTTAATGTTTTAAAGTAAAGGGGGAACGCCAATTTACTGCATCACTGAAAGCAGGTACTGGATGAAAGGGGGCGTGTCCTCATTCAATTATAGAGGAGCACCACGCAACATAGTTAACTATTCTAATAAAAAATCAGGACTGCGCATGTTAAGTCTTTCTTCAAGAAAAATATTTACAAGCCGGGGGAGTGTAACAAAACTAGTAGTCCTTTGCGGATGTTTGAGCCTTAAGGCTGTCTCTGTCGATCTGTGTAGATGCGCTGGAACAGTGTGTCATACCCTCCAGATGAAGATGCCCCCCTCCTCCCCGACGGAGACGATGGATTCGCCATCTGGACTGAACTTGGCCTTCTGGATGTTCCCCGAGTGCCCGAGACCGACCTGTGTCTTACACAGTGGACGTGCGGCATACCTGCACCACTGATCCTGCATCGTAGTCCCAAAGCTTCAGGATCTTGTCGCCACCACCTGTGACAAAGTACCTCCCATCTGGGCTGATGTCCATTGTGTTAATCTCTCCAACTTTCGACCCTTCTAGCTCGCGTATCGCACTGCACTCGAAGGCATCCCAGTACGTTATCTTCTTGTCGCTGCCCGTTGTGAGGATCTGGCTCTCATCAGGGAAGTATTGCGTCGACTGTTGTGGCTTACGAGGCAGACCGTTGCATACCTTAAAGTAAGTCTGTGCGTACATGATGCCCCTCCGCATGAACCTGTTCAGATCCCACACGATGCAGCTTCCGTCGTCGCTAGCAGACACGCACTCCATGTCCGTGCCCCGTATGCAGATCGAGTTCACTGTTGCCTTGTGCTCTTTCATGCTTGCCTCCATTGTCTGGCTGCTGGGCCCAATTTTCCAGACCCTTACCTGCGAGTCAGCACCGCCGCTCAGCAGGCGTTGGTTGTTGTTGTCAACGCACAACGCAGTGACACCAGTAAGGTTGCCGCTGATCCTTTTCATGCCTTGGATCTTGTGAGCGTCGTGAATTACGTAGAGCTGTTTGGGTTGTTGCACTGTTGAGCAAACATACCAGTTTTCCAGACTGAGGACCGAAAGCTCGAATCTTACCATCGCTCCATCCACTGACGATGGCCTTTCCATCCTTCGTGAAGGCAACAGCATTACACTCGAGGTTGGCCACCTGGATGCGAAGAAGCTCCTGGCTGGTCCTAGCGTTCCATATCCTGATATCGTGGTTGGAGCATGTGGCGAACAGCTCGCTGTAGCCGTATGGGAAGCAGATGTCGTTGATGCGCTCAAAGTGGCAGGTCTGTCTGAGCTCTTCTTTGAAGGTCCTAGCGTTCAGGTAGTACACGTTTGACTTACTGGTCCCAATGAAGTAGTGATCGCCATGCGCCGCTACAGAAGTCACTGCGCCCTGCAGCCTGATGGACTTCAACACTTTCAGGTCTTTTGCAGACAACAGAGAAACTTCACCACCACCGGAGCCGACCAGGACGTCGCCGCTCTCCACAAGAGTGCAGCACATGATCCCTTGCACTAGATTCTTAGCGGGACCGGTGAATTTGAAAGAGCAGGGGTCGCCTAACTGAATGCACATCAGGTCGCCAGTGGAAGTGCCTACAAAGGCGTAGTTGTCCGAGGGCTCGATGACAATGGTGCGGCACACCCTCTTCATAGTCCCCAGGCTCACGTCCGTGGGGTGAATCTTTCTGTTCACGACATCGACATCCCACACCCTGAGCACACCTTGCCCGCCTGTGACGAGCTTCGTGTTCACATTATTGAAGAAGCAGATAGACATGGACAGATCCGAAGAGGCGGGACCACCACACAGTGGCCTCCCGGTGCTCAGATCCCACACAACAAGCGTGTTATCATCCTGACCACCCAAAGAGGCCAGGTATGCTTCGTCATGTGAGAAGGCAAGAGCCTGTACTTTGACCTTATGGAGGGTCATTCTGAAGATGAGCTTCTGTGTTGCGTATTCAAAAACGCAGATATCTGCCTGGAAACCCATATGTGTGGTCTGCCCAGAGGCGATGTATTGCCCGCTTTTACTGATGGCAACGCAGTTCACCTTGTCACTGTGCCCGAGAAGGAACTCGTTTGCCTTTGGGTTCCCAATCTCACGGAGCACGATGCACGATCCCAGCGTGTACACCAAGTGCTGCCCATCAGGGTGTATGTGCATTGCACCAGCCACATTGCCGCCGAAACCCACAACAGACTCCAGCTGGAGCTTGGGTGTCTTGAGGACGTCCAAGTTCAGATTCGTTGCCATGTTGCTGTCTGTAAGCTGCAGCTGTGGTTGGGCGCTAAGGAATGGATAAATAACAAACAAGAATCACTTTTTACATTGATGAGAGAATCCTAGACGGTAACACCGCCTACCTTTGTACAAGCCCAAGGAGCGCTGTGGGTGATAATGAGTGGGACAACGTGAGGGCATACCTGATAGGCATTGTTCGCTTAGTCTTTGTGGACCACGTGTAAATAGGCTTGAGCTTCCTTTTCACTTCCTTCCTGCCTTCGTCTGGTGGGTACGTGGGCGACATATACGTCGGGTAGGGTCCAAAAGTATTTTGGATATTTTTCCGGAGATTCGTACACTGCCTGCCAATAGTCACTTTCTGCTTCTTCTTCTCAGTTGGGGCTGTCACTGCTCTTGGTCCTTTGTGCGTATTGCTGTCGAAAAGCCCGCCACCCTTTCCGCATTTCAGTCTGAAGGGCGGTGGGGGCTTCAGGGGAACTGGGGAGTTGTTCATATGCTCGTACGGCGCTACCTTTTCAGGGAGCCGTCCGGTGCTGAAATGACGTGAAGAGGGAGGGACCGAACCGGGAAGTGGCGGGGGTCCAAGGGGCTGATAGGGTAAACGGGAGAACAGGTCATTTTTCACTGTTGAAGTCCACGGTTTGTCCCCGCGGCATTTCCCGGTGTTCGCATTGGGTGCTGTGTCCACCGCCAAGGGAACACCACCACAACCCTGTGCTGGGCCCCTGTCCAGCTTGCAGTTCATTCGCTTGCCTTGGTTTCTATGAAAATACGAATCATTCACGTTTCCGGTGACATCGGGATTATGTATCTCCGGCTGGAACTGTCCTTCGGCACGCAAGTCGTGAAAAGGACACGACTCCTTCTGGCGAGTCTCAGGGTCCCATTTTCTGAAGGGGTAGTCGACCGCCCTATTATGCGAGGCCCAATGCGCCAGACCGTCACGGTGCATAGGCTGTGCGTTGTTGAGTTCATTCCACTAAACATACCGCGCAGTGCACCTTCGACTCAAATCTTCCCTCCGTCATCTTGTCGCACTGTGATGTGCTCTGAGGTGCTCAGAGATACAAAATAAGAACTATATTACTTGCTAGCATCTAGTTTCCTCATTAATTCTACTTCATGCGACAGCTGCAGTGCGGCTGTGAAGGATTGTTTAGAAAGGTCGACCTCTTCCGAGAGAAGAAGAATCTGCTTCCCAAGTGTAGTCATCCTGTGCTTGGCCAACGCAAGACATGTTTCAAGCAAAGCCTTGTCGGCTTCACGTATGGATAGTGACAGCGACGGCGGCTCGTCCATGCGGGGTGGGTGGGTGCCCAGGACACTCTTGCAGTAAGTAGTGATGTACGCCCATATATTCCACTCGTTCTCTAATGACACCTGTGTTGCAGTTGCTGCAATCACTTCATCAAGAGATGTGTGAAGAGCAATGTCACTGTGGGATAAGTACCTCGTTCTCAAAAGCTTCATCGCAGCTGCAGAAGGCCCGTTCAGAGTAAGGCAGCAGTCAGCACTGCCCTCCATCAGCAAGCTTTGCTTCAGAATGTCCATGTCAGTTGCTGTGTGCAAATCCCCGGTCAGTGGCGGCACATGAAGAGGGTACTGAAACATCGAGCTGACTTGCGCGTCGATGAATCCATAGCAGGCGACCTGCTCCCAACCGCACAAAGCATTGTACTTCAGCAACACTTCTTCGCCTTTTGCGTAGCTCCTGTCGCACGTGAAGGTGAAGTACTCGTCGTCATTACTCAACTCGAAGCAATTGTTGCCCTCTGGACTGTGGTTGAACATATCGCCGTAGGGAATCAACAGAAGGTTGTCGCCCCTACCTGTGAAACCACGTGTGTCTATAACACCATTGCACCAACTGTACTCTTCGAAGGTGATGTTCTCGTCGCTGAGCCGCTCATAACCACGCTGCAAGTCCTTTTTGAGCTGCTTCGCTTGCCTGATGCGTAACTGAGTACCCAGTGATTCTATATCCTCATCGGACCACGATGAGATCGTGCTGTACCTTTCTGGCAGGAGCGCCAGCCACTCCTTGAACAAGGTGGTTTCCATGTTCTTTCGCTCATGCAGCAGACTCATGATTAGTCGTTCCTTTTGTGTGAGGTTATCAATCTCAGCTTCCTGAAAAAAGAGTTTCTTCGGCACCTTGAGCAGTATGTCACCCTTCACCAGGTTCCTGCTGGCCATCATGGCATGCCCTTTCCCGTCTGCCCACCCGATCTCCACACTCCGCACTACACCTTCTCTATCCATCTTATCCTCCAGGGACAGTGCCAGTTGCGCATCATGCTTTACCTCCATCCCACCTGGTGTGCTTCACTTGGTAACTTGCTACGTTAACATAGCACTACACTTTCTGAGCCCACTAGGCTCGGGTTATTAAAAAAGAAAAAGATGAAGGGTCTGCATGACCTTTGCAATACACTATGAAAGACTACCACACTGTGTTTTCTGGCTCCTTTCGCTCGGTGTCGTTGCTGGCCCCCCTGTCCCTGTCGTCCCTGACCTTGTCTCTGTCCTCTCTACCCCTGCCCCTGTCGTCCCTGTCATCTCTGCCCCTGCCCCTGTCGTCTCTGTCCCTGTCCCCTCTATCCCTCCTCGATCTATGTTTGCCATAATCAATTGAGAGTCCGTCGGACCTTTCCGAAAACGGGTACCCGGACAGCATGTCCATGCAATAGGTGGCCTGACGTATGGTGTCGAACTCGACGAAAGCAACGTAGTTGCGGTTAATGTTCTTCAGTCGTACATCACGCATGCCTTCAAAAGGCATGAATGGGTCTGCATAGGTGTTTAATGTTCTAACTACATACGTCTCACCTCCCTTTCTGTAACATCATCTGGCAGCCCAGTCACGTGCAGCACATTGTTCTCAGGCGTGTCCCTTCTCCTTCTGTTCGGCATTTCTCTTTTACTTTCTCTAAAACTGAAATTGCTGGCAAAGAAAAACAAGAATATAACACCCTTCCCACAAAAGATCCTAGTTAGTATGCACCCCTTGCTACAGCAGCTGGAGTGCTTTGAGCACAACGTCGGTGTCAGCCAGGTTGGGGAAGACGACTGGGATGCACTCTGTCGTTGACGCTGCGGTGAGGACGTCGACAGAAAAGATGCCTGTCGTGACGCCAATGGGGAGGACGCCTGCGTCAGTTGCTGCAGAGATGTCAGCCGGAGCATCGCCAAAGTGGTAGGAGCGCACAACGGGGGGAGGAATCAGCGTGTTCGCGTACTTCAGGCACTCGACACGTGAGTTGAAGTCCCCACCAAAACCCCCGAAGTTAGGTGTCGTGAAATAATCCTTGATGCCAACAGCATCGAGCTTCTTCCAAGCAATGCTGCTCACATTCCCTGTCACAAGACCGACCTTCACATGATCCATCTTACTCAAAGCAACAAGCAAATCCTCTACTCCAGGAAGCACCTGTAGCCCATCCCCCCATGACCCTTCAGCGGGCTCCCATGCAGTGATCTCCTTCACAATCTCCCTCAGAACTCCCTCGTTCGCCTCACCACCCCGCAGTTTCACCATGTCCATGATGATCTCCCTGTCGGTCCTCCCATGGTGGTCCACCTCCTTGACCTCTACTGTCTTACCTGTTACGACTTTCACTCCATGACTTATTGCCTCTTTATGCTTTGAGTTGGTCACCTTCTTTGCTTCCTTTAGCCCCGGCTTCGCACCAATGAGCGTCCCGTCAATGTCGAAGGTGATCAACACAGTCATGGTGCAGTTGTGTACAGTCCTTCGCATGTCGAACTGGTTTGACTGCAGCAAAAGAAAAAACAAAATTAATAGAAAGAATGAAAAAGAGCGGCGATTGTTGGGTGTACAAAACCAAAAACTAACGCTTCATATCCTAGTGACCCAACAGAGCCCGCATTTTGAAGAACTAAAAAAACCTCCAATTGCTTTTTCTAGGGCTGGAATGGATTTATTTGCGTCCGGACACCAAAGTCCGACAACATGGAATCCTTTTAAAATCTTTTTTGGTTATTTTTGGAACTTCTTTGGAACTCACCGTTCTTTCATGTCCGATATATGGATCTTTTGAAAAAGAATTCAGCGTCAACCTTAGAGCATTTTTGCCATTTTTCCCTTAAATCCATGATCCCCTTAGGACATAGGCCGGGTCACAGCGGATATGGAGCGTAAAATAAAGGGCGTGAATGGGAAAGACGATCAAAAAACGAGCTAGTGCAAGGATTGTTTAAGCCACTTATTGTGGCGATACGTATATCCTTGCCTTGCTGTTAAGATACACTAGCTGCTGTTGCAGCTCTGCTATGTGGACCGGCTAGAGTGTCCAGTAGCTGAGATCCAGGGTGGGGCCCTGCGGCACTAACAACTCCGTCGTTCAACAAACTTAGTGACCATTTCCTCAGTTATGAACTCTTCGTTGCCTTCTTCATTTAGAGCCTTCAAGCATTTTTCATTGACTATCTTCCACGTGGCCTGAATCTGTGGTGCATTGATGGATGGCTAATATGGCATACCATCTCGGTCTTGTACTCTTCGGGAGTGATTTTGCCATCTTCTTCTTTGTCAGCAATTATGGAAAAGACGCCTTGGTGCTCTTTCTGCAGATGAGCCAAAACGTCGTCCACGGTGTTCCTCCTGAAACGTGTATGTGAGAAGAAAGACATATTCACATACTCTTTGAGCATTTTACAGAATCCCTCTATTGACTTCCATTTCTGGTTGAAGCAAGTGTCCTCTATGCACTCATCGAAGTACCTGCTGAGCAGATCTTGCTGCTCCTCACCGGAAGGCATCGCACGTATGACGCAGTATGCTGTTAAATACTATGTGGGAGCAACAGAGGCATACCTCTCAGTGCATGCCACGACGCGACAAGGAGGGCACCGTAAACATCAGACATGTCAGGTACATTTACATGGAAGGTGTTCACTCTACCATCTGGGTTGATGTACTATGTTGTTGTCGTTGTTTCTGTTTTTTTATGTTGGATTGCACACCTGCCACATAGGCCACTTCCCCCTGCTCGCGTTATCCTTCGCGATGGGCACCGACATGGACTCGACGAGACACACATTCCTCTCTTGCATTTCACTGCTGGACAGCGTAACGCGCCGCAAGAAATTATCGATGAGCACTCTTGCGCTGGCGAAGGCCATGTTCCTTGCCTGTTTACTCTCACTGAACTCCCTGAAATCCCTAAAGTCCGGCTTCTTTTCCTCTCTATTCTGCTTGTTCATCTGATCAAAAAGAGATTGGTCGGTGCACCTCAGAACTATGGTGTCAAGATCTACGGTGTTCCCTGTGTACCATTTCATTTTGTTCGGCCCCTCGTCGCCACTGTACTGCGACATGTCACCATGGAAATGCTTCCGCTTCAGCTCGTTGAATATCTCGACTCCTTTAATAAGGAGATTCCGCAGGCCCAGCAGAGAGAGGGCCTTGCGCCTGAACATGGAGTGGCCGCCTTTCACGTTTGCAAAGTACTCTGGTACATGTTCGCCTGCACGAAGGCCTTCGATGTCGCGGTGGTACTCGTCTTCACGACAGTCGTACTTGACCTTGTACTCGTCGCAGCCCAGGAAGACGGCGATGATCTCGTCGAAGACCTTAACAGCGGTGCTGACCTGCCTCTCGTCGTAGGGGGGGACCACCTCGGGGACAGGTTTGTCGGGGTTCGTGACCCACTCCATGGTTTCCTTTGTCATCCCGTCCACCATTTGAATAACTTTCTTATAGTCCTCCTGTGTGTGCAACTGTGCTGCAGATGATTTCCTTGTAGAAGTGGGGTCTCCTCTGACAACGGTTCTGTAGTACCCTGCTGCATTATACTGACGCATGGTCCGCACATTGATGGTAAAGACCTTCTCATCTTTGTAGTACTTCACTTCCGCTTGAGTGCTTTTGTAGGAGTCTTCTAGTTCCTTAGCGATTTCTGGCGGGTACATGATGGGGGTGTGGTAGCGGGGGTCCACAGAGTACCAGGACCAGGTTGCAGGCTTAACACCCTTGAGAAACATCTCTACAGCTTTGTTCAGGTTACCCCCTGCTGCCTTGAGATATGCCTTTGCCTCCACCTCATCAGTTATACAGCTCACCTCCTTAAAGGCGTGTAGGACTTCAAGGTCTGTCGATCCTGCCATCTTTACGGTCACTTGATAAGTAAGTGGCGCTTGGGTCAGGGATATAATAAATGAAAGGAATGAGAAAAGAATTCCTTTTTTTGTTCTTCTTTTTGCAGTCATAATAAGAAAAGGGAAGATCAACGCCAAAAAAAAAAAAAAAAAAAGAAGGAAATAAAACAAACAAAAGAAAGATCATAATAAGCAATTAATAAAATAAAAAAGGGTTATCAAGGCGACATGATATAAAAAGGGGGGAGGAGGGCAGGGGAGAACACACAAAGGGTGAATAGCAAAAACCCTGCAGGGTAGAGTAGTTGGAAAAAAAAAAAAAAATAGTTTAGAGTCTTTTGTTTCTTTCGCATACCAAAATATGGTCAATTGTGTGATATCTGCCATAATGCTTTTCTTTTCTTTTTTGCTTCTCTTCACTATTGTCACAAGAATGATAGATCGAAGAGCCAATCTGCGAAGATGCACATGTCAAGGAGCTAATATTTGACCATATAACACTGTAGGTGGACTTCGGCCGCCATCTGTTTTCCTCTTTTTCTTCTATCAACACGCATATTTAACATTTTCTTTCAATAGTGCTACATTCCTTATTTTTTTTATTTTCTTCTTCTTCATTTCTTTCTATTTTCTTTTCCTCATTTCTTCTTTTCTTTGCGTTGTATCTCCCTTTTTCTTTCTATTTGCATTATTTCTTCTTCTTCTGACTGCTGTTCTAGAAGGGGGGGGGGGGAACCACTTACCAACCTACCGAAACAAACAAACGAAATAAAAAAAAACCTACCATGCCGAGGAGTGCTAGCAACAAACCAGCGACAAGAATAAATTTAAAAAATAAAAACGAAGGAACACCCACGTCACTCACGCAAGTATAAAAGGGTGGGAGTCAAGCATCCTTGCCCCAGCGCGCTCTTCCGGGTCTCGCACTATGCAACTACGCACAAAAGCCTGCAGAATAGGGGGAAGGTGATTAATGAATTCTATTCAACACACCTCAGCATCTTCTGGCAGTGTAGGTATCGAGGGCATCAAGGTTTTGTCAGTTTTTAGCTTGTAAACAAAAGCCTGCCCCACAAACTCACCGCTGTTAAGATCGTATGGCACCTAGGTACAGTAGAAGTGAAGTGAGGCATACCACTCCGGTGAACAGTTGGCACACCACAATGCCTAGGGACCAGATGTCAGATGATTTGTTCACGACACCACCACAGGCCTCAGGTGCCATGTACAGGGGGGTGCCTGTGATGCCCTGATGTGTGGGTGAGATAGATGTAACCTCAGACAGAAGTGTTGCAGTGCCGAAGTCGGCTAGCTTGCACTCACCCTCGTTCGTCATCAAGACGTTATGCGGCTTCAGGTCTCTGTGCACGATGTCATTGTCATGCAGGAAGGTGAGACCACACACTATGTCTCTTGTGTACCTCCTGATTGACGGAAGGGGAAGCTTATTAAACTGCTGCACCATGCCCGCCAAAGACCCTCCGCTCAGGTATTCCATCACGATCAACACGTGTCGCCCCACCACACAGCTCCCAAGGTACCCCACCACATTATCATGCCGCAATGTTTCCAGCATGCTCACTTCCTGCAGCAACTCCTTCACCTGGTTTCGCGGTGACCCGTACCTGCTCTGGTTCCTTCTGCTCCTCCTTCTCTGCATAATATCGCTTCTGTTGCTGTTGTTGCTCACCAGGCTCCCCATGTTCGGCGACGCGGGGGACTTTGGTATCGTCAGCTCGTCATCTGGCATCGCAGGCAGCTTCATCACCTTTAAAGCAACAAGGCCGCCACTTGTACTCATCCCCAGCCACACGTCACCGAAGGCTCCCTTGCCAAGACGCCTTTCGGAACGGAACCACTTTCGGTCGCAGGTGTCAGAGAACTGCAACGGGATCTCCCGTTCTTGCTGCGGTGAAATAGGTTCGTCGTCCTCCTCTTGTTTCTGCCGTAGTTGCTGTGCTTCTATCAGCTGCTGCCTTAACTTGCCTGTTGAGGAGTCGGCTGCTGTCGTGGGACGTCTTCCGACACTCGCACCGCTGCCACTCCTCACGCTGCGACCGCTCTTAAAGCTCCACTTCCTGTGGAAGTGCTGATGCGAGGTAGTGGACGAGTGGCTGCTGGGAATTCGTGTGATTCCAGAGCCGCCTTCTGTATCGCTTGCCGATTCGGATTCTTCTGGTGTATCCAGGTTCAGCGGTTCTGCAAGGTGCAGCTCGTGCTCTACACCCTCTGCATTGCCTTCGAAATCTTCCCAGAAGCTCATTTGTGCTCTGTAATACCCACCTGTACGTAGCTCTGCCAGCCTCTTAGGTGCTGTGTGCAGCCATGATGATATGCGCAGCATGCGTACTGCTTGAGGGTCACCTGCGTTGGTGGCAAGATATTCGACAAGCTTAGCCTTGCACTCTAACAAGCGCAGCTGTCTCAGCATGCTGAACGCTTCAACGTATAGCTGCGTGCTTCGCGCAGAGAGAGCACCTTGGGTCTTGGTACCAAGCAGTTCATATATTAAAATTGTGTCGAAGGAGTCAGGTGATTTGATGGAGTCGACAGGGCGTGCGTCAATGAGCGACCGCACTGCGATGTACACCTTGTCGAGGAGTAGGATGTGCGTTCTGATCTGCCGCGTGAGCTGGATGACGCCATTGAGCAGGGCGGTGTTCTGCCCTACAACAACAGGCGCCATCTGCTCTTTGACACCAGCAGAGCCGACAAAAAAGGTGCCGCTCGTGACCGCGATTCCATACCATGCGTTAACGTCGGCCTCACGCAGAGCAGCGTGTAACTCAAGAGCGCACCCGCAAGCGGCCGCTGCGTGTTGGTGATGCGGCTTGTGCGTGTTCCAAGATATTAATATTCTGTTACTCTCGACATGAAGCGTAATTCCCTCGAAGGCCTTTGCCGTTTCAATTGTTTTCTTAATGAATAAATTCACGAGCCCTCCGGGACCCCCTACTGGGCACGACTCTAGGTCAATGTCAATTTCTATCAAGAGAAGTGTTGCGAATTTAGGTCTCAGGAACCCTGGCTTGTTCAGCCAGACTGCTTCCATAGGAACAGACTTCTCATCGCTAATGCATGACCCGGTGTCCAACAAATCAGCGCCTGATCTGAGAGAAGCTGCAGACTTGAGCTGAGGAGCCGATCGTTTGGTGACACTGCCGAGGGACGGCGGTGATACCAAAGGGGGGGGAACAAGTGGAGGAGGTGGGCCTTTTGCAAGGGTGGGGCTTGGAGGTGCGACCATTGCAGCCTGCTCGAATTCGCCCGTCAAGTACATTTCATTTCTCGTGTTGTTACGGTTGCCGTCGCTTTGGTACGTGTTGACCAAACTGTCGGGGAGCTGTATGTCCGAAGGGATGAGCGTATCATCGGTCATGAGAACAGACTGTGGTAGGTAAGACTTGTACAGCTTCAGGGTGCTCACCAATGCTGTGATGGAGAGCTTCAGGTTGGGGTCATATGTGTCGTCGGTGAGGAAGTTTGTGATACTATCCACACCTTCCAAGTTGAATTTAACGAGCTCCCACATGATGAGCTCAGTGCTGCTGACGGTGTTCTGCATTTGCTGTGTTCTTTTCGCGTTGAAGGCAGTGCCGTAACACACAGCAGCGCATGTCACAACGGGGATGAGCCGTGTGCCGATAGACACCATGAAGTGTTCCCACCCTCTGGAGCACTTTATCATCGACACGTCGTCCACCCCGCACCTGTCAGACGCCTCGTAGTCATAAGGTGCGTACAGTCCGATGTCAAAGCTCTCCTCAACTGTGCGAAGGATCAACCATATTGCCAGTGTGCTCAGACAACCGAGTGCAACACCTTCTCTAGCACCGGAGGAAACCATTGTCATCACGGTTACTAGAGCCATAGGCCACCCCTCATTGCTTGTTCTTTGGCAGGCAAGCCCCCAGTCGAGCGGTATAAGCAACATCAGAATGGCTACGCCGGCCACCTCAACTGACGAGGGAGTTATTTTGCTTGTAGTCATCGTGCAGGTCGTAATGCTGTTTGTAATGCAGTGTGCAAGTAAGCGACATACATCAGTATCACCGCCAGCAGCGTGAACATAGCTATCGCAGCAGGGAGAAAGGGGCCTTTTCCGGTCAGCATAGCTGCCACGACCACTGTGACCCATGGCACTGCCCCTATTGTCGTCGTCAGCATCGTCGGAAGCAGCGGACCGCTCTTCCACACATCATTGTCCAAAATTAACATTCGTGCGTCTTAGCAGTGTACCTCATACTCAGCACCTGTGGTAGGACTTCTTCTTGTATTATAACAAATTGAACAACAAGCGGTTAAAGGGAGGAAGTGGAAAAAAAAAAAGAGGAAGGAGTACAAAAGGGGGTACAAAGGGGCTAGGGTTAAATCCTAGTAAGTTCCGGTATGCGGTGCTGCATTACACAAGAACGGGGGTGAACAACAACAACCAATATGTACAATAAGATTAACATCTAAATAATAGCATGCAGTAGAATCTAGAGAGCAGCCAGCTGGTCGCCAGAGAGGCCAACTCGTGGCAGCGACATGACCGGGGATTGCAGCATGGCCAGGGCCTGTTGCTGCTGCTGCTGCTTTAAGGATGCCGCCTGCTGCCTGGCTAGCTGTTGGCTGAATGCATGTTGCGCCTGAACCTGTGACCTTGTGAGTGGCGACGGGTTGACTGGCATATGCTGCGACAGTGAGTCAGGCTGGAAGGGCTTGGTGGGTGTTGAGTCAAAGAGCTGCAACTCTCTTGACTTCTGGGGTGTACTTATCATACTCTGCACGGGAAACTGCTGCAGTGGTGATGTCACAAGCTGCTGCTTTGATTGTGGATTGACAAAAATCTCTGCTTCTTTAGGAACGACGTCGCTCACAGCAGAGTGCATAGCAGTCATGGCTTGCTGCACTTGCGCTTGAAGGGCAACAAGCTGCTGGCTGTCGCGAATGTGTTGCGCCTGCCACTCCTTATTTGCTTGCTTCAGGCCATTAACATTCTGCAGCTCAGCAAGCATCTCCTGTTCCCTTCCTTGGTAAATTGTAGTTATCTCAGATAAGGCCTTCTGCGCCTTTTTCAGCTCTTGGTCAATGCGCTGTGCCTGGCCATCTTTCGCCATCAGCCTCTGCTGCAAAGAGCTGACCAACTGCTGCAACTGCGACATCTGCTGTGTGAACGTTTCACCCACGTTGCTGAGCTGAGTCTGCGCCACGCGTTCTGCTTCCTGCAGCTGCGTCTGGAAACTGTTGTACATTTCCTGTTTTTCGTGGTTGTGTTTCTGTTCTGCTTCAAATATCTTCTGAATGGCGATGTTGTCAGCTCTCTCGATGTTAGCTTCAAACATGTCCCTGTCGTGCAGCGCTGTCTCACTGAAGTTCGGTGTAGCTGACACATTCCCCACAGCCTGGCCCTTCAATCTCACTATGGCCACCTGCGCTTCTTCCAGCTGCTTCCTGAGCTTCGAATTTGCTTCCTCAGCAATGGCAAGCTGTTATGATTCACACTTCAAAGATGCGCATACCCTTTCCCGAAGCTCCACAAATTCCCCTGGCCTGACAGACTGGACAGGCACGGCCGCCAGCTGCTTCCTTTGTGCTTCCACCTGAGCTTGGAGTCTTGTCACTTCGAACATTGCTTCTTTGCACTTTGCATCGGCTGCCTCGCCCATCTGTATCTTGTCGGCAAGTAACCTCCTATTGTTTTCGTCTCGTTCCTGTTCGAAGCAATGCAGGGTCTTCGACCTTTCGGTCTCTGCGGTCTGCAACTGTGGGGTGTAAACAGAATGAAGATTCAATACCTGCATTTGCATTCTTGCAGAGAGGGAGCTGAATGCGGTTTCGCGGTCCCTGACCAACAATGCTTTTTCATCTTCAAGCCTTTTGCTGAAGCTAAGAGATTCGACTAACTCCAGTGTCTTGCTCTCGAGTTCACGCCGTGTGCTTGCAATATTCTTTTCACTTGTCTGAACCTGACTCATCAACTGGTCGACTTGTGCTTTACTGTGATCAAGCTCGATCCTCATGCGCTCGGACTGCTCAGTGTTCTGCGACAAAACGCGCTGCATCTGCGAGAAGTTATACACAACAAGCTCCATACCTCCTCGGTGTGCAGCTGCTGCAGCTCGTGGACCCGGGTTTCTACATCGTTATGCGCAACCTGTTTCTCGTGGTCCAGACCGTACATCTGCTCGTTGTACTTCTCAGCTGCTGCTGCAAGTCGCAGCTCTACCTCCTCGCGCAGCTTCGCATTCTCACACTCAGCAGCACGCAACTGCTCAATATGCTTCTGCGAGATCTCCATAATAGCCTGCTGCGCATCAGCTTTGATCTTGTCCTGCATTTGCTCCGCCATATGTACCTATAATTATAATATTGTGCTGTGGTGCATACCTCGTGCAAACGACGCTCCTCGAGTGCAGTATTGCACGCACTGATCTTCTTTAGCTCCTCCTCCATCTTGAGCATGAGGCATCGATCCCTTTCCTGGGTTTCTTGTGTGGTTTCTCTGCACTGCTTAGCGAAAGCGAGCTTGTCCTTTTCCAACTTTAAAGCAAAGTCACTCTCCTGCCTGCGCAAAGCCATGTCATGCCCAATCTGAAGCTCTTGTATTTTCCCCAGCAGCTCCCTTTCGTACTCGTGCTTCACACCGCTGAGTTTGTCTTCGAAAGCCTTCTTTTGTGTTTGTTCCTCGAGCGCCGACAGTTCTTTTTGTGACGCAAGATCCTGAGACAAACGCTGTGTCTCGAACTCATACTGTTTCAGCTTCCTGATGTACTCAGCCTCGACAGTGCTGATCTGCTGCTGCGAGTCCATTTCGAGGTTCTTCATCTTCTCTGAATAGGCTTGATCGATGGCACGCACGTTCTCGTTGCTCTGCGTCTTTGCATCCAGAGTCATCTGCATCTGCATGTTATGCATCTCCTGCGAGTGCCTCAAGCTGAGCGCTTGGAGCTGCTCCTGAACACGTTGATCCAGCTTCTCTCTGAACTGCACCATTTCTTTTTCCATGTGCCTGTTCTGCTTCAAGACATCTGTCTGCCTCTGCTTGTCGGCTTCGGTGACTTTCTGCAGCTCTAATTGTAGCTTTGCTACCTGCTGCTGGTGCTCGTGTGCTTGCTCTTGAGACTCCAGGTTATACGTCTGCAGAGCCTCCTGCATCTTGCTATTTGCGTCATAAACGCTGCGCTGCAAAGCACTCTCAACCGCCTTCCTATCAATGCGTTCCTCATCTATGCTAGTCACCAAGTTCTTCAAGTTGTGCTCCATCCTTTCCTTCACCTGCGCGTGTTGAGTTTCGGCCGCACGTAGTTGAGCACTAGCTGTGTCAAGCTTGGACGTAAGGTCTACTACATGCATCTGGAGCTCCAGGTTTTTTGACTCGACAAGATGCATCTTTTCAGCAATGCTTCTCGCCTGTTCGGTGCGATCTCTGATCTCTCTTTCTTTTTGTTGCTCTTGTTCTAAACTGAAAGTGCCTTCCAACTCCCTCAACTGTGCGTGAGCTTCGGTACGAAGCTTTGCCAGTTGAGTAGTATGTTGATCAGTTGTCATTCTCTCTTTTTCTGCCCATTTTGTCTCCAGCTCCTGGTGTGCCTCGCGGTGCTTGGTAGAGATATTGTTGATAGCATGTGTGTATTCCTCATGCTGCTTTGTCAAGCTGAGCTGCAGGTGTTCTTCGAACTGAGCGGCCTTGGCAGTCATCTCTTGCTTGTGCCTCGTTTCGATAAGACTCAAATTGGTTTCGTGCTGCTGGGTAAGGTGCCTGATAGTCATCTCATGCTCACGTGCCTGGTCTTCCTGCTGCCTGCGGAGACGGTCAATCTCGGAAGTCTGCTGTAGCTGCATAGACGAGAGCTTCGCGTCGCATTGCACACGCATGTGAGCCAGCGTGGTGTCGTCGAAGCCCTTCCTCTCTTCTAGCATAGCGCTGTACGTGGTCATTTCTTCTGTTGCAGAACGCACAGTACGCTCAGCCTCCGTCTGATACATCTTCTTGAGCTCTTCTAAAGAAGTCAGCTTGGGTGGTGGGAGGGACACCGGACCGCTACGTGACGGGGAATGATGCACATTGGGCGGCGAAATGAGAACAGGCGATGCGCGTATCGACGCGCTGCGGCGGTCGCTCGTCATTTGTGTATCCTGTGCAAAGTTACTGCAGTATTGTCAATGTGATAATGAACACTTGCACTCATCGGTCGGAAAGGTTATGGTAAGTGGCTTACAGAGATAAGTCAATAGGGACGAGTGCCCCTTTTTCGTAAGCTGTGTCAGTTTTCATGGTTGAACACATGTCAAGGTAGTAGCAAGTGCTACTGCCGTCTGCAAAGCCAGCGGAGGTGAGAAGCTCATTAAGCTCCTGCAAAGTAGCAGACGATCTGTGAAGTGCATAGTAATGTAGTGAACACATGCATACCCTAGCGACGTGAGGTTCGATAAAAGTAAGTTCTTCGAGACTGTCTCGGCTCTAGTGCCATTCTTGTCTGGTCTGTCGAAGAACTTGTAGCCTCTCAACATGATAGGATCGACCGTCACCTTTGATGTTTTGACTCTCTTGCTAGAAGAAAACACAGATCCTTCGGGTGGTGTCGGAGCCTTGCTGTCTAGGTGCAAAGGCGTTTCAGGTACAGCCTTTCTCTTCCTCCCGAGGTTTTTTAGGATGGCCTTCATTCTGTGGCCTGCCGTCCTGCGCAGCCTATCAGCCATCAACCGTGCTGTTATCGCCAATTCCCATGTGATGCTTGGCCCATCTTGGTCACATCCCATGTCTAACACGTCCCGTAGACCTACTGCATGAGGCACGGTTATTACCCTTGCGATGATCTCTTCTTCGGAAGGTCCTCTTGATCCTGCTTTTCCTTTCCAGCTTCTACCCTTGCCACCCATCTCCAGGTCGCCCTCTCTCGCAAGCTGTTTCCATGTGTGCACCATAAGAGTCATACCTGCCGACTGTCCAGCTTTGCCATTGGCTTGAAAGTTACAGACTTCATCCTTCCCGGGTCGGGGATTAGGTACTCGACAATCTAAAGAACATCGCCATAAAACAAAACAAAGCACACCTCCTTTTCATAGTTGAACGTGCAGAACCTTGTCAGCGGCACTGACCCGAGGTCCACTCCCGACTGTGCGAGGAGGTGGCGCTTGACAACTGAGGTCAAGGTCTCAAGGCTGGTGGGGTCACCGCCGTCCTTTCCAAAGCACCATGACCCCCCATAGAATGTGTGCTTGGACGATTCCAATAGCTTTGCACCCACCAGCTGTAGCTTGTCTACTGGGTGGTCGCTTCGTCCGTTGCACGAGGTGAGGTGCACAAGCTTTGCGGTGTATTTGCACCCGTCGAGAAGGGTAGCTTCCCCGATTCGCTGGTCACTAAGCAGAATCACGTCAGCACCATCACTGAATGTCGGTTCAGGGCAAGGCACCGTGGCACCCTCATCGTAGATGTGGCTTCGAACGCTCCTCAAATTGCGAGGCACTTTGCAGTCGGGATACCTTCGGTGGTAAGGGTGCAATGTATGTATACCTGTGCTTTAGCTCCGCGACAAGCAGCTTCTCTGCAGGAGGGTGCAAGTATAGGGACTGATAGACGAGGTTTTCCTCCTGTGCCAGCTCCTGTGATGCTGTCGATTTTTAGTGCGATATACCTTGTCTCTCTCTTCACAGGCACACTTCAACTTTTCTAACATCACCTTCTGTTCCTTCAGCATAGCATCCAAAGGTGTGCCTGTGTCACCCAAGGCCAGCCTTGCGGACTCCTCTGCATTTAACGCAGCTGCTGCATTTGTTGCTTCCAACTCCTGATGGGGTGGTATGGTGAGAAATGCATACCTGGCACACAGAGTCTTCCTGCAGCTTAAGGGCAGTTGCCTGCGTGGTGAGGTTCCTTTTAGTTTCCTCCTCCACTGCTACTTCACGCTTTAGCAGCTGAATCTTTTGCTGAAGTGCCTTAATCTCTGCTCCTGTTTTGCTTGTTATCTGTGATTCCCCTTCCTTTTCTCTGTTTCTGTGGAGCTGCCAAGCCGTAAGCTTTTGGTCTCCTTGTACTTTCTGGTTTGCAAACTGCGCCTTGCTCGATTGGCTCTGTGCTTGGAGCTGTTGTAACAAGTTGAGGTTCTGCTGCGTCTTCTCCGAGGCAGCATCTCCCTGCACTTCATTGTTCCTCTTCTTATTTAATAATTCAAGTAACTGGTTGTTTTGCGCCTGTGCAGCTTGAGGCTGCTTGCTCTGTCCTTGCAGCAGCTGCTGCAGCAGGTCTGCCTGAAGCTGCCGATGCATATTATCTTCCTACAGTTCGGTCTAAAACGCTTATGGGTTCAAATAAAGAAAACAGTAAAGAAAACCAAAAGCAGCAGGGACGCCACCTTAGGAAGCTCATTGTATGTGGCAGTCAACCGGAATTGTTGTCATGCATACAAAGAACCAAAATAAAACACAAATAAAAAAAGGAGGGTGGGAAAAGGGGCCACGTTATTTAGACAACGAACACACGAGTATTTCGAGCGTTATGCTCACATCCTCTTGGCGAGGGGAACGCCCGAGACGGAGGGGTCAACGTAGGCACCACCGCAGTTGGAACCGTCCTCGTTGCAGGGGTAGTTGGTCTCGGTCCACTTGGCGGGGGTGGCCCAGTTGCAGGTGTTCTCAACGCAGAGGTCCTTCCCGAAGCCCCTCATCACCCTGAGGTAGCCCATCTCGCCCCAGTACTCGCCCCAGGAGTTCCTCACGATCCAGTAGGGCTTTCCGGCGTCGGTACCCCAGCCCACGACCGAGATGGCGTGGTCGGCACCGCCGCAGAAGCCCTCGGCCACACCGCCGTGGTAGCTCAGGATCTGCGTGGCGTCGATCCCGCAGGCGACGGGCCCACGTGCGTAGATCTCCTTCATGATGGCCTGCTCCCCCGTCACGTCGCCGTGCTCGGCGATGGTCGCGTTGGGGAAGTGGTCGATCGGCGCGCACTTCCCGCCGTTAGCGGTGAAGGTGGAGCACGTCCTGCACACGTTCATGTCGCTGCACTTCGTGTTCACCTTCCTGCAGAAGCCCTCGTCAGACTCGCTCGAGCACGCGAGGTACGGGTTGCACGTGTCGAACACGACACCGTCCTTGTTGTTGTGGATCCAGTTGTAGGCACCCCCGGACGACCCCCCGTGGCAGGACCCGGCGTTCCCGCAGTTCAGGATGTGCTGCACCGCGAGGTTCACGTCGATCCCCTTCCCCTTCCTCGCGATCTTGATGCGGTCCCCGAGGGCCGACACCGCCGCGTGCGCCCAGCACGACCCGCAGTACTGGGGGATGTGCTGGTTCAGGTTCTTCGTCAGGTAGTTCTCCCCGTTGATGTTCCCCCACGAGAAGTCCGTCGGCAGGTCAGCGTCCGACACGTACGTGTGCGGCAGAGCGCTCACAACGTGGTCCTTGAACCCCGCTGCCTTCTCCTGCTCCTTCGTCCACAGGAACGACTGCTTCGCCGACGCACTGCTCGCCAGCAGCACCATGAACATCGCGGAACGCATTATGTTGAGATATAACTGTGAAAATGAAAGATTCCGAACAAAACAAAAAATACTAACTAATACTTTGAACACATTGCGTGCAGTGGTAGGGCATCATCAGATACATACATCATCGTACTAAACCAGCAGACGCCTTGACTACATTGCATGCAGCACATTTATCGCATCACATCTTGGAGGGGGTGAGAAGGGAGCTCAGCTCGTTGGAGTGCTGGAGGGCGAACGTGTCATCGCAGCCGCCTATGTGCCTGTCTCCGATGATGACATTGGGAACAGTTCGCTGCCCTGTGAGTTTTTGAAGCTCGCTCTGGATGGCTCCACCGTTCGGAATCTGGTCTATCTCCACCACCGAGTAGGAAGCAGGCTTTGCCCCTTCGAAGAGCCCCTTTACTCTCGAGCAGTACGGACAGTACGATTTTGAGAATACCAAAACATGCGCCTTGCTGACACTCTCGCCCAGCTGACCCTTAACAAAGTTTCTCACGGCTGACGCGGCCATCTTATCCTGCGGACCAAACTTGCTTGCGCTATGCAGTGCAGTATAGGAATAATATTCACTATGATAGGAACGAAGTGGGTAGCAACGGCCCGCAATAATAAAGACAGCAGCTACATGAAAATGAAGCTTTACTACAAATTAGACACAACGTCTTGGCGGCCTTCGTAGTTCTTTGGGACAGGGGACGCTGTAGAAGGCGACGAGAACTGCGAACCCATTGACCCTGCCTTGTTGCTGCCTTCTCCGAGGTCGGAGAGCAACTCTTCGAACCTGTGAGATTTGCAGAGATTTGCGTTTAATGTATTCATACTCATCGAGAGATGGGGACAGAACGATACTGTGCATTCGTTTCTTACTTTTCCGCTGCTTAGAGGGGGGCGGGGCCTGCGACGAGAGCTGCATCTGTAGTCTGCTAATAACATGGTGGTCAGTCAAACGCTGAGGCTGGCCGTAAGAGTAAGCAGGGAGCTGTATGGCTGGGTAGTGAGTGTGATCATACCTCACTCTGCGAAGCTGTTCTGATGAGTTCTTCATCCCCTTGCGTGTATATCGTGTTCAGTGATGCCCGTGACCTGGTGACGCCGGCGGTCAGGGACTGCGAGTTTGATTGTGACTGCGACTGCGAGAGCAACGATGCTTCAACAAGGGTGCGTGATGCCTCCAACTTAGCTGTGATGCTCTGCAGCCATTGCTTGATCTTCGCGCGACTGCCATCACCCGCATCGCTCCTTCTGCTGTTGTCGTCCTCTTTGTAGGGAACCGGCAGATTGCGTACACTCCTCTTAAGCACTGCTTCGCGTGTTAAGCTGCCACAACAGAAGCACCCTTTTAGCCTGGCAAACCTTAAAGACCACAATTCCTGGCCTTTAGAAGGTTCTTCATCAGATACACCGTCGCTGAAAGTGTCACCTTTTTGGAACCTGTACCTGTCCCACCTGGGGTCATAGTCACCATCGTTGGATCCTTCCTCGGTATCAGGAAATACCTTCATATTGCTGTATGGGTGGGTGGCAGAGGGTGCCTGAGGAAAGGGGGGAGAATAAAACACTTTTCTTGCTGTTAAAAAGTACTGCCTAACAAATACCGCTCTGACTTTGAGTTCTGCAGTTATGCCTGGTCCATGTGGTACCGTTGACGCTGTAAGGCATGTGGTGCTTGCGGTATGTCATCTCCCACTTCGAAATAAGACGGCGCCACCTGCCTTTGGCACGCCACTCGTAACTGTTGTACTTCCATCGTTGAGTCATTCCGTGTGATTTATGAATAAGTGTCTGCGCCCACTCAGGGCCAACCAGTCGGAACCTAGATTCACAAGACCTGTTAACAATGTGCTGCGACTGATGCGCTGCGTACACTGGTGTGTTTTTCCGATGCACATCTCTCTTATCCCACAACAACGTCTGCGTGCTGCTGAAACTTCGGCACTGGTTTTTTTTTTTTTTTTCTCTTTTATTTCCCCTATACCTGCTTCCCCACAGAGCCCGTCCATCCTTTAAACGCGGTTCGGAGCATGTTCTCCACCTTGTACTTTTGTGAATTTTCGAGGGGGGAGTTCCCGCTTCTATTGGGTCATGGTCATAAAAGGAAAAAAAAAAAAAGAGGGAAAACCTACACGGAAAGCTGATCTTATCCTTTTCTTTTATAAAAAACTTCTCAGGGTGTCTTTTTCTTTTTTGCCGAAATAAAAGTAAAACCTAAAAAGGAAAAAAAAAAAACTATGTCAGATTCTTTTAAACTATTGCAAAAAGGTTAGGATCTGATTGGGGGGGGGGGGGGGGAAGCAACAATTTTATCGTCTCATATCTCTAAGAGCCGCCAAACAACCCTATTTACCTCAGATTGCTACTAAATAGATTTCTTTTCTTTATCTCTCTTACCTTCTTGAAGAGAAAAGCTTCCTTCTCCATCGACCTTTGCAAGACGTCTCTGAAAATCCAGTCTTAGAGAATTGGCTTCTTCTGTGTGAAATCCTAATCCCCCTCCATTACAAAGGAACAAAAAAAAAGGAAAAAAAATAGTTATATTCAGATACTACTGACGGAATTAAATGACCTTTTCCCCCCTCTTCTTTCTTTTTTCGGATTATACGAGACACGACACTACTATTTGGAGAGAGGTTTTTCTTATGAAGCTGTTTTTCTTTTTTTTTTTTTTTTTTTTTTGTTTCGTTTCAAAAAAAAAAAAAAACTCGTTAAATTTTCTTCTTTTAATCACCGAGCTCTTTGGCGTTCATTTTCTTGTAGAGGAAGTATCCACCGATCAGAATGATGGGGTTCACGGCACTGACGACAATGAAGCCCCCAACAACCTTGAACAGAGTGGTGAAGATAGGGAGGATGTCTGATGGCTTGGTGGCGAGTGCTTCTTGGACCATGATCTTGAAGATGCGGGGGGCGAAGATAGCGGTAGCGATTCTGTCCCATACAAAGGTGCCGAAGGTAGACAGAGCGACAAGCCCGATTGTTTCCCAACGGAAGGCGTCGTCGGGGAAGGCAGCAAAATGCAGCATAGCGTTGAGCTCAGGTGAGAACCCCCATGCGATGTATGCAATCCCAGCAAAGGTGATGAACAACGACAGGAAC
This sequence comes from Diplonema japonicum, assembly GCA_964019335.1. NCBI lineage: Eukaryota > Euglenozoa > Diplonemea > Diplonemida > Diplonemidae > Diplonema > Diplonema japonicum. The sequence continues at coordinate 62,526 of OZ025673.1, forward strand.
AACGCGTGGTTCTCGCTCAGTCCCTTCATCCACGGCCGTCCTTTGTAGTTCACAAACAGCACTGCAACGATCTGCGCGGTCTCCACAAGGAATACCACTGTGTTCAGCAGGTTGGGTTTGAACGGAGTCGACCAGAACGTGTTCGTGAAGAAAGCAAGCGGGTCGTCCGGGTCCGCCTCCTCCTCCACCTCATTCAGCCTTGCCTTCCTGTGGAACTCCACAACCGCCGCCAGCTCCTCAGTTCCCATGAAGTCTGTCGCCATGGTCACCGCTCTGTACATGCACCCAATGTGAATCAGCGCCTGCCCTGCCATCGACATAAAGATCGCAGGATGGAAAAGAGACCTCAAAGGCCTCTCGGGGTGCATACGGTCCACAGGTGTGGCGTACGAGAACGACAGCGTCGCAATAGATAGCAGCCATCCAGAGGCCATCATCTGCCTCTCGGACTGTCTGGCTCCTTCTAAGCTGAGTGCAGACAGAGTGAAGGCTTGAATGAGAGACTCGAGCATCATGATCTGCTGCTGTTGCAGTGCACTGAGCAGTGTGCACCTTCCCTGTCTGATAAGGTCGACAGTCGATTTGATGGTTGGCAGTCTGGATGTGAAGGAGGCAGCCACCGACGCGTCACCTGGTCGGATCATCAAGCTGTCCATTTCAGCACTCCCCAGCACGTCATCCATTGTCGGGGCGTAAACGTTCCCCACCTTGCTCACCTCTCGTTCCTCCTGCTTCATCTCCTCCTGGAAGCGCTTCAACACAACCTTCATGGCGGCCATTTGACCAAACACACCAGTGTCCTCGCCCCTCCTCTCTCTTGCAGCAACCTCCTCCTCCAACCACTGTTTCTGCTTTTGCGACAGCTATTATGGATGGGTTTGGAAAAGTACTAAAGTATACCTCTTGCTGTTTCTGCTTCATCAGCTCACGCTTCTCTGCCGTTGCCTTTGCGGCCTTGGTGTCCATCTCCTTCTGGTGCTTATTGAGGGCCACCTCGGCAGGCACGTCGTCCTCGGTCTTGTCAGCTTCATCACCAGTGTTTGCATTGCCTGCAGTGATGTACATCTCTCACACTGCATACCGTAGCCAGACAAAAGCGCCAAACCCACATCTGCCTGCTTCAAGGCACCGACATCGTTGCTGCCATCGCCACACATGAGAACATGGGCCGACTGGTGCTCTTGCAGAGATCGGATGACCTGAGTGAACTGTGCCACGAGCGTAAAGCATACCTTAGCCTTTCCGTTAGGGCTCATTCGAGCAAAGACGCGGAAGTACGAGCAGACCTTCCAAAGCTCGTCGCCAAGTACCTCGGCCGCCTGCATCAGGTTGTCCTCAGTGGTAAGCAGGTCACCTCGCTTGTTGAGCTCCTCCAGCTTATCGAAGTTAAAGGGAACTTTCTCTTTGTCGTCACCTGTAGTGCTTGTTACTATATTTCATAGCATACCTGTAGCTTGCACCCACTCGACAGCATTGCTTCCTGCCTCTAGCGTGAAACTGTTCTGCTGTGTTGCGATGCCGACCTCCTTGGCTACGTGGAGTGCCGTCAGCAGACCGTCACCCGTGACCATCGCCAGCGAATGGTCAGACTCTCTCAAGGAACGGATCTGTGTGATGTGAGTTGATGGCTGAGCTGTGCCATACCACTGCTGTGGTGTCGTTCCTGATCCTGCACGAAAATGCAATGAACCCTGCAAAGGTCAGATTATTTTCCACCTGTTGATTTATGCGACTCACTTGGTTGAAATACCTGGTCCCTTTCCGGCTTTCCAGGGCCATCCCACGGCTTGTACCCGAGGGCAAGCACACGCATCCCCTTCTCCATGAGCTTGGTGTAACAAGAGGTAAACCACTCAGGCTTGGAGTCATTGAGAAGTTTGGATAACGCCTCTGGCGACCCCTGTCATGTTGTGCACTACACGAGTATCATACCTTGACGAGGCACAGCTGCTGTGTGCTGCGGGGGCCGTTGCTGACCTCAGCGATGACGGACATGCGTTGGAGCTGTTTAATATAAAGGCGGGAGGAGGGCATACCTTGGAACTAAAGTGGAACCTGTGCTTGATGTGCACGGAAAGCTTGCTGCTGTCAGCGATTTCTTTAGCAGCTTTTGCCTCCTTCTTCTTTACCTCCAAGTCCGCAGACAACTCCTTGTGCCTCTTAGTTCCTTGTTTATAGGCCTTCAGCTGCCTCTCGATGTTGTTCACGATCTTTTCCTTCTCTTCCCAGCTCCCTCGGGTTGCCGTCTGCTTCTTAGGGTCGTACCTCCACTCGATGCCCCTGATGGCGGCCACTTCAATGGGGTCGCCCACAATAGTGTTCTCACCATCACTGGACGAAACCAACGAGTGGCACCCAGCAAGAATGATGCTAGCTTTCTCTGATGCCTGGTTCACAGCGATCAGATCGTGCTGCTTGCCATCCGCATTAACTACCCCAGCAGGCACAAGCGTGTCTGTTGTCAGCGTTCCAGTCTTGTCAAACAGAGCATGAGTGATCTTCCCTGCAAGGGGCACCCTGAAGGGCTCTGTGCACATCACACCAGCTTTCACTAAAGCCATCAATGCAGTGTTTACAGCAAGCGCCATCTGCATAGGCAGTTGCCTGGGCACCACAGAGGTGATAATGAGCACCGACTTCACCAGCAACTCGTGGGTAGTTCTGTCACCCTTCTCGAGACCTTTCTGGAAGACGTATATCGCGGACATGACGGCAAAGGCCAGCAGGAACAGCAGTGCCCAGAAGGTCTCGCGCGAGTCTCCCGCCACTCCTTCTGTCGAGAATTCAATCATCTGCATCAAGCTTCCCTGCGAAGAACCGAACCCGGTCCTCAGAACGTAGCACACAACACCGTGGTTGGGCGGGGAGGGGATGCCAACAGACGTTGTGTCCTGCTTGTTGTCAACCAATGTAGTACCGCTGAAAAGTGTGTGGATCCTGTGCGCGCCCTCCATCTCGAGGGCCTTCGTCTCGCTGGCAGGTATTGCGTCCTTCATCGCAGGGATGGACTCGCCTGTCAAGCTTGCCTCATTCACAATGGCACTACCGCTCAGAAGCAGGCAGTCACAGGGCACAACGTCGTTGCCGTCCTTGCTCTTCGACTCCTTGTCCTGCTTTGAAACTGCCAACGAGATGATATCGCCCGGCAGCAGCTGCAGGGTACTGAGTTCTGTCCACTTGCCATCCCTGAAAGACATTACGGGGTAGGGCTTCATGCTCATCTTCGTCAGCTGCCCAAGGGTACGGAGGCGCTGGAAGGCAGTCCCGAATTCGAGAAGCATGATGGTGAAGAAAGTGAAGAACGTATATTGCCAATACTCATCAAGCATCCACAAGATGGATGAGAAGAACTGGAAGACAGGAATAGGGGATATAAGCTGCTGCCTCCACATGGTGAACAAGGTGGGGGGTATAATAGAGAGGCGGTTCTCGCCATAGATCTTAAACTTCTTAGCCACGTCGTCGCTTTTGAGGCCCTTGGACTTTGCGTACGACGAGAGGGGTTCAGAGATGGAGGGACTGACGGGAGTGACGATGGCCTTGCTGCCTTCTTGTTTAATGATGTAGTTCCTCCTCTGGAACTCAAAGGTGAGCTCCCCAGTGACCTGATTCTTAAAGAGCGTTGACATGCCTGGTTTGCCATGGTGGGCAAGGGTGCGAACAAGGATACTGCCGCCGACGATTAACTTCGTGGTCGGAGAAAAGAGCGCGGCAGCAAGGAAAGGCGGGTACCAGTGGCAAAGAAGAAAGAAAAAAACATTGCAGCTGATGATAATAAACAACATGGCCGCTGCTCCTGCACTAGGAAGGGTCTCTGAAGGCAGTGCCTTTTTGAGCTTTGCCTCCATAGTGGTGTTCATCTCATTGTCATCGCTAAGTAGTTCATCCCCCGAGCCGGACCCGGCACCATCTTCATTTACGTCTTCAGTATCTTCCCACTTGCGGTGGTGGTCCTCGCTGTCAATGTCGTGTAGGTCATCTTCTTCGTCTTCTACCCATTCGACTTTCTTGGGCTTCCTTGCCTCTTCTTTCATGAAGTTGTCATGAACCCTCCTTGCCTCCTCCACAGCGTCTGAGTACGGGTCTCCCATTGTGCTCCATGACCACTGCAACGCCACTGCATACAGCAGGACAAGCAGCCCAACGAGCGCCATCCTCTTTGTGCTATCGACAACATGTATCGTGCACCTCCCTAAGCTAGGCGGCTGATCCACCTCCATCTTTCTGATATCCTGAGGGACACGTGCCATGGAGCTCTTTCAAAAATAATAGAATACTTGCTGATTGATAAACGAAAACAGAAACGTTGTCAGAAAACCTGAGCAGCTTCGTTGTGCTGCTGTGCCGAAGTGAGCTCCCAGCCTGCCCCCGTTGCCTGTGTTAAGATGTTTTAAGTAATTGAATTTGCATGCCTTGACTGGTGCTTTTGCCAAGCTATTGCTGTGGCTGTGTGCATGGCTATGATCATGACCATCGTGTGTGTGGGCGCCCTCTACCCACGAAGGGAAAGGGTCATCCAGTTTTTCCCACTCCTGTTTTGTGTAAAAAAGTGGTCATTTTGTGTGATACCTCAATCGTCCCCTTCAACTCTTCGTCAGTCAGAAGACATGTGTCCAACACCTTCTCAACTGCCTCCTGCTCTAACAGGTACCCAATAATAACTAGCTCTTGCTGCTTGTCGCCGTATGGCTCTTGCCACAAGTTTCCTTTAATCAACTCCTCCTCAACCCCAGCAGGCCATTCTTCCTTTGGCATTGATGACCACCAGTGCTGCCCCCCGTCAAGTGTCATCTGTTTGGCTGCCTGACTCCACACACCCACCAAACTGTTTCGCGTTGCTAGCCATATGTAGCCCTTGGATCGGATCACATTTGGGAGCCCACCCTCGCTAAGAGTCTTGTGCAGCCTCGCAGGGTGGAATGGTTTGCGCTTCCTGTAAACGAAGGAAGATATCCCCATTTCGGGGTGCACGTGGTCAGCCTCAAGCCATTCAGGGTGTTCCTTGGACCTGTTCTCAGAATAGCTATGTGTGTTGATGACCTCGTTGATGTCCACGTTGCAGCCAACGGTGTCGATGATCTTTGCGTAGTTGTTGAACTCCCTGATGAGCGAGTGCAGGCGCTGCCTCTCGTCATCAGTCAGAAGGTCGTTCTTGTTGAGGAGGATGATATCAGCAAACTCCACCTGCTCGATGAGCAGTGTCACCACGCTGCGCCCGTCGTCAGAAACCATCCCTGTCGAGTGCAGTGTTTCACTAGAGTCAGCGCGCACGTCTTTCAGGAACACCGGCCCGTCGAGCACCGTGACCATAGTGTCGATTCTGGCTATCTGGTCCAGCTTCGCCCCGTTGACCTCGAAGGAGAAAGTCTCGGCAACGTGCAGGGGCTCTGAAATCCCACTGGACTCGATCACCAGGTAGTCAAACCTGCCTTCGTTGGCCAGCTTAGCAACTTCCTCCAAAAGATCCTGCCTCAACGTGCAGCAGATGCACCCCGAGCTGAGCTCGACAAGGTTCTCTTCTGCTCTAGTGATGCTGACGTCACTCCTTACGAGTGCAGCGTCAATGTTGATATCTGCCATGTCGTTCACGAGCACAGCCACACGCAGCCCAAGGTCTGTCCCAAGGATCTTCTTCAGCAGTGTTGTCTTCCCAGCACCGAGCCACCCTGAGATCACGGTTGTGGGGAGCTGCGCGATAGAATCAGGTAACTTGTTGTTGTGCACGTCCTCTTTTTCTTTTACAGCCTCCACAACAGGAGTAACTTCCACAGATTCAACCTTGGGCTTCGTCTGCACCGGCTTAGCTTCCTCAGGTGCGACGATAGGTGCGTTAGTGGCTGCCTTCTTCAGCTGCATCAACTCTTCTTCCATGTTCTGTGCCCGCTGTGTGTATTCTTGCAGAGCAGAGACAATGGTCTCAAGCCCATTGGGGACAGATACGTCAAGCAGGCTGGGCTGGCTGCTTGTAGCCACCTCCTCTCCCGCATCGCGTGCCTGGATCTGTTTCAGGCCGAAGACACTACATTTCCACTTCGGGGCGACAATTCCCGCATGCACGGCATCGTGGAGCCTCTGCGCCACGGCCCACAAGGTGCTGTGCCACTCGTTGTATGACACACGCAGCGCGTGCTTCAGCGTGAACCAGTCATACGGCGATGCTGTGTCGACAGGCCATTCAGCAGCGTCTTTTGAAGCACCGCCTGGTGGTGCCCTGATGGCAGTGGCAAAGAACAAGGTCTCCACTGTTCCTTGCTCCGGAAAGCGTGTGAGGGTGCCGAGCTGCGGTGTCAAGGCAAACTCATCAGGGTCAACGTCAAGGTGCTCAGCGAGGACACGCATCGCCGTGGCCTCTGGTGTCTCCTCGTTCACAGGACGCCCTGTGGGGATCACAAGCTCTCTTCTCCCGTTGTCCTTCTTCACTCTAGCCAACACTATCTTGCTGCCCCTTACAAGAACACAGCCAATCTTATGTTGCACTTCGCTGATGCCTGTGCCCGTCTTCACGAGTTCCGCGGCGCTCATCTCACTGTGGTCACCCACCAGCATCGAGATCTCGTCATCGTTCAGAATCTCAGCAGCACGTGGTTCATCAGCAGGGATGCTGATAAAACACTTCCCCTTCTCATCAGACATCACCTTTCCAGTGAGCGCGACTGCATTCCCTGACTTAAACGCCTTCACGTGGGCCGCGCACGACCCGTGGTACGCAACGCGCACCGAGCCATTGCTGTCAGCAACCTTCGCCCACCCGAAGTCGTTCCTGCTTTTAGGGAGCTCGGAAGCAAGGACCCTGACCGGCATTCTTTCAATAGCAGCACCAGGCCTCAGGGACCAGATGTGGCTCTCCGCTGCAAAGAAGTCATCTCTGGTCTCTTTCCACCACTCAAGGACTGCCGGCTTGGGTTCGGCCTCAGTAGGCTTCTTCTCTGTGATAGTAACCTGTGTTTGCACAGGAGCAGTCGTAGCAGGGGCAGTGCTAGGTATCGCAGACACAGTGCGTGCCGCGGGAGGCTTTATTGAGGTAGACATCGGGGGAGCGGACTTGTTAGCGGTCCTGGGAGCCTCAAAAGGTTGCACGACGACCTCCTTGTACGTTTGCTCCGTCATTTTAGTGTAAGGAGAAAGCGTGAAGACGATCTCGTAACCTTTGATGTCGATCTCGGCAACAGGTGAGAGGGTGTCGAAGACGCCGTCTTCCTGCAGCAGGCCAACAACAGCGGATGCGATGGCCTCCTTCAAGTCTGCCTTGGGACGGATCAAGGAGGCCGTGACAGCACCAGCATTCATGGTTTTCCATTGCTCAATCTCCGCTTCATTGGCGCTACCGATATGCATGAGGTGGAAGGGCACAGGTGTGGGCGGCAGCGGGTCCCTAATCGGCTGCAGGCTGTTTTCAGGCTGGATTGCCACACCTTTTGTGATATACATAGAAATGATCTCTTGGCGCAGCAGCTTGGCCATCAACCCACACGTTGATGCCAGTCCAACAAGTGTCACTTCTTTAGCGTTGAGCTTTTGTATCACTCTGCTTATGGGCTTCAGAACAGGGCCCATCCCGGTTGTGGCCATCTCCTTCGGGACGTCCTTCAACAAGGCAGAAATATCAAGCACGTAGAAGGACTTCACACCCTTTCCAAATAACATCTCGGCAAGTAGCACCCACCTGCTGACAGCATCGCCTTTCCCTGCGCCCTTCAGCAAGACTACCGCCCGCTGCGGGCTTTGTATCATCTTATACTCCCCATTGCTCAGTGTGTACAGCTTCGCATCAGAAGGAAACTCCTTCCCGTTTCGCGAAGGGCGGCTCATTGTTCTGATGTGACATGTCATAGAAAGCAAACGCAAATTGTTTATTAATAAAACTGTAATAAAGTGTAATCAGGTTTCCCATTTCGTTAGAGCCTCCAGTATTTCATTCTCACCAATACACGACGGTGATGCACGCACCCTGTTCTCTCTGCTTCGCCTACGCACTGCTCGCAGAACCCATTGTGTTGCGTTATAACATATAGTTTTTATGTAGCATCTGAAGGGAAAGGGTTGCTGCAGTGGAACAGATGGCACTGCCCAGCGAGGGCATGAAATAAAAGGAAGAAGAAAAAAAAAACAAACAAAAATTGCAATAGACAGGCTTGCAACCTTAAAAAAAAAAAAGAATAAGAAAAAAAAAGAGAGGTAGCGGAAAAAAAAAAAAAAAACAAAAAAATATAAATAAAAGGGTGTGTTAAAAAAAAAAAAAAGCTATTGAACAAAACAAATATAGAAAAAAAAAAAAAAGAGAAAAATAATTATGAATCATCCTTTTATTGCAAAGAAAAACGCGTTCCGTCAGGGTAGTGCGACAGAGGGGCGCCCTCCACTTCTTTTTTTTTCTATGGCAGCACATATTTCATTTTCATTTTTTTTTTTTCCTTCTTTTTTCTTTGTTTTGTTCTTATTTCAGGGCGTGAGTGTTGGAGTAAATCACGGCTTCTTCACAAGTGCCTCCAGCTTCCCGGAGCTCTTGAGGGCGAAAGAGTCATCACAGCCGCCAATGTGCTTGTCACCGATGAATACATTTGGAACTGAGGACTGGCCGGTGATCTTTTTCAGCTCTGCGTGGATTGCGTCCCCATTTTTGATGTTGTCTAATTCAACTACCGAGTAGGATTCGGGCTTCACCCCGTTGAACAGGCCCTTCACCTTGGTGCAGTACGGGCACCACGACTTCGAAAATACAAGCACATGTGCTTGGGCCACATCAGGACCCATACCCTTCACGAGTTCCCTAACCTGAGCAGCCGACATTTTTTCTTTTTTTTTTTGTTGTTAAAAAAACGAGTTGGTGCTGTGATACTTTTGTTTTCAAAACCCAAATTTTTCTCAACATTTTCTCCTTTTTAAAAAAAAAAAAAAAGTAAATGTTACACTTTTTTTTTTTCTTTGGGGAGGCGGGGGGGGATGGAGGGGGCTATTATTATTTTTTTTTTGGTGTGTTTGCTTTCTTTTAAAAAAGCTTTTAAAGCTTTTCTTTTTTTTCTTCCATTTTTTTTTTTCCTCTTTTTTTTGTTTTGTTCTTCTTTTTCGTTTTTATCTTTCGTTCTCAATGTGTTCCCAAATTCTTAGAAATAAAAGGTGTGCGGACAGATAATTGAAAAAGAGGAAAAAAAAAAAAAAACTTTACTTGGTACAATATTATAGAACAATGAAAGGCGGTGTTCAAGGGCAAATCCCACTTGAGGACCACCCCTAATGAAAAAATAAATAAAACCTCAAGCCTTAGCTTGTCTATGTTGGATCTCATGAGCTTCCTGGGGGAAAATTCTAAAAAAAGAATTATAAATGTGCCATACCCTGCTTTCATTCTCAATAGCTGACCGCATTTTTTTGTATGCAAAAGAGATGCGTTCCCCTGTGTAAGTCCTTCGTCTCTTGGACTGTGTGGTGGGTGACGGTGCAATGCCGTGGCATACCTCACGGAGGCTGATGGTGAAATCACGCCTCACGGCACTGCTCAGCACTAGCAAGGATCTCCGTGTGAGTCTGATCTTCTTCACAGGTGCGGCCATCCTTGGGAGGGGGGTGAGGACACACGTTGCTGGTGCCGCGCATGAAACAATCTATGTGGTTTATAAAAAAAAGAGGAAAAAAAAAGAGATGAGATAAAGGAGGTTCCTGTTTTGGAACGTCCCCCTTGTCTCGCCAGAAAAAAAAAAAAGAGAAAAAAAAGCACCCATACCGACACAGCCCCACGGTATATCCTGTTGTCGTAGCAAAGGCCATCCTGCGCCTGCTCAAACGGGTGGCGTGTGACGGTCAGTTGTGTCTGCGTGTGTATACCTCAGCACGATGCTCATACCGGTGTGTCCTGCAAAGGGCACGACTTCCTTTGGACTGCATCCACGCACATCATGGCCTCTACGAGGTTGACAGGGAGGTCTGGAAGCGAGGTGTTTGGGAGCCACGTCACAACGGGGTTCGTGGCATCTGAGATGCTGTAGCCGTACGACTTGGAGTGCTTGTAGGACTGCGTACGGTACCATGACACGAGCTTGCGCTCTTCACTGTGTGGTGTTGTGTGTGGTTCCACAGCATACTCTTCAGAGATGAAATCCTCTGCCAGGTACAGACCGTCCGGCCAGTTGCCCTCCGAGTCTGAGGACCACTCCGTCTCGGGGTCGCTGCAGTACTCCTCGTCGAGCACAACATCCTCCTCACCGTCGTCTGCCCAGTTCCCCACCTCCTGCGCTATGGGTCCTTGGGGTTTGTTGTCTTTTGCTTCACCCCGGGCAATCGCAGCCCACGTGCCGTCTGCATCAGTGCTTTTGCTACTACTGCTGCTGCTGCTGCTGCTGTCCGAGTCGGACGACGAGCTGGACGACACTGAAGTAGGAGGCTGCTTGTGCATCTGTGTTTCCTTCCATCCTTCGTTCCTGTTGGCAATGCCCAGCCCCATCCCTATGTTGAGCCCCATCCCCATCCCGATTATGCTGTTGATTCCCAGCTTGCTGTTGAATTGACTCTGGCCTGTCACCTGTGGTGTGCTGCCTCCCCCTCCTCCTCCACCCCCTCCCCCTCCTCCCCCAATCACGCCGTTCACGTTGTGGTACACTTCCCGCTCTCTCTCGCGCTCCCGTTCCCGTTCCCTCGTTTTCTCGTCTCGGTCACGACCGTATGTAGTGGGGGGGAGGAGGGGTTGTGGAGGGGTGACGGCTACACGCTGCACAGGCTGGATGGAGTCCTGGTGGGGGGATGTCTGTTGGAAGCGGCGCATGGAGGCTGCGAACTCGCCCTTAGCTGCGTCAGGGATTCGGATGATGCCTCGGCGGGGCTTTGAGGGGTTCATGGGGTCGTCCTTGGGTGGGGGGAGGGTGGTGGCGGGGGCTGGAACGGGTGCCGGAGTGGGCGTCGGTGTTGGTGCTGGTGTCGGGGTAATAAGGAGGGGCTCTTCTTTGTGTTGGAAGTCAAGGTCGAACTGCTCATCGGTCCATGCGTCCGTCGGCTCGTCGTCAGGCTCCGCAGGGGGGGGGTCGTAGCTACGGCTCACAGATGTCTTGGCTGAGTACCGCCAGCTTCCTGCGTTCCTCTCAGGGCCGTTCCCCCGCTCCTTGTATCTGTCCCGCCCATGATACCGTTCCCTTTCCCGTTCCCGTTCCCACTCTCGTTCCCGTTCCCACTCCCTAACCCCTCTGTCCCTTCTGTAGTCGTAGTCATACTCGTTCCCATAGTTGCTGTCGTATTCTGTCCCATATTTGTGCTGCCTTGACCCGCTGTGCCCGTACCCCTCATCTCGTCCCTTCCCATACCCTTCATCCCGTCCCTTCCCGTGTATCTTTCGTACTTGTTCAACGTGCGTTTTTTCTGTCACCCGTCTTACATTGCCGCCGGCACGCCCTGCTTTACCCCCTCCCCCTCCACTTCCACTTCCACCACCTCGTGTGCCGATCCCTCCCCTGCCCCTTCCTCGTGTGGACATTTACTCCTGTGCTTTACTTGATAAAGGCTTACAGGGGAAGACTTTGAAAATAATCGACCCTTGAGAAGGGAAGGGGGAAATACTTTTACAAAAGAAAGAAAGCAGGGCCTCCGGTTCAAAACGGGTTTTTTCCGACAGGACCTGCGGTATCTTCTAGCCGACCTTTGGAGCTTTTCTTCAAAATCTGTTGTGCGCACAAAGCGGAATCTTTCCTAATAAAATAGCTCAGTTTTTAGTCTCGACAATAGCATTTGTTAAAACAAACCATAGGGTGTACGTTACTTGGGCGTCTCTGTTTTGAGCTTGAAAAGCGCAGTCACCACAAGATTGATGTCTTCTCGCACTGAATTTTGAAAAGTTGCTCAACTCGAAAATTCACCTTGTGAATCATAAAAAAGGAGAAAAAATTCCTCACATAAAAAAAAGGGCAGGTAGCCGGTTTTCTCCTTACCTTACTGAGCCCTCACCGGGTCGACATGCCGTCTACCATGCTGTCACGATACCTCGATAGCCGCCGCACAATCTCATGCAGGGAGATCTTCTTGTGTTCCTTTAACGACAATAAATGCGAGAGAGGGGGCTGCAAGAAATGGGTGGCTTGTTCTTTTTTTTTTCTCTTTTTTTTCATTCTTTTCTTTCGACAACATACAATAAACACGTCACCATACTTCAACTTGCACTCCTCTAAGTGCTTTATGTCCTTTTCTATCTCCTCGATCTCCTTGTCTATAATATTGAAGTGGGCCTGCAATAATGCGATTGCCTCTCCTACAGTGGCCATATTCCTGTGTCCTCGCCGTTCTATTGTTTGAATGTTGAACGTTGCACGTGGGAAACTTCAAAGAAAAAAAAAAGGGTTATAAAAGGGGATGAAATAATAGAACAAAGAAGGAGGAAAAAAAAAGAAGAAAAAAAAAAAAGAAGGAATCAGCAAGGCTTACTACAGGCTGCCAAAAGCTCCTTTTTTTTTTAAAAAAATTCTTTTTTTTTTCTTTTTTTCTTTTGATCACTACAAATAGCAGGTGTTTTTCTGTGCAGCATTTAAAAAAAAAAAAAAAAAAAAAAAAAAAAAACCTATGTTTTCCTATTACAACAATTTTCTTTTTTTTTTTTTTTTTCCATCTCCCAAATTCTTGGGGTGCCCTCAGGCATTGGAATTACAAAACATAAACATTGCCGCTCAGCAGGGCGCATAACACCCTATACAAATGGCGGTAAGAAGAGGAGAAAAAAAGAAATGGAGAGTATAAACAGGGGGAAAAGGGGGAAAGAAGAAAGGTACAAAACCACAATCTTGCAAAGCTTTTTTGACAGCTTGCAAAAGAGAAGAAAAAAAAAAGAAAAAAAAGAAAAGAAGAAAAAAACCTCCTTTTTCCTCGCACCCGTCTACTGCGCTCTATCTGGAAATCACTGATAAGCCCACAGATCCACTCCTGGACCTACAGAATAAAGGCATGCAACGGTCAAAAAAAGAAATGTGAACATAACAGAGAGATTATCTTTAAAAAAAAGAAATAAAGTAAAAGAAAAAAAAACTACTTTCCACTCACTGCCTCTTTCAGAGATAAAAACTTGTATGAAAGGTCACTTGGTCTACCTGGACACCCGCTTCTTTCTTTCATTTTTTTGATTCTTTTCAACGTCAAGAATAAAAAGACTAAAAAAAAAAAGAGAAAAAAAAAAGAATAAGCATATACTACACAGCGCGGGGGACAGGGACGTGCACACCATCACTAGAGTGGTGAACCATAGCATTTTGAAAAGAAAAAAAAGAGGGGGGGAAAGAAATCTTTCTTTTTGCATTGTTGCGCTGTTCACCAACAGTCATGCTGCTTTTTCTTTTGTGTATGGGAAGGGGCTTCTCTTTCTTCCTCAATACCGTCCGTTTTTCTAGTTCAGCGCTAACCCGCACGAAGTGCAAAACCTTGTGAGGTAGGTGGCACTCTTTCGACAGTTTCCACATTTTCTACAAAGTGTTTTTCTTCCCCGCTCCCACTCCCCACATACTTGGATCCAACCCCGGCTGCTTTCATTTGCACTGCACGGCGTTCGGAGGTGGTGATAGAAAGGGTGCTCAAATCAAGAGAAGGTATGCTTGGGGGTGTGAAAACGGTGATGGTACCAGGCCATGCATCGAACAAGGGGCCATCATGAATGTCCACCTCGGCTATGGTGCCCTTCAGGTCGCCAGGGATCTTCTTGACCACGCCAACAGCACCTTCAGAGAGAGTGATGCCGCTGTGCAGGTCGATCTTCTTGATGGTGATAATCTTCATGCCTATTTCAAGCTTCGTTGCTGCCGCCTTTTTAAGAGTTGTACTTGTCAGAATAGGAGTACGGCCTGCGGTCGTAGCGGGAGTTGGTGCAGGGGTGCTGGCAAGCTGCGGCCTCCTTCTCCCTTTCACACTTACCTCCTCCGCCCCTACACTCCGTATCCCCAGCAACGCTGCCATGGCGTGCCCCGTGTCATAACCCCGTTCCCGCCCCAGCAGCCTGATGGACGGCTTCTCGTTCAACGAGTTCCCCACATTCATCAACGTCCCGTTGGTGTTCTCCCCGTTAGTCCCGTAGCCCATCGTGTCTATCACCTCCTTTATTGTGCAGTAAGGGGAGTGAGGGGAAATAATAAATAAGTTGTCTTGATTTTAGTGCCATGAAATGCCAAGTCCCAAGCTTTGGTTCCTGACCCTGGCCTTTTCGCCCCCCAAGAGGTGGAGATCAGTGCTATTCACGGCAAAAAGGGTCAAGAAGAAGCTGCGGTGGTGTTTTTCCTGACTTCCAGCATTTCTGAGTTCAAGAAAAACTCACGGATGCGAAAAAGACGCGGGCACAGTGTTGAATTTGCTGGTCGCACGATTAAGTACAAGAAAGGAATAAAAATTGGGGGGGGGGGAAATAATCAAACAAAAAGTCTTTATTCTAATAAAGAGAACAAACAACTACAAAAGTCTAAAAAAGTGGCAACGGTGTCTTCCCCTTCACAGGGCCAGGATGGCTGTGGCTCTTGGTGGCCAGCTTTTGTGGATTTCTGATGAAACGCTGCGCCGGCGGTTCGTTGAGAAGGATTTCTGAACGGGGCGGTGGGGGGTTGCTCCGCACGGGCTGCACGATTATATCACGTCCTTCACGTACGAGGGCCATCTCCTCATAGTGGTTGTGTCCCTCGACGGCGACAGTGGAGGTCATCAGCAGGCACCGCTCATGGAGGCATTTCGCGCACCACTTCATGCAATACTTGTCGAGTCCCTTCTTGCAGGTGTTGCGCAGTTCCTTCACATTCTTCTCATTGCTTCGTATCACGACCTCTATCCGTGTACCGTTCTGCACCTTAGCCACCTTCTCGACATCCACAGCGTCCACTGCACAATGCACCGCTTCCGCGATGTCCCACTGGATCGCCTGCTTGAAGATCTCTTCGTCGTTCATCTTCGTGAGCAGCGCATCCACCGTGAAGCAGCACCTTATCCCCTTGTCCTCGTCGTGCCCGTTCCAAGCCATATCATCCTGTTGGTGTGAAGGGTGCACTGTTACCGCGACAAACACTTAACTACAACACTACTCTATGCTCACCGTCAGCGTCTCCAGGCCCCGTCCCACGTATCCCGTTCTTATCTTCACAATCTTGCACTCTTGCTCGCTCAACATTTCGTGAAGCTTCTGGATCGCAGGCTTGCTGAATGCCACCAGTGTTGTGGGCCCCTTGGGAAGCGCGGAGTGCCTCTTGGTCCTCCTTGTCACCACTACAACAGGGCAAGCAATGCCATATGATTTGCAAACAGACAAGCAGCCCAGCTCACGCTCAGCTTCGACAACGTCGCCCAGCGCTGCGTACCACCTGCCGTTGAAGACGAAAGGTCCCACCGCGTCACTCAGCTCAGTGGGCATTACATGCTTTGCTCCAAGCACAGCCTTGCGGATGTCAGAGGGGACAGACTCGAAAAGGTTGATGTTAGGGTTCCACAGCAGCTCTAGCAATCCCTCGGTGGGCTCCATGGGGTTGTTGGACAGGTTCACCTTTGTAGCCCCGACCTCTTTGTTGGTCACGAAGCTTGTCAGCATGTTCCCGCTCAGATCCAACGTCTCGAGAAGCGTGGCATTCTTTAGCAGCTTGCGCGCATCACGGATGACGCCGTTGCCACCGTTGTTACCATGCAGCCCCACCTTCCTCAACCACCCACTGTGCTTGTGCAGTGCAGCAACGACACGCAGCACCCCGTCTTGCATGTTGTTGTCGTTCAGCTCAAGCTCCTCGATCTTCGCGTTGGTTGCTGAAAGATACGTCGCGAGCAGCCCGCCCCCCTCGGGCCCTAGGCTGTTCCTCCCAAGGTGGAGGATTCTCAAGTTCGGGAGGTTATCGAGGAAACTAATGTTCGCGCCCAGGTCGTTCCACGAAGCATGCAGGTCCACTAGGTTAGGGTTCTTCAAGGCCTCCAAGACGCCAGTGTAGCGTGAGCCCAGTTCGTTGTGTGTAACGTCAAGCTCCGTGAGGGTGTGATTGGCAAGAAGGTCTTCGAGACACTTCTTGAAGTCCTCAGGGTGCTCCATGTCCTCTCCTAAGTGGCGCAGGGCCACTGACTTAAGGGAGGAGCATGCGGCGATGGGTGCCAGGTACTTGTCAGGCGAGGGACCGTCCTCAACGTTGCTGCCTGAGATGTTAATTTTTGTGAATTGGAAACTTTCGTTCTTCAGAAGGGCGGCCCACTGAGGGGGCATGCCTGCAGCGTCCCAGGACAGGGCATCGCAGTCAGCCACGTCAAGATGAACCTCAAGGGGCTCAGGCCTTTGCAGCTTGCTGAGGATCTCAATGTGATGCGGAAAGAACCGTTCCCTGAAGGCAAGCTCCAACTTTGTCGTTCTCCCCTCCAAGCTTGACAACACCTTGTTAAGGCCGCCTAACCCGCCTTTGATCTTGCCCCCAAACACAGTAGGGGGGTCGACCTTGAGGGCCACCTCGACGGAAGGAGCGTCGTCACAAATCGCAGATGCAGCCGCATCAGGTGTTAAGGGCGCCATGGTGTCTGCGTGGGTAGAAGAAAGGGAAAGAAAAAAATAATAAAATTAAAAAAGAACAAGTACCGCAGACACAAACATGGACATCGAAAACTGTAAGAAACACGTAAAAGAAACAGGAGGGGGAGCTCGGCTGTGAGGCATGTGACATTTCACAAGCCTACAGCAGGCGCCCGTCTTGCCGAAGAGTGCCATCACAACGAAAGGGTGTTGGAAAGTGTCCCCCATCCTACTCGTCTGCAGCAGTGTTTTATCGAACAACACAAGGCGACATTTAGTCTACCAACCAACCAAGACACAACAGGGAGTAGCACTACAAAACAAAATAACCGAAGGTCGAAGAGAGCTGTAAAAGAAAGGTAATGGTAGAAAAAAATCTGGGCCCCTAACCTTCAAGAAGATACAAACTTCATTGAGCATTACCGCACCCTTTGTCCGGAACCACGAAGCCAGAAGAGTACTTTTATGAAATAATGCCGGGCCAAGAAAATAAACTACTATCAAAAAAAAAAAAAAAAAAAAAAAACCCACCGGGAAAAAAAGGAAAAAGTCAAACCTTGTACATCACGAAACGGGAGAAGGTTTCTTTTTCCTCTTTTTTTAGTTTAGGTTTTTGCTTATGGACGAAAACGGAGAAAATGTTCGATAGGGTGTGACTTCCCATACTTACACGTTGTTTTGTTTTGTTTCTCCGCCCATCAAGCCCTTTTTAGTTCGAAAGTCGTTTTTTTTTTTTTTTTCCGACTTGCTAGAATGAAATAAATTACCAAGTTCGTCCTCAAAAAAGGCCAATTTAGAAAAAAAGAACAGAACAAAAAAATAAGTTCTAAAAAAAAAAAACTTATGGTTCGCGGGACCACAGCGCAACAAAGCGCCCTCTTCCCCCCCCCCCCCCCCAGCTTTTCGTTGTTCCTTCCCCCCCCCCTCTTTTTCTTTTTTTGAGTAACGTCCACACTCTTCTCAAAATAGGAAATAAACAAACGGCGTGAATTCTGACATATATCTTGTTCAACTACTATTGCCAGCCTGCGCACAAAAAAGTGGTGCTGGCCACCTTTTACTTAGAAAGATTTAAGTTCTTTTTCTTATCGTGCAGCAGGGTAACTCGTGAACATCCCCCCCTCCCCTTCCCCGGACAGCTCATATGCATGCGCTTGTGGGAAAGAAATTTTGAAGATAAAAAACAGGGGACTGCAAGATAGGGTAACACTTACGCAACAAGGGCACACGGCATTGCCTGCATACATCATTGTTGTCTACAGGAGTTCATTGTCGAACCAGTACTCACAGTACTCTTTATGATTGCCTGTGATGTAGGTGATGTTGGGGAATGAGGAGGACGTGTCCCCAAATACAACTGCCGTGTCTGTGACATTGTCATAGGCAGGCCAGCTGGGCAAGTTGGGGACGTAGGGGATCGACCCGTGTGCGAAGGACGCCCAGTACGCAACCATGTTCCTCGAGAGCTCAAGCTCGCCCGGCCCAGGAAGCTCAAAGGAGTCGTACCACACCCAAGGCACCTCTGATCCGTGGAAGGCTCCTACAGACTGAGTGTCGTCGGCATTGATGCTTACCTCCGGTGTGTGGTTGAAGAAGTACATGTAGGGCACCATCCCGGCATCGGCCATCATCTGCCCCGCCTGCCTCGCGTAGCACTGCAGCACGAAGTCGCCTATGGTGTATGACATGGCCCACCACCAGGATGTCACAGCAGCGATCCCGCCGCCAGGCCCGTACATGTCCGCGAACTTTGCTGCCACCTCAGCACCCCATATCGGGGTCGCCCAGTTCAGATAAGAGGTCCTGTTTGTGAAGGACTCCCTGTCGACCCACCTGTGCCCCATCCCCGTTGGTGTGCTGACGTTGTCCCCATGCCCCGTCTGGTAGCTTGTGAAGGTGCTCCCCTCGTCTCTGTTTGTTCCAAAAATGACCGGTACCTTCGCCACCTTACCCTGTTTTAGTAACTCGATGGGGCTCTCCGTCAGCTCCACCCCGTCAATCACAGGCGCCCATGCGCACTTGTCCATCGTGTCGCCGTAGGGCAGCTCGAAGGGTGCGTACTGCGCCATCCCAAAGCCACCGCCTGCAGGGTACAGGATGTTGTAGGTGGGCACCGTTAGCAGGCACTTCAGGATGTCCTCCGACGTGGTGTACCCCGGGCACACGGAGGTGTCGTTCGTGTATAAAAATATGTTCTTCAAGACTTTCATGCTGTTTGCGTGTGCTGTGTCCCATGTCTTGTATGTCCACCTGTTGAAGGCACCCGACTCGATGATTGCCTTGCTGATGTACGGTTGGCTCTTCGGCATCACTAGGTGGGTCGAGACTGAGGTGGCACCAGCAGACTCCCCCCACAGGACTATCTTGTCAGGGTTGCCGCCGAACGTCGCGGCGTACGTTTTCAAAAACCTCAGCCCAGCGCGTTGGTCCTGCATGCCGTAGTTCCCGGTGGTGTTGGAAACGTCGCGCTGCTTGAGCTCAGGGAGGGCAATGAAGCCGAATGGGCCGACCCTGTACCCGATGGTGACATAGACCACGCTCTGTGCCTCAGGAGTGGTGGGCGCTTCGAAATTCTCGACATCATTACTAGAGCCCCACATGTACTGCCCTGCAGGGAGGTACATCATGATGGCATAGCCGCCGGGAGGAGGCGAGGCACGCGGGACATAGAGGTTGAGGTAGAGACAGTCTTCAGAAGTGTTGGAGATGCCTTGGATGGACGCCCATGCGGGGCCCAGCTGGGCACAGGTGGGACGGAAGTTTACAGTATCCAAAACACCGTCCCACGGAAGTGGATCTTGGGGGGACCTGAAGCGGAGGCTGCCAACGGGTGGTGCTGCATATGGAACCCCTCGGAAGTACTTGTGGGAGCTGGTCGGGAGCGAGTAGCCCTTGATCATGCCCAGACCGTTGATGTTGATGAACTCGTCTGTCCTGTTTGGCACCTGCACGCCGCAAAGGCTCTCCATCTCCGTGTAGGTGCAACTGGACCCCACCATGCCTGAAAAGAACTTCACATTGCATGCAGTGCACTGCCCGGGTGTCTTGCACTGGTCGAATTGAGTTCCATTGCCACAGTAAGCAGGGTTTGCACACAGGTCATTGATTGCAGCCAGGCACTTCGCACTTCCCTGACCCTTCGCACTGCCTTGAACAATTCCACAGAGACCAAGAATGAGTAGTATTTCTCTCATTTTCTTTTTTTAATAAATCTATAGAGACATGGTCGTTAGATAAGGGAACAGGGGGAGGGGAAGGGGAAAGAAATCTAAAGCGTGGGGGGAAATGGGGTGGGAAAGGAGATTTGTTATAAATTCTACTCGTTTTCATTTTTCCTTTTTAATCTTTTTCTTCTTTTTCATAGCTCTACAAAAATTGACAAAAATATATATAAGTACAGTTTTTCTTTTTCTTTTTCAAATTAGGAGAAAAGGGTTTTCTTTCTTTTCTTTTTTTTTTTTTAAAATGTTGTTTACTTGTTACTTCTTTTATTCTTTTTCTTTTTTGCGAGGTTTTAACTCGACTAGTTGCGTAGGGTGCTGTCCCTGGCTTGGTACAAAAAAAAAAAAAAAAAAAAAAAAAAAAAAAAAACGGCTCGGAAAAAAAGGGTGGGGGAGGTGAGAAGAAACGGTGTTCGGAAAGAAATATCGTTCTTTTTCTTCTTTTTCTTTTTCTCTTGTTTTCTTTTCCACATAATCAAAGTACATGTTTCCTTTCGTTAGCATCCCCTTCCTCTGGCAGAAGAGTATCCATCCCGTTCTCCCTTTAACACTTGGGGGGAAAAAAATACAATCTAAAAAGGAGGCGGCGTGGTCATTGAAGCATGATGGCTGTAAACAGTTAGTACGTGTGGTGATGACATACATGAAGAGGCTCTCTTCCGAGTGGCTTCCTGAGACGCTCCTATCGGGGATGTGCAAGAACTCCCCTTCGTCTACATCAGATGAGGTGCTCTCGCTGCACCTAGTGCCAATAGCCCGCCTACGGATCCCTGTGCCGAGGTGTCGTGGTGCAGGGCTCACGAAGTTCGAAGAGGACATAGATAGCCTCTCGCACACGGCAGTGCTTTTGAAGGCCACACCACTGTTGGCAGAGAGCGAGCTGTTCCCGCTCCCACTCCTGCACGGCACCCGCAGAGGAGCTCCTGGCACGCTGAACTGACTCCCATTATATCCTTGCGGTGTTTCATGCTTTGTCCCCGGGCTGCTGTAGCACGTTCCCATGCTCTCCGTTGCAAAGGACAGCTCCCTTTGCGAAGTGCACACCAGACGGTTGGGGGAGGGCGATGCCTTCCCGAACTCCAAGCTTCCAAATGACAGCCCTCTCTTCGTGTTGAAAGATTCCCTTTGATGCTGCCTGAAGGGCGCCCCCGGTGCCGAATCCCCGCTTGCACTGCGGCAGCTGGCAGACGACGCATACGACAGCTCCCGTTGCGCAGCGCCCATCAAGGAGCCCAGGCCCTCGCGTGTCCTGCAGGGCGCACCAGGCACAGACAAGCTCCTAGAGACAGAATCAAAAGGCGCCGTCCCGAAGGAGATCCCACCAAGTGAGATGTCACGCTCAGCACACCCGAAGGACAGCTCCCGCTCAGCGCTGCTTGCTGTCAGCAAGGAGCACGTGTCCCTGTGCTCGCGCAGTTTAACAGGCGCGTTCGTCATACTGATGTCGCATAGATCATCTGCTACCTGGCCATCAGTAGCCAGTGCAAGAAGGGCGTCTTCAAAATTCTGCGGGTGCAAGGGGGGGCTGCAGCCTGTTGCCCTGCTGCTTACTGAGTCTGCACGCTCAATGCTGTCCACCTTCTTATGTGGCCTGCCTGTGACGGGGCAGAACGGGAAGCGCGCAAAATCGCAGTTTGGACACTTGTCAACTCTGATCACAGGTGACTGCGACTTCGAGGAATGGCGTGGCGGCAATCTGTGAGGCATTGTAAGCTAGTGAGGCATACCCTAACGACCCGCTGCTGCGCCCTGGGGTGCCGGACTGCATGCGTGTGAACGCTTCCTCGGCAGATTTCAGCATCTCCTTGTCGTCCTGTGGAGGGTAACAAAATACATGAACCATACGTCATCTCTAGGCAGGTCGGTGCACGAAGAGACGGACTGTCCCCTTTCCGGAGACCTTGCTAGCAAGTCGTAGAACGCGTTGCGCTTCACTGCCTGGCACTGCGGGGTTCTGTTGACCTGCAAGTCAGAGAGGCAAGTGGGGGAGGTTACAAGGCGTGGTTGCACCTCCTGTGGCTGCGGGGTCACAGGTTCATCCTCAGGGTCCGTGAAGGTGAACACAGCATCGTGGTCTGTGATGCCGTGAACGTGAGTGAGCTTTGTGATTTCGTTAAAAACTGCCTGCACGACAGGAGGGTACTGCCGCCTGCTGCCTTGCAGCGCCGTGAGCTGGGAGAGGGTTTTTTTTGCGTCAGGTTCAAAGTTGAACATCGAATGCAGCTCGATAGGTGTGAAGTACCGCAGGACAGAGGCGTTGCGTGTCGTTTTGCGTTCTATGCACTCCTTAAAGATCTCCTGCCTGTAGGTATATTCCTCCACCCCACCACATGTCATGAGCCTGTAAACTACAACCCTTTCTGTCTGCCCTATTCTGTGCGCCCTGCCGATGGCTTGTGAGTCCTTGGTTGGGTTCCAGTCAGGGTCGAAGATCACCACCCTGCTAGCACCGGTGAGTGTGAGCCCTACGCCCCCCACACCAGTGCTCAGCAGCATGGCATCGATGCTGGTGTCGTTGTTGAACCTGTCCACGTAAGCTTGCCTGTCGCGCATCTTCGTTGTGCCATCGAGCTTCATGAGCTGCACATCGGGGTACACACAACGCAGGACTGCCGCAATAATACTCAGCATCTTCACACTCTGCGAGAAGATCAGCATTCTCTGCCCTTCTTCTTTGGACTTTTCATAAATCTTGCATAGCACCTCAAGCTTCCCACAGTCATACAGAATGGAGCCGTACTCCTCCGTCCTCTCCGTAGGGACGAGCAGCCGCGACGCGAGCTCCTCTTGCGAGTGCTGCAGCCACAAGTGGTTGCACAGCTTCCTCAGATTCGTGAGCATGCACACAGCGCCGCGGTGTTCCTTCTTCTGGATGCACTCCTTCACCTCGTTACCTTCGACGTATTCCGTGTACACCTTTTTCTGTAAGTTGCTCATACTGCACCACACCACGACGTCCACCTTGGGAGGCGGCTCTGCCTGGCCATTCATGACATCCTTCTTTCGTTGTATGATGAAAGGTGCGTACAACCTCCGCAGCCTTTCCGTCACCTGTTGGGAGGTCTGCTTCACTGCATCGGAAGCATTCCTCAACATCCCCTTTCTTATGGGCTCTGTGAAGGTTCTTTTGAAGGCAGCTCCGTTGCCTCCCAAGATACGTGTGTCAATGAAGGAGTAGAGTGCCCAGAATTCGTCCAAAGAGTTCTGCACAGGTGTGCCTGTTAGGATGAAGCGCACTCTACTGTTGAGTGCTTTGGCGGCAATAGCTAGCTGCGTAGATGTGTTCTTGATGAAGTGCCCTTCATCGAGCGCCACGTAGTCCCACACCACGTTGTTCAAAAGCTGTCCCCTTCTGTTCATGGACTTCAGCATGCCGTACGTTGTCAGGAGCACCATAGGCGGAGATGTGTCTCCCCTGAAGTACTCAATGATGCTCCCTCGCAGGGCAAGCGGTGTTTCCGATTGCAAGGTTGCCATCCGCAACTTGGGACACCAAGCCTTCTGGTGAGCCTGCCAACTTGCAAGCACTGTAGGAGGTACCACCACGATAGCCTTGCTCCCGTGCCCGCTGTGAAGCACCGCTTCCAAAAAGGTTAAGAGCTGCACGGTCTTCCCCAAACCCATCTCATCAGCCATGATGCCGCCCCCTGCACACCCAGTCATGGCGGAACAGGACTGCCTCCAGAACCATGCAACCCCTTCCTTCTGATGTGGGAACAGGCGTAACCATGTGGAGATAGGCACATCTAGGAACCTCTCGGCAAGCTCGTCATCCTCCTTACCAAGCCATTGTATGCGTGCCACTTGCAACCTGCAGATCAGCATCACTTCAACATCTACCTCCTTCAAGTACTCCACCTCGTCATGGTCCAGGGTCCTTGCCTCCGGCGTAGCGGCGTCGTTGTCCATGAGATCACCTTGCTCGGAGCTTTCCTCGTCATCGCTGTCCCCCTCCTCCGCTTCGAGGGAGGACTCCTCGTCGTCGAAGGAGCACACACGCCTGTTGGGCCTGCTCTCCGAGTACATCAGATCGTCATCGTCAACTGCCATCTCCGTGTCACCGTCGGCGTCCTCATACGGCATCTCTGAGTCCTCGTAGTCGATGAGCGCCTCCCTGTATGCACTCATGTCAAAGCACTCGCCTGAACCTGTGCTGCTCAGCGGTGACGGGGTCACAAGGAACTTCTCCTCCCCATCCTTCGTCTGCAGTATCAAGCACCGCATCTTGTTTTCATTGCGCAGGACATGCATCCTGCCGGCTTCCTCTTCCACGACTACAGCTGCCACAGCAGTCTCCGCTAGCCGCTCCTCATGCGATCTGGTTGGGGCGTCAAATAACTTGAACCGCCTACTCATCTTCCCAACCTGTGTGGTGCGTGCATGTGAGTACTAGAAATACATATGATCTTATGGAGGTCAATGACACTCTCTCATCTACTAGCCAACCGTTCTGCAAAAAAAAAAAAAAAAAAAAAAAAAAAAAAAAAAAAAAAAAAAAAGACATTTAAGGGGTACCTGCGGTATGTTGCAGGACGCCTTAAAAAAAGGCGGTAGAACCGCAGAAAACAAGTGCATTCAAAAGACACGCCAGTAGAAACTGGCGCTAGCGGACAGCAAGGTTTGCACGATTGTTCCAAGTCTCGGGGACGATGGATGGGGCGATGCTTGAGAAGTGCACGGCGGCAGACGAGGTGATCGCAATCTCGATGAGGTCCTTCTTACGAGGAGCTCTTGCCTGTGAAGGGGGCG
The DNA here is from genome assembly GCA_964019335.1 of Diplonema japonicum. Taxonomy (NCBI): domain Eukaryota; phylum Euglenozoa; class Diplonemea; order Diplonemida; family Diplonemidae; genus Diplonema; species Diplonema japonicum. Next base: position 86,961 of record OZ025673.1, read on the forward strand.
GGGGCATGCACGGCTGTGGTATGGGAGGCGGCGTCATGCGATGCACCTTCGGTGAGGACGAGTAGACTTCGACACTCGAGATGCGTGACTTTTTAAGGTTCAGAGCGTGCTGCCTGTTGCACGCTTGTTCCTGGACTGCCCATGTGTCACACATGCTGCTCACCATCTGCGTCAGCGACAGTGTCTTCTGCTTGTACTTGTCCAGCGCATGTCTGATGCGCAGTCCCACATCCTGCTCAGCAGTCTTCCTGATGTCCTTCCCGTAGCTGACGAATGACAGTGCCTCATCATTGTCGGTCCTCTCGGCTACCTCCACGGGGTAGTCTAGCTCCAGCGGGATGTGCCCGTAAGCATCCAAGTCCAGCAAAGCATCCGTATCTCCCGCAGACGTTTGTAGTCTTTCTAACTGCTCGGTCCGTGTCCGCAAGACCTGTTTGAATCTTGCAAGCCTCGTCTGCATGTCTTCGTTTTCCTTCCTCACATCAATCATGTCGCTGTGCATGTGGGTGGACTCCCTTGCCGTGCAGATAGCCCCCGACCAGCGATCTTCAGATAATAAAACTAATTTTTTGCCCCTCCTGCCACGATGTGCCCCGCTGGGTGGTAACACGAGCACTTCCTTTGCCGCCATGTCACGTCGCTTTTGCTTCGCCATCGTTGTGCTCACAGTGTCGGACATAAGGTGTTCAGAAGGCTCTACAAGCTGCTGTGCCTTTCGGACGACAGACGCCGCTTTTACATCAACGAGACCAAGTTTCGGTACTGGCAGAATGTCCCGTGGCGGTATCCATCTTTTCAGAGGCGCAACTTCGATGTCAGGCGCCTTTGCTAGGTAGCACGCTGTATCCTTGCGTGGCCATACGTAACTGTACACACGGGGCTTGCTCTTTGTAATGACAATAGGTGAGTCCTTGATTTGAGACGGGCTCCCAGTGTGGTTCTTATGGCTGGAGCGTGACTGCTCACTGCTGGGCTTTTTTTGGTTGCTGAAACGCACCTCTGAAGCTGCGTTCGCGTTCTCGTTCCTAATGGTGCCATCTTGCTCATCCAGTCTTCTTTCCCATCTGGCGGGAAAGGGCACAGAGGTCGACTCCCTTATGGAGTCACGGGGCGTACTAGTCTCCTTCTTAATGCGGTATATGAACCGCTTGGCGACCTTCCTGGCGAGGGAGAAGACGCGGGTCTGTTCTGACTCGGCATGGAGCGCCGCCTCGGTGACACGAAAGGCGGTACTTAGCTTGGTCCATCGCACGTCTTCGGTTTTAGTGATTCTTCGGGAGAGGTTCTTGACAACAAGGTAGCAGGCGGCCACTAGCCCGTCGTGTGAGGGGAGGGAGAGGTAACGAATGACATGCTTGAGGGCTTGGGAATCTTGCACGTCCGTGAGGGTTGCAACAGGGGGGAAGTGGAAGGTACGGGTGATGACGGCCTCCCATTCGTCTTGCGCACGGCGCTTGGGTTGCAGCAGGAGACCATGGTCAACACCAAGGATGTCGTCAGCAAGGAAGCGAGACATGGTCTGCCCATGCCTGGTGCAGACAGGGTCCACCATCAAGCTCCGTGTGCCTCCATTGACACTAACAGGCCAAGGCACTCCTTCCAGAAACTGCTCAGGAATGTGTACTTTCTTGCTTAGACAGAAGTTGTGAAATTCTATTGCCGCATCAATTCGCTGCGACTGCTTCGTCTTCTCCTTCGCCAGCACCTGTTGGATCGCATGCTGCATTCCCATCATCTTGGAACCGTCGCCTTCACAAGCGCTTTCCTCGCTGTTGTCGCTGCTATAGCAAAACCCTTCTTCCTCTTCTAGCATGAAGCCTTTGTGCCGTAACCGGTTCTTGGATGTTAGCTGCCGTGGGGATACGCTCATCATTGTTTCTTTCCCCCCCCCCCCCCCCTTTCTTTTTATAAATATTCAGGAAAATCCCATTGTGTGTCCCCAGTCCCGGCAACAGGTGTGCGAATCCGTTCAGTACTCTTGCGTTAGCTCTTCCTGTGCACGCGGGAAAAAAAAAAAAAAAAAAAGAATGCGCAACACAGATGTTTCGAAAAATATTATAGAATAGGGTTTGGATAAGAAGAAAGAGAAGAAAGCTAGGATGAGGGAGGGGAAAGGGAGTTCTTTTTTTTTTTTTCTTTCGTTCTTCTGCATGTAAGGGAGGAAGGGTAGAAAGGTGGAACGTCGTTTTCTTTTTTCTTCTTCTTTCCCTTCTTCCCACCCTTCTTCCCCCTTTCTTGTTCTTACCTCTAATTTTTCTTCACGCGCCAGGGAAAAGACAATAAGGTTGAGGAAGAAAAAAAAATATATAAAAAAAAAATAAAATAAAAAAAAGCAAGATAAAGAGGAGAGGGAAGATGTAATCATATTAATGTGCGCTTTCTTTCTTTTTCTGTTTTTCAGGTTGATAACTTTTGTTTCGTTCTTGTTGTGATTGGTAACAATAAAAACGGAAATAACTGTCTTCTTTTATTTCAAAGGAGGGAGAGAAGGGAAAAGAAATTGGTACCCTTACCAGCATTCTCCACACCCCCCCCTTTTTTTCTTTTTTCTCGTTGTCTATGATAAGAATTAGGGGGGCAAAAAAAGGGTGGGGGGGAGCAACAAAATTTACTATGTGCCAACACAACGGCCACCATAATAAAACAAATGCAAGGTTTTGTTCTTTGTATTTCTTTTTTCTTTTTGATATCTTTATTTTCTTTTTCTTTTTTTCTTTTTTTTTTTTTGCCCTCTTTTTTTTTTTTCTCCCTTTTTTTTTTCCCCTCCACTTTTTCTCCATACCAGGTCTCGGGGAAGAAAAGAAAATAAAATCTTTTGGATTTTAGCCCACGGGACAGGTTGTTGCTCCAAAAAAAAAAAAGAAGAAGAAGAAGGGGGGGGGGGGGGGGGGGAACACCTATTTTTCTTTCTTCACGATGTACTCGGGAACACGGAAAAAAAACAAAGAGCAGCTTAAAAAAGGACCAGTGCACCCCCCCCCCCCCCCCCCCCCCTTCCCTTTCTTTATTATTTCTTTATTTGTTCTTTCATTCTTTTTTTTTTCATTTTTTTTTTTTGGGAACGGCTGGATTATAGGATGTATAAAAAAAAATTGGAATCAAAATTTAAAAAAAAGAAGGGACATAAAAAAAAAAAATAAAAAAAAAATTCACTATGGGTAGGAACGAAGTGGTTAACAACGGCACCGCCAATAAAAGAAAAAGAAGAAAAAAAATAAAAGAAATTATAAAGCCCTTTTGCATCCGCTCCCCGCCCTTATGTTGCCCTCTTTCTTTCCCTTGAAAAAAAAACCCCCCCCTTTTTTTCCCTCCCCAAATCCCCGGCCTTCACTGGATGCTGCATCTAGTTAAATAAACCAGTTTCTAATGTATCAAATTTTCATGCAATGGTCCGTTACGTGTGAATGGAAAAAAAGGGGTAAATAAAGATGACTCTGGCATTAATGCTTCAGACCTTGCCATTTATCATCAGCATACTCAGCGAGGGAAGGCGGGCTGGGGAGAGTATTGAGGGGAGAGGAAAAAAAAAAAAAAAAAAAAAAAAAAAAAAAAAAGCCTCATACCAACTATGGTAAAACTCCGGCTGGGTGGGGCGCAAAACTAGCAGGTGTACGATTCAAAAAAAAAAAAAAAAAAAAAAAAAAAAAAAAAAAAAAAAAAAAAAAAAAAAGCAATTCTGCGTGCTTTGTTGCCACAGCGCAAAAGAAAAAAAAGGGGGGGGGGAGGGGAGTAAAACTCACGCAGGGCCACATGCAGTAACAAGAAAATAATGTTTTTTTTTTTTTTTTTTTTCGTATGCTTCGGCAAAGAGGGGATTCTTTTTTTTTTTTTTTTTTTTTTTTGAAAAGAAAGAAAACCTGTGTTCGCTTGATCTGCAAAAAATGTATACCGGGACCAAAATCTGAGGGGGGAAAAATGTGCATCCCACACATACCCGCCCCCCCAGACCCCCATTCGAGGGGTTTGCTCTGAAATAGTTTTCAAAAATAAAAAAACAAAAAAAAGGAAAAATAATGAAAGTCGGAAGCAAGCAGGAATCTTAATGTGATGAGGGCCCAGCCGCCACCACCGAAAGATGTATGGGAAGAAGAAGAAAAAAAAAAAAAAAGTGTATTTTGTCTTTAGTTAGAGCAGACTTTTTAAAAAGCTCAGCACATCAGCCCATCATTGCCTTCTGCTGTGCAGGAGGCCGCAGTCAGCGGTTCGCCTACAGGGCATGTTTTGCTTTCGCAGGAACGCTTTGGTGTTCTTTAAAAAAAAAAAAATGATTCTGTTAAAAGCTCCCTTGTGGTGAAGGGTTGTTTGGTTTTACTTTGACCCATATATATAAATCTAAAAAAAGGTTATTGGGTCAGGACCCCCCCCCCCCCCCCCCCCCCGCAGGATGGTGTACAATCCTTTATGGGTGAAATTGCAGTAGGAAATCAATAGCCAGACAGAATTGTATCCACCTTCAAAAAAAATAGGGCAGGAATACGTTGAAGAAAATAAAAGAAGAAATAAAAAAAAAAATTAAAAAAAAAAACCTTCATAAACAAATGTCAATGTTATACCTATTCCCCATCTAAGGCTTTCTTTTCTCTCTCTTTTCTTTTTTTTTTTTTTTTTTTTTTTCTCCTTAAAAAATTCGTGATGTGTCTTTCCCTTTATTATTATTATTATTTTTTTTTTTACCCCTGTTTAAGACTTAACCCAACAGTTAAGGGAGCAGACAGAATTCCTTTCTTTTTTTTTTTTCCTTCTCTCTTTCTATTTTCTTTTCTCGTCTTTTTCTAGTAATATTACTTGCTCACTTAAAGCTGCCAAATGTGGCCAACTTATAGGTAAGAAAAATACACCATGAAAAAAAAGGGGGGGGGAAGAAAAGCATGGTGAAAGTGCACCAATGTTGCCTATCGAAGCCACAGCGTAACTAAATTATAGTTTCCCAATCTCAAAATCCAAAAAAAAAAGGAAGAGAATGAAAAACATATACCCTGCTGGGTTTCGCTTGGTTTAGTAGTAGTAGGTTCGGTTTCTTTTTTTTTTCCCCCCCTCTTTCTTTCTTTCTTTCCCGTCAATAAAAAAAAAACCCCCCTCTTTTTGTTGTAAAAGTCCACTTAGGTATGGTCAAACTAGGTCCCCCTGATTTTAAAATTGTAATGGGGGTGTTCCTTTTCTTTCATTTTTCTTTCCCCCCTTCTTTGCGCACGTTTAGTGCCTGAGAAGCGTGATATTAAGCATAAAATGGGTCGTGGTTTTCTTTGTAAATTTTAGTTTTCTTTGGGGTCCCAATGAAAATCTGAGCAAGATGCAAAAAAAGACTTTCCAAGGGTTATTATTCAAAAAAAAAACTTTTTTTTATCGTGAAAAAATGAGAAAAAAAAAAAGAAAAAAAAGTATATATGTGGGGGAAGGTATTGGCAAAAAAATTAGTTATTCAAAAAAATTAAATAAAAATGGACTTCTTTTGGGTTTTGGATTTCGTTCCTTCTTTCTTTCTTTCTTTCTTTTTTTTTCTTTTCTTCTCTTCTAAAAAGGGGGTGGAGGGGAAGTGTCCTCGAAATAAGTAATGGAAGGAAAGGAAGAGGAGAGGGAAAAGAAAAAAGAGGAGACCTTTAGAAAAAAAATAAACAAATAAATAAATAAATAAAAAGGCCTTTCGAAAAAAGGCATCATTTTTCTCTTCGGGGTCAATACCTTACGGGCATCGCACCTGGATTCAAATACCTTATTCCAGGATTTCGCCTTCAAGTATTTGGAAACTTGCGCAAGTATAGCGAAATAAAGAGATAGCATCTAACAGTGACATGCGACATGTTTTCTTTTTTTTTTTTTTTTCTTCTTTTTAGTTATTAAAGGATATTTCGCAACTACACGAGGGGGGAGAAAAAAAAATCATGTTAAGAGGAAGGAATTTCCCCCTTGGTAAAAAAAAAAAAAAAAAAAAAAAGCCACACTGAGCGTCAGAAAAAAAAAAAGAAAAAAAATGGGAGGGATAAGTGGGAATGCTATAGAGCTATAATGAAAAGAGAGAGAAAGTGGGGGGGGGGGGGGGGGGAGAGTGGACAAAAAAAATAATAATAATAATAAATAAAAAAAAGGAATAAAAAAAAAGTAACCATAACAAACTAAGCGTCTTATCTTCTTTTTCTTTTTTTTTTTCTCTTCTTTCTTGTTTCTAATAAACAAATGCCCCATAATAAAATAAAAAAAAACCCCCCCAAGAAAAAAAGCCAAGACGCAACTGACGAACCAATGATGGGGTATTTTGTGGCTCAAACGATCGACCTTGCTTCTTGGGGGCATTATAGGGTCATTTTTTTTTTTTTTTTTTTTTTTTTTTTCCAAAATAAATAAATAAAAAGTTTCCCCCCAAAAAAATAAAGGTTCGTCCACCAATTGTGCGACAGGTCATACCTATGCGAAAACCTTTTGAAAAAGAACGAGTGGAAAGGCAAACTTAATGGGGTCGAAGGGGGAATAGGGGGAAAAAAAAATTCTTCATCACCTTCTTACTATTTTTTTCCTCTTTTCGCAAAAAAAAAAAAAAAAAGAGTTGAGTGTGTTTAGCATTTGTTTGCACACACAGTACAAATCCTGAGATAAGTACTGCATGGTACCACTACTCCTTTTTTTTTCCTTTTTTTTTTTCCAGAAACTGAGCAGTATTTCCGTTAAATACATGAGAGCAGGGCACGAGAAGGGGTATTTCCAGACTGCCCCGCACGGTGGGGAAAAGAAAAAAAAAAAAAAAAAAAAAAAAAAAAAAAAAAAAAAAAGCAGCACACCCGAGACTTGCGGTGATTGAAGAATAATAAAAAAAAAAAAAAAAAAAAAAAAAAAAAAAAAAGCTCAATGAACGAAACAACCACTTCCAAAGGAAATGCGAGGACAAGCTTCGCACAGCCAGAAAACAAGACAACAAAGGTGGAGTTGGTGCTTGTCAAAAGACGGGAAAAAAAAAAAAAAAAAAAAAAAAAAAAAAAAAAAAAAACACATCAGGCATAGACTACTGCAGGAAAATAAAGGCAGAAGGAAAGAAGAAAGGGAAGAAGGAAAATTGCCCAGCTGACGCCGTACCACAGCAAGCGGCATAGTCTTCAGAGGGGGGGGCACTTCTGTTATTTTGTTCTTCGGCAAAACATGTATCTCTCACTTCCCTTTATTCTCTGTTAGCCACCTTGATAGATATATATACCCAATCCGAGGGATAATAAAAAAAAAAAAGAATAAAAAAAATTACGATGAATCGTATTCTTCGTGTGTGCGAAAATGAAAAAAAAAAAGGGGGGATAACAGAGAGTTGCAAAAGCTCGATAAAAGCTAAAATAATTGTATGTGAGTCCTCATAAAATGAAGCTTTTTTTTTCTTCTTCCTTTTGCTGTACTACTACCAAAGGGGGGGGGTTGAAAGAGGGATTTTTAAAAATAAATAAAATTTAAACAAGATTCCCTTTTTAGGATTTTAAGTCCCCCCCCACCCCCACGGTTTTGCCATCGACAGGCTCTTTTGTAGGATACTCCTTAATCTCAAGGTCTCATCTTTGGGACATTATTAAGAAGCAATGTTGATAGAAAAAGAAAACTAAAGGCCATAAGGACAACACACCTTGCGGAAATACCTTTTTTCTTTTTTTTTTTCTTTGGGGGGGGAGAGAGTTTCTTATTAATTTGGGATCAAGTATACACCCTCCCCCCCTGGTTTTACCATCGAATGTAAGATACCCCTTTTATCCCAGCGTTCACCTTTGGGACATTATTTAGAAGCAAATGTTATGATATAGAAAAAGAAAACTAAAAGGGCATAAGGACAACACACCTTGTAGAAATATCCTTTTCTCTTTTTTTTTTTTGTTTTTTTTTTCTTTCTTTTTTCGTTCTACCATTTTTCTTTTGAACCCAGGGAAAGGGGGATCCGTACATCCCCACTACTCCAAAATAAAAATATAAAAATAAAAAAATATTGTGTTCTGTTTTTTTTTTTTTTTTTTTTTTTTTTTTTTTTTTTTTTAAATTCTTTCTTGTGTGTGTGCTTTAAAAAGAGAAAAAAAAAAAGTGTGCAATATGTATGCAACAAAAAAAAAAAAAAAAAAATAGTAATAATAATAAATAAAAAGAATTCACTATGATAGGAACGAAGTGCTTTAGCAACGGCCACCATAAAAAATATATACTAGTGTGGAGGATAAGACTACTGCAAAACAAAAAGAAGAAAAAAAAAAACTACAATGATAGGAATCGAAGTGATAAGCAACGGCCCACCAGACGCTCCTTTTTGGGGTAGCTCCAAAAAAAAGAGAAAATAAAAAGGGGAAAAAAACAGAGGTGCGAAATACCGAAACGTGCTTGAAACGAGAAGACTTTTAAGAAACTTAAAAAAAAGAAAAGAGAGAAAAGTTTCGTCATTTTCTTGCGTGACTTTCCACTTTCATCACTAGTTCTCTCTTTTTTTCTTCGTTCTTCTTTTTTTTCTTGCGAAATGGGAAGGGGAAGCAAGGTAACCTTGATCCCGAGTTGTCTATCCCAATGTATTGAGGGTAAGAAGAACTACCCATCCCCCCCTCTTTATTCTTTTTTCTCTTATTTCTTTTGTTTTTCTTTTACAATTATTAATTTGAGAGGAACACAAAAATCTTTTTTTAATTATCTTTTTTAATATTTTTTTCTGCAACAGTGCGGGGGAAGGGGGGGGGATGATAGTGATTGGAAAATTCAGTTTAAAAGGAAAAGGTCCAAAAAAGAAATTGTTTTTGTATTCTTTCTTTTTTTTTCTCTTTCTTTTTTTTTTTCTTCTCCTCTTTTATTCTTCTTCTTTCTTTTTTTCTTTTTTTTTTTTCTTGGTTCATGCACTAGCTTTTGGTATTTACCTATTGCAGAAATTCGAGAAAGGGGGAGGGGGAAGAAAAAAGAAAAAGGAAAAAAAAGAGACAAAAGGACCAGCTCGTTATTGGTGTGTAAACCTTTCTTTTTTTTTTTAAACCGCAGCCATACCAAAAGGCATTCCATTTCTTTTTTTTTTCTTTTTTTTTTTTTGTAAGTAGTCGGTAGTTCACCAGAAACAAACATTCCTCAGTGATTGACAAGCAGAAATAAAAAATAAAAAAAAAGAGAAAAATCAAATATGCGTTAACTCTCCTGGACTAGTAGGGGTTGTCCCTCGTTCCATCGGACTGCAGGGACCCTCTGGACCAGAGAAAAGAAGGGGAGGGGGGGGGAGGAAACAAAAAACTCAAAAAGTAAAAGAAAAAGGGTGCGGCCTTCCCGTTCCAGTCCTATAGATAGAATTTGTGTAAAAAAAAAAAAAAAAAAAAAAGAAAAAAAAAAGCAAGACAACGGAAAATGAAATGGAAACCCCAGAAAAAAGGGAAGAAAAAAAAAAAAGAATAATAACAAGAGGGAGGGAGGCAATAAGAAAAGAAAAAAAAAAGAGAACTAAGAAAAAAAAAAAAAGGGAAAAAAAAAGGGGGTATTCACCCAATACCCTCTTTTCTCAAAAACTCTTTTTTTTTTTTTTCTTCCTTTTATTTTTTTCTCACCTTCTAGCCTACAGCACTTGCAACAGACTTAGAGTGTCAGCTGATCAAACACACAGGCACCTACGGAAGGGGGAATATAAAAGGAACGGGCTAACATCCGAAAAAATAGTTCGTAATTTTTCTTTTCCCCTTCCCCCCCTTTTCATTATTATACCCTGCCCTCATTCAGCACCGCTCCAGCCATAAATCATAAATCCGTTGAAATATATCGTTCACCCTCTATATTCATTTCTTTACAGAACGGCAAGGCGCCACCCTGAAAGAAAAAGTCAGATGAGAGGAGAATAAAAAATAATAAAAAAAAGTTTGCATATTGAGCCTTTACTCTGTTCATTTTTCCCACACGGTGTATCAAGGCAAAAATGAGGGAAAGAAGAAGACGAAAAAATTGGGGGGGGGGTGAAATAAGTTTTAGGAAAAAAAAAAATGAGAGAGCAAGATTCGTCAGCAAAAAAAAGTGCATAAAGGCCACTCTTTTAAAAAAAGAAATCTCATTCTATTTTTTCTCTCCCTCTTCTTTTCTTTTTTTTTTTCTCCTTCTCTTTTATTCTATTCACCCCTTTTGGTCTCTTTCTGGTGAGGCTTTCAGATTCCTTCTTATCCCACCATAATGTAAAGAAGGCCATTTTCTTTTTTCGACTTTCTTTTGTTTCTTTCCCTTTTTTTTTTAAAAAAAAAAGAAAAAACCTTCTTTTCTCCCTTTTCTTTTTTTGTGTCTGAAGAAGAAATCCTTCAGCTCGGAAGGGGAAATAAAAAAAGCTTTTTTTCTTTCTCTTCTTTTTTTTATTAGGGGATGGGGAGGAGTTTGGGGGGGGGGGGGGTTTGTTTCTTTTTTTAAAAAAAAGATGGGGAAGGGAAGGAAAGGAAAGGAAAGGAAGAAGGAAGAAAATAAGTAGAAGGACTGGAACCTGTGGCAGGACGCACCACTTTTAATTTCATCTTTTCTCGCTAAATGCAACAGGACACAGAAACAGTGTGGAAAAAGAAGGAAAGGGAGAATTAAATTTTAGAGACAAATCCTCCGGTTATCTGCTGAAGTCTCCAAGACTCTCACCCATGGTAGCAAACCCTCAGAATACCCTTTTTTTTCCTGCTGGGGTTTTGTTTTATGTGCACTAAAAAAAAAAAAAAAAAAAAAAAAAAAAGATTTGGTATCTGTATTTCTGTTGCAGTTAAAAAGACAAAAAAAATTGATTCTTTTTCCTTTGCCATAGGGAAGGGAGGAGGAGAACTGTTTGCAACTTTCCATCATTATACACACAGCACATTTTGGAAGAACAGAAGAAGCAAGAAAAAAATCTTTTTTTGTATAATTTTCTTTTTTTTTTGACTTTCTTTTAAGGGGAGGAACGGAAAAAAAATATATAAAGGGAGAAGTAGAAATAAAAAAAAATTAAAGTATTTTTGATTGGAGGTAAAAAAAAGAAAGGCGGGAAGAAGGAAAAAAAAAATAAATAAATAAAAAAAAGAGAAAAAAAAAACCATCGATGATGGTCTTCTTTTTCCTTTTTTCTTTTTTCTCCTGTCCCTGCTTTTTCTTTTTCTTCTTTTCTTTTCTTAAACTCTTTTCTTTTCTTTTACCCCTCCTTCTTCTCCTTTTTTCCTTTTCTTTTTTCCCCTTCCTGCTCATATTCTCACTTGCCCTTGGTTTCATGCAATAAAAGTAAGCAAAAAAAACAAGAATAAAAGGAAGGCTGGAATGGACACAAAAAAAGCTTTAATAATAAATAAAAGAAAGGTAGGGAGAAGGAAATGGGGAAAAGGAGGGAGATATAAAAAAAAAATAGGAATTCACTTTTGCAATATGCAAATGAAAAACTGTCAAGTTTGCTTTTTTTTCTTTTTCTCTTTCTAAATTTAAAAAAAAAAAAGTAACAGAAAAATTGTAATAACAGAGAAAGGAAGAAGAAGAAAGTTTTTTGAGTGACTCATTCTGAAAAAATGAATTATTTTTCTACCAAAGGCTTCTTCCCTTTTCTCTTTTTTTTCCCGCACTTTTTTTTAAAGTAAAGTAACAAGCCTTTAGGCATATATGCAGCTGTGAGCCAAGTTCCTTGTTAGTTGCAAAGGAGTGCTAGTTGCACACAAATATATTTATTACGATGGGGGAAGAGAAAGGATGTTAGTCCCACCAGAAATGAAAAAAAAAGCGCAAAATAAAAAAAAATAAATAAACCGGGTTTGAAGAGAACCTGCAAGTGTGTTTCAGGGTCAGGACCACCTAATAAAGAAAGGCTACCCCATGTATAAAAAAATCAAAAGTGAAATCGTTCTTTTTTTTTTCTTTCTTTCTTCTTTGCTGTATGATAAAGAAATACCTTCGCCTCCAAAAAAAAAAAAAAAAAAAAAAAAAAAAAAAAAAAGAGGATAAACACATTTCGTCATTTCCATGCGAAAAGGGAGTACGAAAAACAAGTCACGGCGCCCGGGTAAAATAAAAAAAAAAAAAATAGAAAATAAAAAAACGAAGGGGTGTGGGGGGAACGAGCCTTCATCATTGGATTGGGCCAATCGCTTTTTTTTCTTTTTTTTTTCTTTTTTTTCTCTTTTTCTTTTTACATTATTGTGAATGAAAGGAAAGGGGGGGGGAGGGACGTGGGAAGACGGGGTACAAACCAGGGGCAAATACCCCTGGGACCTTGTTGTGATTCTTCATTTAGTTTTTTTTTTTTTTTTTTTTTTTTTTTTTTTTTTTTTTCCGTTTCTTTTTGTCTTTCTGTTTTTATTTCTTTTTTTTTATTTCCCTTCTTTTTTTGTTTTTAGCCCGGGAAATGTATATATAGCACTCAACGGACTATGGCAGAAGGCGGTTGTGATGATGCAAATAATAAAAAAAAAACTGATAAGGGTATAAATTGTTTGTACCGAACAAAAAAAAACGACTTTTTCTTTTTATTTACAAGAAATACCCATAAGAAATAGATAAAAAAATTAAGAAAGCCACCACAAACCTCTCACCACCATGCTGCATTATATAAAGGGAAGGGGATTAGGGGAAGTCTCTCTTTTCATCTGCTGATATATAAAACTGCCATGCCCTCAGGAGGCAGGCGAATAAAAAAATATAGATCCTTATCATTCATTTATTCTTTTTTTTTTGCTTCATTTTCTTTTCTTTTTTTTTTTTCCTTTTCGATTCCAAAAGGTTAAAAAAAAAGGGGGGGGATAGGGAAAGACAAAAAAAGGGGGAGGGGGACACCTCTCACTACAACCCCCCCGTGAAACCATGTTTTCTTCTTTTTTTTTTTTCCCATCCAAAAAAAAAAAAAGAAAAGAAACAAATGAGAAACAACGGGGGGGGTGAAGGGGGTATGAAAAAAATAATTTATTAATTATTATTTAAGCGCCGGGGTTGGGCATTTGAGTGAACATGCCATTGTGGTTCCCCATGTACATGGGAGTGGGGAACTGCTGGACGGGGATGTAAGAAATGGGAACCATAGATTGAAGAGGAGCACCGAGGAAAGGAACAAACTGTTGTTGGGCCGCCCCGTAATTGAATTTTTGAGCAAGGGCAAGAGTATCCTGGTTCATGGCAAAGGCCATGGGAGCAGTGGCAAGAGGGGCTTGCTCTTCCTTCGCCTCCTGAGGCTTGTCAAAGTGGTGAAGGTATTTCCTCCACTTCCTCAGCTCCTTGTCCCAGTTCCTCTTAGACATGTTAAGCGATGAAGGGGATGTGGGAGGTGTTTCCATGTCGTTCTCACCTCTGTTCTCCTTAGGAATTGTCAGTGCGTACTGCTGGTAGCCATAGGTGCTCTTACCGATCCTTATCTGCTTCTGCCTCTGCTGCAGCCTCCCGAGCGGGGGGGTCTTCTCAACCTTTTCTTCTTCTTCATTGTCGTCACTCTCCTTCTCTTGGTTCTCATTCAGCAATCGCAAGAGCGACTTGCAGTCAATCGCTTCGTCCTCGCCTTCGATGAGACCGGGCATCGCACACTGTGGTGTTTTTTAGTTTGGGGCGGGTGTGGGTGTGGGTGGGATACCTCCTCAAGCAACGTGTCGACGTTCTCTTCGGTGAACACGCTGTCAATGGACTGCGACTGCGGGGTGGTCATCTTGAGTTTTAAAGGTGTTTTCTTTTTTCTTCCTTCTTATAATAAGGGGGTGTTCCCGATGAGGGTGAACGGCTTTAAAAAAAAAAAAAAATCACTATGATAGGAACGAAGTGGTTAGCAACGGCCCGCCGCGGTGGCGTGCCTACCTTATGATGCTCCCCTTTTGGGGTCGTTCCATGCAAAAAAAAAAAAGAGCGGCCAATCTCCTTGGAAAAGGAATGCGTCTCATAAGAACTCCACCGAGCTCTGCTTCTTGCTCACCGCAAGCGGCACCTCGATGTGACTTGCATACATGTGATACGGTCCAAGCTGTCCGCCCCGCTCCTTAAACAGTGCAAGGGATTCCATTAAAGGGGTCGACTTGGCTACGCTCTTCTTAGTCTTGCACTCTGTGTAGCGACCCACCTTCCAATGCGGGGGCCACCTGATGCTGGTAGGCGGGGTGAGGTCGACGGGGCTGGGGGGGCATCCCGGCACCGTTACGCGAAGGGCTTTCATCATTTTGATCTTGTAGTCAGGCGGGAAGTGCACATCGTCTGCCACCGTTGCGAGGAACGCGGGCACGCTGCCGTTGGGTTCCAGTGTGGGCTGCATGACAGGGTCGTGTGCGATGGTGGACCTCAGCAGCATCAGCGGCACAACGCCCTGCGACGTGAAGGGGAGGGACTCCAGGATGGAACGCAGCCTGTGCAGCACCTTGTTCCAGGCCCCCCTGGCCTGCCCCTGCCCGATGGCCTTGCTCACATCCTCCTTCATAGCGTCCCACATGGCTGAGAGCTCGCCTCGCGTGACGAGCGAGACCGCCGACTGCGACGACGTGTCGCCCTTCACCTTCTTGTAGTAGTAGGCCAGGGAGCTGAGGGGGTCCCAGCCCAGCGCAGCAGACATCGTCTCCACGAAGGTGGTGTAGCTGATCCGAGGCTCCGTGTGCGACTCCCGCACAGGCGCCAGCATGGAGCGCAGCTTTGCACGCCTCAGGTCTTCATCGTCTTCGTCACCCAAACCGAGCACAAGACACACCCACCCTAGCTGCTGGACGGACATGGTGCCGCTGGCGTCGCAAAGGGAGAGGAAAGATGCCTTCACCAACAAAGGTGGCATCTTGATCAGCGGCCTTACAGACAGGCTGCTAGCGTACAGCCTGTTCCGAAAGAGCGCACAATAGATAGGCGGAGCCTTCTGCCCCTCCTTCATGGTGCTGTCCTTCAGCCCGCTGAGCATCCGCACGGCGTTGCTATCCTCCTCACGCTGCACGCGCCGTGCCCGCGGCTTGTAGTACCTATTCAGGGTGACGGGGGGGCATGGCACGGGTGCAGTTTGTACCTGAATACCAAAACGAGGTGTCGAGCTGGAAGCGCAGGTCTGTGTGCGCACAAATGGAGGGGCAGGACGGAAGAGGCTGTCGAAGAAAGGCGCCGAGAAGGTGGAGCCGTGCATGGACGCAACACCATGTCACCTTGGGGAGTATGCTGAACCAACAAACAAAAAATCATTTTTAAAAAACAGAAAAATTACGGTTACCCCCCCCCCATCAACCAGCAAAATTACGGTTACCCCCCCCCCCCCCCCCATCAACCAACTAACCTGACTGGTAAGTACCGTCATCGGTCATAAGGGAACCCCACTGGTGCCCACCGTAGGACTTTATAAGGATCCATTTTGAACCATCAAACGCAATGAGTTTCTTTGCGTAGTCCCCTATGTTCACATAGTACTGGTAGGCCTGCGACTCGCTGTCAAACCGGGGGGATGTGTTTAGCCCGCTGTTGTGCCATTTCACGATCCACTTCGGTCGCCCTGGTGTGTCTGGGACAGCAGGCCCAACACCATTCGCACTGCCGCCCTTTTCAACTAGTCCTCTGAAGGTTTCGATGGTGTTTTTTGAGATATCTGTGAGCTCTTTGACGCGTGCCTCGAAATCGTCCTTCAGCCCGGCTACCTTTTCAACAAGCTTGTCCTCAATCTCTTTCATTTCTTCCAGTCCTCCGTCTTCGCCTAAATCGCCCTTTTGCACCATTAACATGTACTTTCTGGCCTCGCTTGCGTTTCTTTCTAAAATCCCGATTTGGATCGACATCTCCTCTTGCATATCACGAACTTCTTTGAGGGTGCCAACGTAAGCTTCCGTTGCTAAATATGTTCGCCAACTGCGGTTTTTTTTTTTTTTTTTTCTTCTTTCTCTTGCACACCTCCTCAAGCCCCAACCCAGCACAGCAACAGTTCCCACTCCCATAATCATTAATTTTAAGTCATCAGCTGATACTTTCATTTTTTTCTTTCTTGGGAAATATGTGTGTGTGTGTGTGTGTGTGTGTGTGTGTGTGTGTGTGTGTGTGTGTGTGTGTGTGTGTGTGTGTGTGTGTGTGTGTGTGTGTGTGTGTGTGTGTGTGTGTGGGGGGGGGGGGGGGGGGGGGTTCCCTTTAGCCAATTATTTTTCTTTTTTTTACATCCCCCCCGTAATTTTTCAAAAAGTAGTTTAATTCAAAAAAAAGGGGAAAAAAAAAACCACCTAAAACAAAGAGAGAGAAAAAAATAGGGAAATGGGGGGGGGGGGATGGTGGGCAATAAAAATAAGTTTTTTTGTTGAGGGGGGAGGGTAGTAGAGGGTAAGAAGAAAAAAAAAAGAAAAGAAATAAAACATGTGGTGGTAGGGGGGGGTGGGGGGAATGCATCGTCTTCTTTTCTTTCTTTTTTTTTTGCGTGTACGAGTTTCTATCTCTATTCCTCTTTGTATTTGCTCCTTGTAATGGCCTCTGGAGAAGCCAAGGAGAGGGGTGGTGGGAGCGGAGGAGTGGAGAAAAAAAAAAAAGAAGAAAAAATAGAAAATATGAGGAGGGGTTAACTAAATACTCCCTTACCCCTGTTTCCTAGTCCTTCATCTTCTTTCTTTTAAAGCTATTGGCGCTTGTCTTCTTTTTTTTTTTGTGCTTTTCTTTCTTTTTTCTTCTTCTTCTTTCGGTCCTCCTCCTCTCACTTTCCCTTTTTTTCCCCTTTTTTTTTTCTTTTTTTTTTAAATCCCCTTATCCTTGGTGTGAAATGAATGTGAGAAAGAAGAGAAAAAAAAAACAAGTACTGTTTCTTTCTTCTTCATTTCTTTTCTTTTCTTTTCTTTTTTTTTAAAAATTGTTTGGTTGCTTTTTTTCTTTTCTTTTTTTTTAAATTTAATTTCTTTTCCTCAGAAACAAGCCGATTTATTTTTTCGTCTTGCTTCTTCGCTGTATCCTCTTACCCCCCCCTCTAGCACACGCACGAGGGTCGCGCTTTAAGTACCTTCCTTTTTTGCTTCTTTTTTTTGCTTTTTTTTCCTTTTCTTTTCTTTCTTCTTTTCTTTTTTAAATTGAGTTCGAAAAGACTGCACCCTTCTCTTGACATTTTTGTCGGGACGAACATCTTATTCTCTTTTTGCCTTTCCAGACCGCGACTAGCGACTTTTTTGTTCCCCCTTTGTTCTTCTTTCGAATGATTTGAGATACTAATGAAAAAAAAAAAAAAAAAAAAAAAAACAGTTCTCCTCAAGATCGTCGCACTCTTCAAACTGCTGATTTACTATCACAGTAATTAAGGGCCGCTTTTGCAAAGACTAGCCACAAAAAAAAAAAGAAGTATTTTCTGACAAACTACTGGGATATGAAAGCAGCTACAATTATTTTTTGCCCTCTGCTCTTTTTCTTTTTTCATTTTTTTCTTTTTCTTCTTCTCGGGTCTTCAGAAAATCAGCAAATTAAAAAGCACAGAGTTGGAGGAATGAAAAAAGGGGGGGGGGGGAAGAAGAAGAAATGGAAGAGAAAAAAAAAAGAAGAAACCGGAAAGGCAGAGGAGAGGAATAAAAATATAAAAATAAAAATAAAAGCAAACTTTTGAGCGCCACAAAACAGAAGAAAAAAGGGCAGGGGTGAATAGGGAAGGGGAAGGGGACATGGTAGAGGGACAAATGTGTGTGTGATTTCTATTTGTTTCTTTCCTTTTCTTTTTTTTTTTTCCTTCTCCTTCTCTTCCAGCTTCTTAGTTCCTCGTACTTCTTACAATTCACTAATAAAAAAAAAGAGCTTTGAAAGTACCCCATAGACTGGCATCGTGTTACCACAGTGAAGGGGCACGAGAAAAGAAGCTGAGGTTCTTTTTTTTTTCTTTTTTTTTTCATTTCTTTCCCCTTCCCACATCCATGCAATAAGCTTTATTCTTGTTCCCCCCCCCCCCCCCCCCCCCCCCCCCCCCCGTTTTCCTCAGCAGTAATATGAAGGGGGAAAAAAAATCGAATTACGTGTGTTTTCTACCCTCGTATCCCTTTTTTTTCCCCCCTCCTTTTTTTTTTCCCCTTTCCCAAAAGGTTCCTTAAAGGTGTCAAAATCCTGTGGCAATCACACCAAAAAATGTGTTGAAAAGAGGGAGGGGACGGGGGAAGGGAGTAAAAACCATAAAAAAAAAAAAAAAAAAAAAAAAAAAGACGAGACAAAATGCTACCAACCTTAGCCCACAAGCCCTGTACCCCAAGGAACAGGGAAAAGGTAAGCCAACCGCAGACCCCTCCTTACATTTAAAAAGGTTGCAAGTCTGCTTAGAGGCTGAGGGAAAGTTGCAGTTCAGCAAGAAAACCATTGCCTAAAACAATACTGTCAAAATCTCGACAAGAAGAGGGGGAATAAAAATTTTTAAAAAAAAGTGTGGTGATAACGGGGGGGGGGGGAGAAAGAAAATAAATGATTGCTTTAAAAAAAAAAAAGTGTCCTCTCTTTATTGAAACAGAAACTAAAAGAAGGGGGAGAGGAAAGGCCGAGTGTGAGAATCGGAGTCTACCCCCCTTTCCCCTAGAAGTAAACCTTTTTATTTCTTTGATTGCTTTCCCCTCTCCTCCTTTTTTTTTTTTATAGTTTCTTTTTGTTTTTTTTTTTTTTTTTTCCTCTTGAAATAGCTAGTTTAGTTTTCTTACCGCCTTGTTTGCTTGGACGGGATGGGGGATAAAAGTAAAAAAAAAAAAAAAAAAATTCCTCATAGGACCTGTTGTTTCGATACTTGTATAAGAAGAAAAGAAGAAAAACAACACTGAAAAACCTCTTTATCTTTCATGGAATAATAGGGTACTGGGAAAGGTTTCTTTGTGAAAAATGGGGGGGGGGGGGGGGGGGGATGACATCGAAAAAGTGGCAAAAAAAAAAAAAAAAAAAAAAAAAAAGTGCAACCGAGTTCAGCACACACAAGAAAGCTCAGGGACTGATCTGCAAAGGGACCACGCCATGCCAGCTACACGTGGTGACATCTAAAGATGAACACTGGCTATGAAAAAAAGGGAGGGGAAAAAAAAAAAAAAGAAAAGCATAGTTTTGTTCACGGAAGCACAAAAAAAAAAAAAGAAGAGATTTCATCAAACCAAGGGGGGGGAAAAAAAAAGTCGTTTTTTTTCTTCACACGGGCAGAATAAAGAGGTTTTGCAGAGTGGAGGGGATTTAAGAAAAAAAAAAAAAGAAAAAACAAAACAAAAAAAAAGTCTCACGAAAAAAAAAAAAAAAAAAAATGGGAGAGGTGGAAAAAAGAAAAAAAAATCTTTTTTTTAGTAGTCTCGTCCACCATTCTTAATTTTCCGGGAAAGGGGGGAAATGCTGAAAATTGCAAAAAGCAACGCACAACCCGAAAGAGAAAATGCCCCGGGCTGAGAGTTCTACCGTCAGCAAAAAAAATTAAAAAAAAAAAGGTACCTTGAGGATTTTCTACCAAGTCAGGGCACACACGGCCCTTCTGTGACGGCCACCGACGCGCAGGTAGGCCGTATATTGAAACCGTTGTGCTGAGAGTGGAGAACCCTTCCCCCCCCCCCCCCCCCCCCTCGGGTTTGCGGTTCTGCGTGCTTTATTTTCTTTACTTAAATTATTCTGGGCGTACAGAGTGTCGCGCCTTTTTTTTCTTTTTTTTTCTTTTTATGTGTTTTCCCTTTCCCCCCCCCTTTTTTTTACTTTCCCGTTTTCTGTACTCACTTCTCTTGCCCGAAGTGCTTCTTGATGTGTTCATCTAGCTCTGCTTCGGACATGGCGTGCACACCCTCGTTGTCCTTGCCCTTCTTCTTCACAACACGTTTCGTAGATTTCGAGCCGCCCGCAGGCTCACCAGCAGTGGGTGAGGGAACGGGGCTTGTAGTCGGCGAAGTGACGGCGACTGATGACCTTCTCGAATCGATGCCTGGAGTGGACGACTTCCTTGAGCCAGGAGGGGAGTACAGTTCCAACCCCTCTGCAAGGGAATCAGTGTCCTTCTCAGGCGGGGGGGACGGTGATGGTGACGCTTGCCTGTTTGGCTCCCCCTCCCCCAGTCTGTAGCTTTCCATGGCCTGTACCTCGACAGAGGGTGCGGGCAGCGGTACTCTTCGCCTTGTCACAAGCTGTGCGAGGCCTTCCATCCCTCCGTCACCAAATGTCGGGCCCTTCCGGATCGCCTCCAAGTCGCTTAGAATGGCTGCACGTCTTGCGCCGTCCAGTTCGGACACTGTGCTGCACCTTCTTGTCGGGTCGTAGCTCATGAGCCCCCCCCCGAGGCCGCCCGTCTCGGAGATGATCGACGTCCTTCTGTAGTCCATCTCGCTGAACAGTGAGGCGCGTCTGTCATGGATGCTGTTCTCCGTGCTGAAGGCCACGCTTGCACGCCGTTCTGTGATGAGCGACGGCGGCTCGCTGATCGACGTCGCAATCGACGCACGTCGCTGCTGCACAGCAATGTCCTCGCTCAGGAGGCTCGGGTGCTCGCTGCCGATGCTCTCACGCCTTGTGTCCACATCGTGCAACTCTCGCTCTGCGACCGCATCTTCAGCAGCCTGCTTCGCGAGGGGCGGCATGGCCCGCAGCACAGCCTCGCCGAACTGCTCGTACCGCTCCATCAGCCCAGACTTCTTCTTGTGGACATGCAACAAATGACACGAGTCTATGAATGGAGTTAACTGTTGCAGCAAACAACATACCATTCGGACAGTGTCCTCGCAAGAACGGAAGGCATCTCGGGACGTGCGAGCTCGGAAGCTTCCATTTTCTTTGGCAGGTTCTGCATCTGAGGATCTTGCTTCCTTTTCTTGTCCGCACGTCGTCCCAGTCGTTGTGCACGCAGGGCCGTTTCTGTGGTGCTGCTCTGTGGTGTGTTCGAAGTGCATACCACGCTGGGCGGCATGTTTGCGATGTCCTCCTCGTTGACATCTTGAGCAGCGGTGTCGGGGGGGAGCGGGGCTGATGCAGCAGGCTTCTTTGGAACGGGCTTGTGCTTCATGTGCTTTGGGGAGCCGAGCTGGCTGTTCGTTGGGGAGCTGTAGCCGGAGGAAACGGGGGAATGAGGAGAATGGGGGGAGCCGGGTTGCAGCTGGGGCGGCTGGTGCTGCTGGATGAGCTGGGGATTGAGAATCGGAGGCACTGGCTGTTGCGGGATCTGCGGGGGGACCTGCTGTGGCTGTGACTGGTTCGCAGACTGGAAGCTTGCTTGCGCCCGTCTCTGTTCCATCCCCGGCTGCGCAAACCCTTGCTGCTGCGGTACCTGCGGCACGCTGCCTTGGGGCACGTTCCCCTGCTGCACGTTTCCTTGATTGGGCTGTAGATGTGTTGAAAAGGAAATTATTTAAACGAAAAAAGAGGGAATACCAAGTTTAAAACAAACGCATAGGGCTGTTGCTGCACCTGCTGCCCAGGGTACACCGTCTGTGGCTGGGTAGCCAACATCTTATTACTCGCAATTTTTCTTGGGATATTTATTTAAAAATAAAAAAAAAAAATTAAAAAGGCAAAGGAAATATCTGTGGGTTTCCTTTTTTTCTTTTTTTTTCCTCTTTGTGGAAATTCCTTTCCCTTTTTCCCTGTTGTAAGTTTTTTTTTTTTTTCCCGAAAAAAAAAGGGGGGGGGGAAAGAAGAAAAAAACTCAACTTTAGCCAGATGTCTCAGAAAAGACGAACCATAGTGTCCCTACTGTATTTCACTCCGTTTTCGCTTCACACCCTGACCCTGAGATTCTGCGAACACTGAGCGGGACATTGAAAAATCTGAAATGGGCGTCTCGGCTTCGCTTGAAGAAAGGCAGACAAGAAGCTGCTTGTGGACCTTGTCCATGAGTCTCACAAGGTTTTGAAGGTAAGCCCATTCCGGGGGGTCCTCCGGGTCCGCAACCATAACAGCATACTCCGAATGATAAAGGTCAGGGGACCCTCTGTATAACACATAATCACAGCCATAGGCCAGCCCGCCCCTAACTGTCCAACCTTTGTCTTCGTACCACTGCCGTACCCTTCCTTCCTTGTCTCGGCCAGCCTCTCCCCACCCCCCTTGTCCATCCCCCTCAACGACCATGTCGCCTTCTTCAAAACACGTCACCTCGTACCGCCCCCAACCAGGGGGCTCTAGATTTTTGACAAGCTCCATGGTTCTAAAACATTATGTTGGAGATGTTTCAACGTAACAAAACAAAGAAAATTGGTTTTATTACTACATCAAGGGGGGGGGGGGGGGGGGGAGGGGGGAGATTTACTTCTTAGATGTTCCCAGGAGGTTCTGCAGCGACATGGTCAATTTTTCGTTGGCCCTCTTCAGTTTCTCCACCTGTTCTTGATGCTGCGCAAAGTCGTGTTTCCGTCTGGCGACCTCCTCCTGCTCGATGCTGGCACACCGTTCGGTGTACTTCTCGACGACGTGCTGCAGGTTGGTGCACTCCGACTCCAGTCCTGATATACCGCCCTCCATGGTGGCTTTGCGGTGCTCGGCTTGGAGGGCCTTGCGCATACCGAATGCGACAGATGACTCATATAATTTCTTGTATGAGCTGGTGTTGAGGTGCAGTTCGTCTCGCACGCGGAGGAGAAGGAGGCCCCGTTCAGCACAGGCCACTGTGGTCTGCCGGATGACCTCGTCGAAGGCCTGTGAGTACAACTCCTCCCTGACAGGGCATATCCCCATCTCCCTTGCGTGCTGTTGCTGCAGCTTTGCATCCAACGCCTCCTGTAAATCAATGACATCCATCTTGGTCGCAGGAGTGCTCGAGACGTACTGCACCCACTCCGCCCCGTCCTCCGACCACATCCTTGGTGGCACAATCGTGTTCAGCGTGTCTTCAGTGGCTTGCTTCACCGCTGTCTTCTTTGAATTCTTCCTCTTGTACGCCTCGGACAGCAGCACTGTGGTGACGGTGGGGAAAAAAAAAAGAAAAATAATTTACCTGGGTTTTCATAACTTACGAGCGATTCCTGTGGTCTCGAACCCATTTCTTTTTTTTTTCTCCCCCTCCTTCCTGTTGTTTATTTGAATATGCGGCAACGATTGTGGCTGGAAGGGGGTATGAACAGATTGGACAGAGGGAGAAAAAAAGAAGGGACAAACAAAATGAAATACGACATTCTGGTCTCATCACACTCTCACAGCAGGTCCAGCTCTCTGTCGCTGACGTCTGAAGTGGAGAGACGCTGCTGTTCCATCTCCATCTCCATCTCCACGTCGGTGTCTGCCTCGTTAGGAATGAGCTGCTCTGCGGGGGACAAGATATCGGTGGGAGATGAAGCACGGCGCAGGATGGCGGTTTGGACTGCACTGACTTCTGTGAGGTTAGGAGAGGCATGCGTAGTGTCGGTGTCTGTGGCAGTGTCGTCAGTCCTCTCTGAAAGCTGCTTGAGTAGTGCCTCTTGCCTTTGCTCTGCGCCCTCCCTTACCTCTGCGACCTTTTCCTTATGCATCTCCCGCTGTTTAGCGGAGCTCGCTCGAATCGCCTCCAACTTCTCCCGCAGCCTCTGCACCTCCTCCCCAGCCTCCACCTCTTTCAACTGCAGCTCCCCAAGCTCTGCCTTCCGTTTCCCAAACTCCTTCTCCGCCTTGTCCTCTATCGCCGACCGCGTGCTCGCCCATGAATCAGGTGCTTCTTTGCGTTTTTCCATATTCCGTAGCTCTTCGTCGCTTTTAGCTATCAGCCGCCCGACCTCTTCGCACGCCGCCTTGGTGGCGTCTACCTGCTCACTGTACTTCATTAGCTTCCCTCGCTGGGCTTCGATCTTGTGCTCCATTTCTGCCTTCAGTCCTGTAAGCTCGTTGCATTTCTGCAACGTGGACTCCTCAAGTTCCACCAACTTGTCTTGCAGCCGTTTGCCTTCTATCGGAATGGTGCACCGCTTCTCGAGAGATGCTTGCTGTGTCTCCCCCACCTTGAGCAGCAGCCTGTCCTTCACCTCATGCTGCGCTTCGACTCTGTCGGTTATCGTGCGCACGTCCTGCTGCAGAGACGCCGCATTGACTTGGTACTTTCTCGCCTCCTTCTTAAGGTGCTCTACGGTTGCGTCTGCGGTTCTGATCGATTCACGTATCTCGCGCAGCAGCGCGGTGGTCATCTCTGGCGTCTCTATGTTTTTCTTCTTCTGCAGCTTCTCTCGCAGCTTCGTCATCTCTCCTTCCAGAGTGCTGGCTGCCTCCGTGAGCCGCTCGTAGTGTTTGTAAGCATGTTTTGACTTAAGATCTTTTGTCTCATCGATAGTTGCCTTCAGCTCCTCCATCATGACGGCCATCCTCTCCTTGCAGGCAAGCGTCCGCGTCGCCTCCGAGAGCACAAAGGCACCGCATGCGGAGCGGATGTTCTTCTTGGCTGACCCCTTGGCTCGTGCCTTTTGGGATCTGAGGGACTCGACGTTGCCCTCTGCATCAAGAAGTGCACGGTATTTGCGCTCTTCGTGGAGGACATCACAGGAAAGGCGCCGATGACAAGTGTTCAGCCTGTCCTTCTCATTCTTGAGGCGTTGGATGTCTTTCTTGACGACGAGGAGCTCTGCGTAGACCTTCGCAGCAAAGCCTGTGACTAGCTGGAGGCCCTCAGGTGCAGGAGGTTGTGGGTGCGATGGCTGGTAGTACCTGCCGTAGAGTCGACTGCGTGTAACGGTTGATCCAGGGGAAACCCCGTTTGCTGTGGAGGGAGCTTTGTGCTCCTCCCATGCTTTTTTTGCTTTGGAAGCGTCGGCTTTTTCTTGCGACCCCCCTGTCCCTGTCCCTGTCCCTGTCCCTGTCCCTGTCCCCCACGAGCTGCTGGTTTGTTCCAACTTACGCGCAAATTCAGCACTGCTAAGAGGTGGCGCCGTGCCCTTCGTGTTTAGCTTTTTTAACGTGGCATTTTCGTGCTTCAGTGGGCTTGGTCCTTTCGCTTCTTTGGTGAGGCCACTACTCTGGCTGCTTGAGCTGGAGCTGGAGCTGGAGCTAGAGCTTCGACTCCTGCTACTGCTTGAGCTGCTGCTTCGACTTTTGTTGCCATCGCTTTCCCATCCTTTCTTCACCTCGGGTTTCTCCTCCTTCGGCTGTTCTTCAGGTTTCATCTCTGCTGCTTTGTCCTCGAGCTTCTCTCCTTGCGCCTTCACCTCTGGCGTAGCCTCCGTACGTTTATCGTTTGGTGTGTATGTCTCAAAGCCGTCATCGTAGCCATCGTCATAACTATCGCTCCCCGTGTCGGACATCGCTGTATGAGGTGCGCAAATGCAAGCAAAGCAAGAGAAACAATAAAGAGAGAAAAACAGGAAAGAACACTTCACGGTGGAAGAGATCACGAAAGAAATGGGGAGCTATTGTGCTCCCCGAAGAAAAAAAGTAAAAAGGGGCGGAAAAAAAAAAGGGGGTTATGAGGGCAAAAGGGGAGAGGGAAAAGGGAAAAAAAAACAACAATCACGCTTGGGTATCACACTAATCTTGATGATGCTCACATCCTCTTGGCGAGGGGAACGCCCGAGACGGAGGGGTCAACGTAGGCACCACCGCAGTTGGAGCCGTCCTCGTTGCAGGGGTAGTTGGTCTCGGTCCACTTGGCGGGGGTGGCCCAGTTGCAGGTGTTCTCAACGCAGAGGTCCTTCCCGAAGCCCCTCATCACCCTGAGGTAGCCCATCTCGCCCCAGTACTCGCCCCAGGAGTTCCTCACGATCCAGTAGGGCTTTCCGGCGTCGGTACCCCAGCCCACGACCGAGATGGCGTGGTCGGCACCGCCGCAGAAGCCCTCGGCCACACCGCCGTGGTAGCTCAGGATCTGCGTGGCGTCGATCCCGCAGGCGACGGGCCCACGTGCGTAGATCTCCTTCATGATGGCCTGCTCCCCCGTCACGTCGCCGTGCTCGGCGATGGTCGCGTTGGGGAAGTGGTCGATCGGCGCGCACTTCCCGCCGTTAGCGGTGAAGGTGGAGCACGTCCTGCACACGTTCATGTCGCTGCACTTCGTGTTCACCTTCCTGCAGAAGCCCTCGTCAGACTCGCTCGAGCACGCGAGGTACGGGTTGCACGTGTCGAACACGACACCGTCCTTGTTGTTGTGGATCCAGTTGTAGGCACCCCCGGACGACCCCCCGTGGCAGGACCCGGCGTTCCCGCAGTTCAGGATGTGCTGCACCGCGAGGTTCACGTCGATCCCCTTCCCCTTCCTCGCGATCTTGATGCGGTCCCCGAGGGCCGACACCGCCGCGTGCGCCCAGCACGACCCGCAGTACTGGGGGATGTGCTGGTTCAGGTTCTTCGTCAGGTAGTTCTCCCCGTTGATGTTCCCCCACGAGAAGTCCGTCGGCAGGTCAGCGTCCGACACGTACGTGTGCGGCAGAGCGCTCACAACGTGGTCCTTGAACCCCGCTGCCTTCTCCTGCTCCTTCGTCCACAGGAACGACTGCTTCGCCGACGCACTGCTCGCCAGCAGCACCATGAACATCGCGGAACGCATTATGTTGAGTTATAACTGTGAAAAGGTTGTGATAACAAAAGGAAGACAAAACCTAACCCGTTCAATACTGCAAAATAAAGTTAGTCACCTCAAACCTAAAGTGTAGCTGGCACGGGGCCAAGGTCCCCCATTCCCGCGGCTGCGCTGGCCTGCGGTGTGTCACGGATAGTGGTGGTTGTGACAACCGTCTTAGAGCCCAGCCGCCTTACCTGAACGAACGTTTGCTGTGGGTGCGGCATCGGTTCATGATGCACGACTGCGCTCACCAAAGAGCCGGCTATGTACTTCTTGCTGACAGTGCCTGTGAA
Source organism: Diplonema japonicum (assembly GCA_964019335.1). Taxonomy (NCBI): domain Eukaryota; phylum Euglenozoa; class Diplonemea; order Diplonemida; family Diplonemidae; genus Diplonema; species Diplonema japonicum. The sequence continues at coordinate 113,508 of OZ025673.1, forward strand.
GCCAGTGAAGGTGTTTATGCTACCCGCGGCCACCATTTCGGATGTGTAAAGGAGTCCCTGTGCGTGGCTATGCGGCCGGAAATAAAAAAAAGAAGAAAACCAAAATAACTCGGTCCTTTCTTCTGCCGCTTCACTTCTTCACGTAACCCATCCCACCACCTTCTAAGCTGGTGCGGTCCAGGGCACCGGTCGTCTTCGTGACGTTTGCAAATCTGTGTTTTTCTTTCTCCCCTCTCGTGTTTGCAACATACCCTCCCGAGTAGTCCTGGAAGTAGTCAGGTCGGTTCTTCATGAACCATATGGTTTTAGCTATGTTGTAGTCATCTAAGTCACGCTCCGCCTTGCCTGCTTTCAAGTGAGCGTGACTCACATCCAACCCGAATCCCACGGAACAACAGGTTCCCACAGTCACAATGGGGTGTGCGTTCCGAAGAATACCAAGCAAGATAAGACCCGTAACACCTGTTTTTTTCTTTTTTTTTCTTTTTTTTTCCCTTCTCTTTTTTTCTCTCACCACCCTCTCCCCCACCCATACCAGCAGTTGTGGTCCAGAGCCCTCCAATGTTCCACTTGGTGTCGGTGATCTTTTTCTCAAGCATCGCCTGCTCCTCTGACATCGAATCGTGAGTTTTGAGAACACCGAAATTTGTCACCGGGTAGTAATATTGCCGTTTTGGCCAGTTTCCGGGCTCAGAGGCTGCGGACTCCATCCAGGAGGTCGGGGAAATAGAGGTGTAGAGCGACGCGAGTGCGGATGACGTAGCCCTGCGGTTGAGGTCAGGTCGCAGTGCATCGATCTCCATAGCTGTGTCACGACGGGTGACAATGCCTAGTTGTTCTCGGTCCATCCACTCTTGGTACGTCAGCCGCGTGTCTGGGATGGCGTCCTCAGGGTGGTAGAGGGCCTCGTCCTCTCTTGTCGCAGCGATTTGCAAACTACTATGCACCTGCTTCACCTTGGCGATATGCGAGCTCAAAATCTTTTTCTGCCGTTCCTCATCTTCAACCCGGTAGCTCCCTTCTTTCTTCTTCCACTCCATGTGTGCTTCGAATTCTTCCTTTGCCCGCTTTTCATAGTCTCCTAGCTTAGCATTCTGATAGATATCCATGTGGTGCTTGCTGCCATAGTGCCAACGTATTTCCATGTCTTCTTGAACTGGGGTCGGTTCATGCTTCATTTCTGGTGCTGCCCTGAGCAGGTTGGCGATGATGTCAAACATTTATTTATAACCCCTCCCCCTTCTTCTTTTTATTTGTAAGAAAGAAAAAAAAAAGGTGGGGTAATTATTTGTTTTTTTGTAAAAAAGAAACCAACAACAACAACAACAAAAAACCACCTTTTTTCTTTCTTCTCTTTTCGCCCTTTCTCTTTTTTTTTTGTCTCTTCGCATTCTTTTTTTTTGGGGGGGAACATAAAAAGGGGGGGGGGGAGGTTTTCATTTCAATAATAAAATAAAAAACAAAAAGGAAATAGTTCCCATCACATGCTTGGTCCTCTCTCTTGCATTCGTGGAAAGTATAGGGAGCTCACGAAAGGGGGGGGGGGGGGGTGCATCATAATAAGGTAAACACGGTGCTAGCCACTTTTGTGTGTTTCCCTGTAATAGTGAATTTCTTTCTTTTTCCTTGCTTTCTTTCTACAACGGAATTCTTGAGAGAGGGCCTGCATGATGGGAACTTATCTAAAACAAACTAGAAGAGAGTTTAAAAAGAAAAAAGAAATCACTGATGGAAAGTGCTAGCAAACGGCCTCCCATCATTTAAAAAAGAAAAAAAAGGAAAAGGAAAAAGAAATTCAGACTTTTTAAACCATAAAGGCACTACAATTAGTCACAAAAGAAAAAAAGAAAATAAACCACCTCATCCCTTGCTTTTTTTTTTTTTTGTTTCTTCTTTTTTTTTTCTCGTGTAATCCAAAATTGTTTTAGTAATAACACGATCCAGAAGGGCATGTCGCACGCACTGTTGCGGGGAGAACTGAATACTCCCCCTAAAGGACCATGCCCTATTGACAGTACTCCCCCCCCCTCCCCCCCAGACGGCCCTGTCTTATGGACCATGGAACCAAGGGGACAACGAGACAATAAGAAAAAGGGGAAAATAGCAGGCGATTCGTAGGTATAATTTCAATTCGAAAAAAAAAAAAGAAAAAAAAAACTATTCCGGCACTTCTTGTTGATCTGTTGCGCACTTGTGGATTTTATAACCGCTGGAAAGGTTTTTGTTCTACAAAAAAAAAAAAAGCCTGTATAAAAACCACCTAGCTGCGCGCTGCGCCGACAGATAATATACAAAAAAAGAAAGAAGAAAAAAATCGCATTGAGCAGGATTTATACCACAGATCTAATCCAGATGGCACGTTTTGAGTGCGAAAGAAGAAGGAGCTACTCCTTTTCTTCTTCTTTTTCTTCTTTTTTTTTCTCCCCCTGTTTCTTCTTGTCTCCCCTTCTCACCTTTTCCCTGTTTTCGTACACCCCCCCTTTTTTTCTTTTTTTTGTTTTTACAATATTATTGTTCGAGACTTAAAGAAAAAAAAAAAACCAGTTGATGGCAGCGTAATGAGCTACTTTAGCCTTTAAGTAAAATTCCGTTCGTGACAACCAATCTAGTTTTCTTTTCCCCCCTTTTTTTCTTTCACCCTCCCAATTTTCCCGAGGAAACTGAGACGAACGTTATCTCAAAAAAAAGAAAAAGAAAAAACGTTAACAAAGCCCTTTAGAAAAGTTTTTTTTTTTTATTCAGGAGGAACTTTCCCGTCGCACGTAGCGAGGTTGAGGGCCAGCTCAAGTTCACCAGGTTGCGCTTTGCCCTCCTTGTTCTGAAGGGGCCACCGGGCAATGATGGGCCCGACGCACAGCTCCTCCAGCAGCTCCGGCATTATGAGATCAACCTTACCGAGGTGTTCTTTGCTGAGCCTCTTGTTGCCGAAGATGCTTACCCTAATGCAGTCACCTTTGGGAACGTCGAACTTAAGGTCCTGCTGCCACCTGTGGGTGAAAGGTGTGTCTTTGTTTCCTTTTATTTTCAACATACACAGCAGGTCCGAGAGTCCCGCTCTTCTTTTCGCATGTGACAACTTTTGTTGTGACCTTTTGTGGATTGGCGTGATCGCTGCCCACCTTGTCCCCTTTCACCTCGCGAAGCTTCACCTCGCAGAACGGCTTCGTGCTCCCCTTGTCGCTCAACCCCAGTGCCTGCACCACCCTCATCTCGATTTGCATCATTTTGCTGTCGTCGACCAGCTTCAACCACTGCTCGATCTCTTCTTTTTGGTCGTTGTACTGTTCATTTTTTTTTTTTTTCCCCTTCATTTCCCCTCAACACACCTGTTTCAAGATTTCCTTGTCCTCATCGCTCATCATCAGTGGTGGTAGCACCGTCTGTGGGTGGCAGTGGGATTTGTTCTGGTACATACAATGTCGAAGGTCATCTTCTTCTGTTCCCTGAGCGACCTGACGGACTCGATGAGTGTCTCTTGCGAGTCGACGACGTGCCCGTCTACCCTGAGAAGGAGGCTTGCGGACTTGACCCCTGCCCTTTGGCATGCGCCTGTTGTTTGTTGTTCGTTGTTTTAACGTGATGCACACCTGACACTTCAATGATACGAACCCTTCCCGCCCCTGCCAAGCAGTCCAAGCCAAGTGCCTCGTCCACAGCCTCCAATGTGATTTTGACAGTTTCTTCCTTCAGCTCTTCTTCGGCTTCTTCTTCCTCTTCTTTTCTCTTCTGTTCTTCCATTACTTTTGCCTTCCGTTCGGCATGTTTCTTCTCTGCTTCTGCCTTGGCTGCTACTCTCTTTGTCTCTTCTTCACGTTCTTTTGCAGCTAGTCGAAGAACCTCCTTCCTCTCCGCTTCTTTCTTCTCTGCTGCTGCTTTTTTTTCCGCTTCGAGTTTTTGCTGCTCGGCTTCCGCTGCTTCTTTTTTCAAGCGTTCCAGCTCCTCTTGTGCCTTTATCACAGCTTCTTCTGTTGCGGCACGCTCGTTGGAGGCAGCTTGTGCTGCTCGCTCTGCAGCTTGCCGTTCCTTCTCAGCTGCAGCGGCTGCTGCTTTGTCAGCATCAATTTTCTTTTGAGCAGCTTCCGCTGCTGTTTTTTTCTCTGCCTCAGCACGTGCGTCTGCAAGTGTTTTTTCTTTCTCTGCTTGTTCTGCAGCCTTTTTCTCGCCTTCAAGTCTTTTCTCCGCTTCCTTTCTCTGCGACTCTGCCTCAATAGCCTTCCGGTCTGTGTCGATCCTCTCCTGCTCCTGGTCCTTCTTTTTCTCCTTCAGCTTCTTAACCATGTCGTCCAACGTACTCCCGTGGTCCTTTTCGTCCGTCAGTTTCGTGATCTTCATTGTCACGACACGCTCCATCGCAGCGATGAAGTCGCCCCCGTCGCCCATCAGCGACCATATCCTGGCCACCTCTCGCACTGTCAGCTGTTTGATGAACTCCGCCAAGTCTTCCGACGGCTCCTTCGCCATCTTCTGCACGTACAGTCTATGAATCTCGTCTTGCATTTTGAGTGCCTTCCACCTATGTGTGATATGAGCTAAGCACCGACACAGCCGCTACACTAATGTTAATGTTACTACAACTCCTCGTCTTCGTCCTCCTCTTCCTCCACCGCCACCCCAGTGCTCTTTTTTATGAAACCCGTGATGCCCTGTTGTTGTGTTGCTTTATGTCATGTCGCAAGCACACCTGGAGGGACCTCGCCCCTGTGAACTTTTTGACATCGCGCGACCCTGCTGGGACAAAGATGATTGTTGGATACCCATCCATCTGTATGACAGTAGTTGTGGCTCAGCATGCACACCTGGTACCACTCGGGGACGTCGTTCGCAGTTGCGTCGAGCATGGCGATCGTGATGCTGGTGTCAGCGGCGTACTGCATGCGTTGTCTTTGCGAGTGAACATACCGCCTTGGCGACCTCTTTGTAGGCGGGTGTCATGGCTTGGCAGTGGCTGCACCACGGAGCGTGCATGAAGAGCAGCACATTCTTCTTCCCACCCACAACGTTCTCAGTAGTGCTGCCCACCAATGTCGTCAAGCCCCTGTGCACAGGACTCCCTGGGGCCGGCTCTGACCTAACAGTGCGAGAAATCTTGCCCTCAAGGAAGGCTGCAAGCCAGTTTGTTATGGTGGGAACAGCGATCTAATGTAATGTTGTTTTGCTGAAGGGCATACCTTGCCGGTGAAAGCGTAGTGGGCGGCACCGTCCTCGATGGCTACAGCAGGGAAGACACCCTGACGCAGCCCCAGCTGCTCCATCATGGGCGCGTACTTGACACCGTCGATCCAAACCATGGAAAGCGTACCTTTGAAGTTTCCGGCGGTCTCTTCCATGACAGCCTTTGAGGCAGCATCGGTGCCGCTGACAAAGAGCCACACAATGGGAAGGTCGCGTGCTGCGTAGGACTCGAATACGGTGCCCGGCTGCATCTCCCCAAAGAGCGGGAAGGAGCTGTCGGTCACAAACTTTGCGACGTTCGAGGCAGTGAACTCTGCAGTAAAGTCAGAGGTTACATCGTCCTTCATGGTGTGGATATAGGGGGCAGGCTTGGGGGAGAGGGATGGGTCTGCCTGAATAAAGTAGTGCACACCACGCATCGTGTTAGCAGCGTGGGTAAAGGCGAGAAGCTCAGAGCTGTGCGATGTCTCGAAATACCCGATAGCAATCGTGGGCGACACTGCCTGCTTTGCCGCGGTGATGATTGCGTCGAGCTGCGCTTTGTTCCCTGCATTCAGAACTGGTTCTTCTGTAGCAATTCTCCTGACGAACACTGCAAGGTCCTCTGCCTTATGCTCTCCCTTGTACTCCAGTGACGTGTCCGTCCTCCCGTTAAAGAACACCCTCACAGTGGGGAATCCCGAGGAGTGCTTGGCGACGAGGTTTGCCTCAATGCTGGCATCGACATTTCCCATCAGCACCTGACCTTGCATCTCCTGTGCCACCCTTTCATACTCAGGAAGGAACTTCTTGCTGTGTGCGCACCACGGAGCGAAAAAGCTGACCACTACAATCTTGTGATCCTTCACTGTCTTGTCGAATGTGGCAGCCGTGATGCCCACTACATTCCCTTCACACCCCGCACTAAGCAGCACCAACAGCACGATGCTCATCCGGAGCAGCATCTTAATAGAGTGTCTTTTCTTAGTCCTATATGTCTCGCCTATTTGCAGCCAAACAAGCACAAGAAAATAAAAGGCTACTGTAATTCTAGGCCTAGTTAGGTAGTGTGTAAATTAATATACTTATGTCTCTCGTAATCAATCCTCCGGGTCGGGTGTTCCCTGTAAAGAAATTAAATCGATTACAAGTACAATTACATACTGGTATTCCGAGCCAATTGCCGATTGCTTTGGGGACGCCAGAGTTGATAGATATCGTTGCATCAGAGGTGCGGAGTAGAGGAGAAGAGGAGGGGCACATGCCGTTGAGCATGAGCTGGCCGAGCATCTTGTCGACGCGCCAGTTGCGGGAGCAGCCTTCGTCCAACGTTGAAGTGAGGGTGAAAAGAAGACAGTCGCTTGGGGAGGCACCGAAGTGCATGCCTTGGTGGCAAAAATTATGCCCATTGACATGCCCCAAGATAGTACTGTATCTATCCACGACCGACACCTCAGGGAAGTCTCTCTTCAAGCTCCGTGCAAGCAGCATGTTGTTATGGTCTGCTGCGACCATTTGCGACTTTTGCCCTACGGTCCTCCAGCACAGATAGGACAGCTCGTCCACATCCTTGTACTCCCTCTTACTGTGTGTACACTGTGGATGGGCTAGGTTCCAGTGAATCTTCGCATTCGGCGCCATCTCCTTCACCATCAAAATGGTGTTCTTCACTTTGTGGTAAAACGTCTCCCAGATGTCGATGTCCAGGTCCCACAGAAACCCATTCAGGACAACGTGGTTTGGGTTCCCGCGCAGCGCTGTCGTGAACTCTGCGCGGGCCTGCGTGCAGAACGACTTTGTGCACGCATACCCGTAACGTGTCTTTTGAAAATGGTCGAAGGCTGAAGGTCGTATCCCCCACTTTGTATACCTCTTGACACCTCCGCCCCATACAAACTGCGCTGTGAACGATGTGTTGCGATCTGTCGGGTTGTACCTCACGCCGCCCCACTTCCTCATCGTGTTCAGGTCAGGGCAGTACCGTCTTCCCAAAGCCTTCCCCACGCACTTCGGGGAGTAGCATTTCTTCCGCTTCCCGACGTTGACCGCGTTGACATTGCAGTGCGCCTTTGCCCATTTATACGACTTGTCGCCCAGCACAGGTGTTCCCATGAGGTTCTCGACGAGGTTCGACACCGTCTGCCGCAGCGTCGAGTCACCAAAGAAGAGGATGTTCTGGTTCTGGAGGCACTCCCATGCGGAGTCCCTGTTGAAGAAGCGCAGGTAACAGATGTTTGGGACGAAGAGCCACCCGTCAATGTCCATGAAGCGCAGGTCACCCGTGCAAAACCCAGGCGAGCAAGAGTAAGGTGGCGCGGTGTACAGCCAAGAGCCTTCTAAACCACCTGTGTAGTCCGGAGAGCAAGGCTGTGAGGGAAGCACGTCGGGGCCCGTAACATCGACAGTGATGCACGTTGGGTTCAGGTCGGGCTTTGTCCCAGAACACCATTCCTTTGGGTTGCCTAGCGACGTGTGGCTGGTTAGGTGCATGCGGCTTAGCGCGGAGAAGTTGTACGGCTGGTATGTCCCGTTCCCCCACCGCGGGACGCCCTGCAAGCGTGCTGTGTAGTAGAGCCGGACACAGACCTTGTAAGAGCCTTTTCTACGGGGCTTGAAGCTGCCCTCGTACACGCCCTGTCCTTTGCTGCGGATCTTGATGCCAGCAATCTCAAGAGGCGACTCTGCCATCATTTCATACATATCGCCCTCGCTACATATTCTGTTTCCGTTGGCATCTCTGCTGGTGATGCGCACTGCGACCTCATCACCTGTCCGGTGCTCCTTGCCCACCACCTCGACGCTACTTTGCTTGAGGTCCGTCATAGGGATGTTCATGTCCACGTGCTGCGTTGTCAAGCCTTCGTTGTTATAGATACCTACGTGCCCTTCCCGTGTGCACTCATCTGCACCCCGCCGTGTCTTGTTTGCTGCTTTCGTGTCATTGACATCGATGTTCTCTCGTAACTTTGGGCGCAAACGAAAGGAAGGCGCCATCCCATCATTCAGCATGAAAGCCGATATCACGAACACCAAAATAAAAACAAGATACCAAGGGGTCATGGTGCCCTCTTGCTGTGATGGAACTGGGTTCAAGCAATTAACAAATACAAACAAAACATTTGGGAAGAAAACGAATAACGAAACCAGAGCACAATAGGTTCTGCCGTAAGACAGAATCACTTTCCGCGGCACAACAAAACTGAAACGCATATCAGCGCTGCGTCCTCTAGAAACCCACGCTTGGAGGATTCGTACGCCTTCAACAAGGAACGCGTAATATGTTCAAGCCCAATCCAGCACTCGGTGAGCAGAAGGTCCCTGCTGTGGCTTTCTTCTGCAAGGATGACACGTCTAACAGGGTATAGGAGAAAGGGTTGTTGGTCGACAGGAAGTTTGGCAGGGTGCTTCTCCTTAGCCTGTCGTTGGAGGTATGGCGTGACAGGCCAAGATTTGGCCACGTGATGTGGCTTCTCTTTTGCTTTCGACTTGGTCTTTTTGTGCATGTGGAGGATCTTTTTCGCCTTCTTAGAAAACTGTTCTCTGGTGAGAACGTCCTTAGTAGAATAGACGATCTTTGGAGGCGATCGGTTGGGCTTGATCGGCTCAGGGAGCTTGACAGAAGGAGGGGTTCGAGTCACCGTACGAGATCGCACCTTTGGCGACTCTTTGGGGATGAACACAGACGATCTTAAACCAGACCGGCCCTTGTATGTGACACATGCCTCGTGGAGGTCAGCGAGAAGCTCTTTAGAAAAGTTTTGCTTCTGCTGAATGTGGTGATGAGACTCTATAAGGTCGTCGATGGTAGTATTTACCGGGCTAAACTCGAACCTGGGGTATGAAGCGCGTAGGGTAGCAAGCTCGTTGGTATACACATGCAGCTGATCGACCAAGTCCGTGGTGCTAGAAAGTGCGCCTTTGCTGTCTCCAGTGAGCCAACCCATCCTGCTGAGAAGAGGGAAGGCTGTGGCGGTAGCGTTCATCCATTCATCACCGTCTACTTTCTTTTTGCATTTCAACCATTGCCTCACCTCGTTGATTTTTGAAACCAACTCGTCCTCCAATTTGCTGTTCGCAATCTTCCATGTCTTGGACTCTTCTTTGAATCTCCGCTGCCGTCTTTTCTGAAGCTCCTCTATGGCAGCCATCTTGTCAGCTGTCAGGACCACCAGTGCACGCCTCGAAAGGTCGCTGCACTGATGTCTGTGCATCTCTGCGTCTTCCCACAACATGAGAAGCTCTGTTTTCCTTTTAAGACCTTTTGTGCGAGCCAGCTCAAATGCTGATTTAACAAATCGGCACGATCTCAAGTACTTCTTCACAGCGCGTAAACGGTGGCTCTTACTCTGGCTCAGCCCTATGAGGTACGCCACAAGAATGTCTACCACAGTGTCCGGGTCGCTTTGCGTAAGTGAATACCGAAGCTGCTCCTCCTTTTTGAACGTGAGATTGAAGCTTGTAATCTTCTCCCTTAGAAGTCTGTACGGCTCCTCATACACAATGCTCCCTCTGGGGAGCCCATGGTCCCGTAACTGGTCATCGCTAATCTCAGAGAGGTTGCGCAGCATCCCGTCCTGAGTGTGTTTTACTCGATACATGACAAAAGGCTTGAAACACAGGAAAGAAACTTGGGCAACGACGGGGAGCGGGGAAACGAGAGCCAAATACTGAAAATAAACACTTTTTTTCTTTTTCACAACCATCACAATAAACACGGGTATGCGCCAAGGTGGTCCTTGGCCTTCTCCTCAGCTACGGACATCTTACGGTTGGAACCGGTAAGTGTGGGGGATTGGTAGAAGGTCTGGATGCCGGCGAAGCTGCGGGAGGTGAAGTGGTGTTGAGAGGGGCCACGGGAAACGATGAACCTGTTGACCTCACCGTCGCCCATGTTGTTCATGAAGTAGTGAGCGAAGGCGCACTCGTTCGCGAAGTGTGTGTCGTTAGGGCGGCTCGTCACGAGGCTCTCGTCTGTCTTGTTGTACAGTGCAAAGCTACCGTCAGATACATCGCTTGCCTCGCTTGACTGTGACATCAGTGCCACCATCATGTTCGTCACCATCGACTTGAACTCCTTTTCTACACAGCACGAGGTGTGGAACACCTCAATCGGCAGCAGCACCGCAGTGGTGACGTTGTCCAGGTGCTGCAGGTACAGCCCGTAGAACCTCCCCGTCTCGTACTCTTTCTTGATGAACGTCGGGAGCAGCAGATCGTCCTTTGAAGGCAGCTCTTCTGTCCTTGGAAGATGCGCTCCTACAGTAGCTGTCTTCAGCTCCTCTACTTGCTCGTTTGTCAGGAAGACTGTGATGAAGCTGCAAGTTTCCACTGCAGCTGCCCTCGTTTGCGTTTCGGCTTTCTTCGTCGAGTACCCGTACCGCACTGCATCGAACAGCACGTGCGACGACCCCTGCGCGTGGTACGGGGTGTCCTGGTTGGGCGGGATGTTCAGCCATCCTCCGTCGCGTGCCTTGCTTGTGTCTGCCACGAGTTGCACCATGCGCAGAATGTCCTCCGTCATCTCGTGCACCACGACCTTTGTGTCCGTTAACACTGCCGCCCCCATCACGTGTGGGCTCCGCATGATCTTGCTGACTAACCTGTGAGCCCTAGCGTACGTCCCCAGCGTGCTTTGCGTGCATTTTCCACCCAACCGGTATGCCAAGATGCTCGTCTGTGACTGTGTGTACCGCACCACGGGGAGCGAGATTGCTATGGGGTTCACCACTTTCTGCAGCTCCAAGCCCGTTCTGGAGATTTCCTGCTTAAGCAAGTGCTCCGAGAGCCGCAGTACCAAGTCGTTGGGGGGGCCATGCAGGAAGGCCATGGTGTTTTTCATTTGTTTTGCGAGGCTTCGTGTGTGGTGCTCAGCACACCCTTCGGGGGCGCCGAAGGCAAGGTGGACGGTCTGCTCGACCCTGTCAGGGGTGGTGAGGGGCTCGAGGACAATGTTGGCGTTGCCTAAACGAGAGATGGGAGAGCCTGTGCTGTCAGAAGGGGCGCTACCTTTTGGTGCAAGCTGGTTGATGACGCTAGTGATGGTGATGAGGCCCGACACGAGGCGTACCTGGACGCTCTCGTGGATCTGCGTAGGGAAGAAGCAGTGAAGCCCTTCAAGGATGAAGTTCCTTGTCTCGGCTTCGCGTTCTGAGACGTCAGCAGGCGGCTCACGGAAGATACAGACAAGTCTCTCAAGGGAGTCTGCGGGCTTCAGCCTGCTCGGCTTTGAAGGGGGCTCCGTTTTCTCAGGGACGATGACAAAGCGCTGGAAGGCACTTGTGAATTGGTATTTGATAGCATCATCGCCTGCAGTGGAGATAGAGATGAATACGCCAGCGGTGATCATCTTGGTGCACACCTGCTGCGCTGCTTCCCTCGTCAGCCCGTATGTCCCTTCGAAGAAGCTGAAAAAGTTCTCTGCAAAGAAAGTCATCTCGTCGGAACACGGCTCCTCTGCCTCCACCACCTCTTCCTCCTCATTCCTCGTTTTCCCTTTCCCAAGCAACACTAGGTCCTCCAACTCCCTTTCAGAACGCTTCAGTGTCTCCCACATCTGGACTTCATTCGCCCATGCATGGACAGCTAGAAGCATTGGAAGGTCTAGTACCTCCACCTGCACGTCCTCGCCTTCCATCTTCTTGGGCTGTGCCATCTGGGTCCTTGGGGATGAGATAGGGATCTAAAAATACTTATAATAATAAAAAAAGTGTTGTTTTTATTTTTTTTTGAATTTTTTTAAAAAAAAAAGAACGCGTTGCAAGGGACAAATCCTACGAGGACCCACCCCTAAACAAAAGAAATAAATAAAAGCTTTACAAAAGTCTAGTCGAGTGGACGGGGGGGGGGGGGGTCAATCTATTTAATCTAAACCACATTCCTTCCCCCCCTTCCTAAGAGCTTAGGTTGAGAACCCTCATCGGGGCTTCTACTGGGACGGGGGGAGGCCTTGCTGCACGCTTGGCTGGTTTGTTGGGGCTTGGAGAGAGTACCTTTGAAATATATATTGATTCCCCTCCCCATTTTCTTTTTCATTTTTTCTTTCTTCATACATTGGTAATCTGCTGCAAAGTGGACGTGTCATCGATGCGACGCTTGGCAGGGGTTCGCTTCACAGGGGTTTCTATCTCCTCGAGTTTCTTGATGTCGGCTTCCAGCACACGGATGGTGTGCTCGAAATTTCTTTTTTCCTTGTTCCACTCCCGCTTTTCTTTTTCGTGCAGACGCTCCTTCCTCTGCATATCTAGGATAACGTCATCTTTTCGAGAGACGGCCTCCGATAGGGTATCGCACTCCTCATTACTCTCTGCCGCAGTGGCCTCTGCTGCAGCAAGCATTCTACGTGAGCGTGTGAGTTCATTCTGTAGCCTTCTGTCAGATTGAGGTGCGGAAGGTGTGGGTGAGGCGGTGAGGAGGCCAGCTACCCTTTTGATAGCAGCCACACCTTCAGTCTCAAGTGTACGGATAAGCTCGTCCTTTCCTACCTCTGTTGCGTTTGTGTTGTTCAGCATCCTCTTCGCGCAAAGAATATCGTCAGCAGAAGCCTGGTACTTCTCCACCAAATCTATCATTTCTTGGACGAGAGCCTTGATTTCAGCTTCTTTTAAACCCTGTATCTCCCTTCCCTCCTTCATCTCTTCCATTAGACAATCATGCCGCCAAGCCCAATACGCTGCTTTGTGCTCCGGACCATCTGATTCCAAACAACCCTTAAACGGGACAGGTTTCCTCCCAGGGACTTTCTCCAATCTACCTTCCCATGGGACTGCAAAGGTTATGTCATCCATTTTTTTTTTCTTTTTTTTTTTTCCTTTTTTTTTTCTCCCCTGTTTTCTTTCAAAGAAGGCCCGCAAAACAACAACCATGCAATACAACGAAAACCCCATGTTCCTGAGTGCGATCTTTGATGAGAACATAACGTTCAAAGCCCACATGAGGTACGTGCAAACACGACTGGAAGAAAGGATCAAAGTGACATGACAGAACTACAGAATGCACAACACCGCAGCCAGGTGCATAGTCGTGGCTCTACAACGCACGAGAAAGGGGGAAATCCCTAAAGATGAATGAGAGCGAACGAGCAGCTGATCGATTTTAAAAAGCTCCAGTCAGATTTTTCAAATGTGGGAGTGAAAAACAGGTCGAATCTGGGAATCTCTCAACAGAACGGGAGAACCCAGGCAGCAGCCACAGGTCCTGTCAGCACCCATGTACGCACAGCCTGCACCACACAGGATATGCCTTGACATCAATATCGATGTCAACCATAAGCACCTCTAGTAAAATTTGTAACTTGTAACTTGTAACTTGTTACCTGTAAAAACCCCACACTTTTCAAATTTGGCTGTCGTGAAATAAAACAACGGATTTAGTGAAAAAAATAGATCCGATTTTCACTAACTCGTTGGTGGGTCCGCTGCGCTCGTGAAGTCATAAACCCACTCGTTAAACCACTGCCACCACGCCGTGAAAATCACACGATCTTATTTTCACTAAATAAAATACTATAAAACGAAAAATTTTCGCTTTACGGTAGTTATTTCTTTTGCCTGTTTCTTTCAGGAAAAAAAAAGAAAAAGAACAAAAAAAAAGGCAGGGGTTATGGAAAAAAGGTAATGGAAAAGAAAAAAAAAAAGGGTGAAGACGGGAGGGATGGGAGGGGAGAGGAAAAAAAAAGTGGGGGGAAAAGAAAGAAAAAGGGGTAAAGGAGGGGGAGGGGGCTTGCTTTTTTTTTTCCCCCCTCTTTTTTTTTTTTTTTTTTTTCTCAATGTATCGCTTTTGGGTTATCATATTTCTTTCTTTTTTTCTTTTTTTTTCATTCAGGGAGGGGGATATGGGACCGGGAAAAGGGGGAAAGAAAAAGGAAAGAACAAAAAAAAATCCAAAATTCTCTTATTTTTCTCTCCTCTTTTTTTTTTTTTTTTCTGCAGGGAAAATTGATCCTCCTGATCTGCCATTCATTTCTCCTTTCTCTCCCTTTCTGTTTTAATTTTCTTTTTTTCTTTTTTGACAATATAATATGAATTTTCGTGGAACACTTTTAGTAATAAAAAATAAAGAAGTTCTTTTTTTTTCCCCGTTCTATACTTTACTTCTTTTTTTTTTATTTCACCCCTATTTCTTTTGTTTTCATTCTGGACAGTTTTTTTTTTTTTTTTTTTAAAACCCTTTTTTCAAAAACACTTGATCATTTCTTTTTTTCTTTTTCAAACTATGCACATAAAAATAAAAAGAAAATTGTCTTGCCTTTTGTGGTAGGAAGAAACAAGGGAGGAGAGGGGGAAAGAAATGAAGAGAAAGAGAAAGTGAGCCCCAGTGAGGGTTGCATGAGAGGGAAGGGTAACAAAACAAGGCAGGCAAGGTATTTGTGTAAAAAAAAGGGGGGGGTTTTTTCTTTTTGATTTTGCTTGAGAGCATTTCTCCTTTGCTTTTGATTTCCAAGTGGGACTCTGCACCATTCCTCACCCATTGTGGAAACAAGCATTACTTTTTTTTCTTTTTTTTTTTTCCTTCTTTTTTTTTTCTTTTTTTTTTTTTATAGTTTAGTTCTCCCCTTATTTTCTTTTTTTTTCTTTTCAATGAATTCGAAAAAAAAATATAAAAAATAAAAAAATAAAAACATTGATAAAAATGTGACATAACACGAAGTACGTAATTAAAGAAAAACTGGGGGAGGGAAGAGAAAATGTAGGAAAAAAAAGAATGAAAGAAAAAAAAACCTTGACAGACACAGCGGTCACCTGATGGCGTCCCCTGTATAGCCAACGTTTTCTTTCTTTTTTTTTTTATATTCATTCTCTCCTTGAGTGTCCAGGGGGCTTGCCCTCTCCCCTCGAAAGTGTGTATAAAATAAAGGGAAGGAGAAACAAAAAAAGTTGGGTAGCGATGAAATAAAATAACACAAAAAAGCAGAAAAAAAAGAAGCCAGCCACCAAAAAAAAGGGGGGGGATGAAAAAATTGCGCCTTAGCGGAAAAATAATGAACCCTCTCACGCTTTCTCCCTTCTTCTCACTCACGCCACCCCCCCCCACCTCGAAAATGAAATCTTTTTCCTCACAATTCTTACCGTAAGACAGCGAAAACAGGCGACCATGGGAAATCGGGAAGGGGAAAAAAAAAAGGAGAAAAAAGTTGTTAAAAAAAAAAAAGACAAATTCCTTCTGTTGCTTGCTTTTTTTTTTTTCCCCACTGATTTTATTTCGCGGCTGTGGGAGGTGATTTAAAAAAAAGAAAAAAAAATATATGAGTTAAAGGAAGTCTTTGTGAGACGCCCCCTTGTTCTCATCTTCTACCTGCACCTATCCCCTTTCAGCAGCGGGTTCTCCTCCTTTGGTGGTCTTGCCGGCCTTCTCCCCAGCCTGGCCGCTCTTTCTCTTCGTTCTCTCGCCCATTGTCCTTTCAATGCCTCTAGGTCATGCTTGGTCTTCGGTGATGCAAATATCGCCCTCCTGTTCCATCCGATCACCGCCTTTGTCCTCCCGATGGATCGTAGTGTGTGCACCCTTGTGCTCGGCTCAGCTGGGAAGGCCCTCCTTCCTTTCACCTTCTTCAGTACCCTCCCTAGCTCCCATGTGTGCCAGATCTTCTTCATCAGTCCATGCAATCTCCTCGCTTTCTGCTGTACTTCTGCGAGATCCCCCAGCTTCCCTCCAAGGGTCTTCCCGGTCACGTTCTCGAAATCCAGTGCCAGCTCCACCGTCGACACTGACGTGTTTCTGCTGCCTGCATACCAGCGCAGTTGCCGCATCCACCTCAGCACCTCCTTCGTGTACTCCCGTAGGACATCCCCTGCCGGTAGCTTGCCGAAGTCCTTGTCCGACGGTACTGGGTGTTCTTGACCTTGTGTGATCTCCAGCCACTGGTGTGTGTGGTACACCTCCTGCCTCTTCGCTTGTAGGGCTGCGTCCCGCTCCCCCACCACCGCCAGCAGGTACCTCTGCGTTCCTTCGAGCCTTTCCCTGACATCCTTCCCTGCTCCCCTTGGCAGGATGCCATGCAGCTTCGTACACGGTTCCAGCCCCCTGCGCGTCATGCCTTCGTGTTCTTCCCGCTGTTGCACTTCCTTGGCCTTTTCGCACTCCCACAGTGCGTGCTCCAGCATGTTGGGCAGCTGTTGCTCCTGACCGCAGATGTCGCAGTGTGCCGTCGTGGGTTCGGCCTGCTTAGCTTCTTGCTTCCTCGCCTCCGCAATCAGCCACTTCTCGGTGTCCTGTCCTTCCTCTTCTTCTTCTTCTTGTTCATCTTCAGCCTCGTCTTCATCCTCGTCTTCTTCTCCTTCCGCCATCGGGATGTGCTCCACCGTGTCCGTGCGCCATCCCCGTGGGTTGATGTAGAACACTGCCCCCGAGATGATCCTTCGCACGTCCCTTGCTGCAATCGGGTCCGTCACCACCAGCTTCCTCCACAGCGCGTTGGTCTCCGCTGCTGCCGCAGCTTCCATGCCCCCCATGGTGCTCCGTTTGCTCATGATTTCCTGTGCTTCCGCCCGCCTGAGTCGGTCCCTGATGTAGTGCTTGTAGGGCTCCTTTTCCAGTGCGTGGGTGTCCTTCAGCTGTGCCCAGCTTAACTTGATCTGAGGCAGCCACCTTTCCATCATGATGCCCACCGGTCCCACCGGTATCTTCTTCCCGCTGTACCGTTTGGCAATGGCGTCGCAGCGTGTCCACAGCTTGTCGTCCTTCTTGCAGGCTCTGTATAGGAGCATAAGTGCTCTGTATGCGGCTGTCATCTGTGGGTGGCTCGTGTGTCCCGGCAGTGTCACGGATAGTACTGTGCCTGGGTTCCTGGTGCAGTACTTCTGCCCCCAGAGCGCGTACGTGGTCTCCTTCACCAGCGTGGCCATTTGTCCCGTTTTCGGCGGTGAGAATGGGCAGTCGTAGAGGCAGCTCGGTAGGATCGTGCTGCTGATGATCTTCGCCTTCTGCTGAAAGGACAACGGCGTTGCTCCCAGCCTGCTCAGCGTCCCGAGTGCCTCCGCCGTCCTGTCGCCGTTGGTTTGCGGCCTGCCGTCTGTCCGCAGCTTGGCTCCCAGTACTCCTACAGTCCGTGTCGGCTGCAGTTCCTCGCCTTTCACCTTCACCTCCGGTGTCTTCCTGTTCACTGCAAAGGTCTTCGTCTTCCTGGTGTTGAGCTTCATCCCCACCTGTTTGCAGAAGGCTTCCACTGCGTCTACGCCTTCCTGCAACGCCGCACCGAGCCGTGCCAAGAGATATGCATCGTCCGCGTAAGACAGCGAGCGGACCCCTGTGTCGTTCTCCACCTGCTTCATTAGTACCGCCAACAGCGCGTTGATGAGTACCACTGAAATCGGGCATCCCTGAAGGATTCCATTGGTTGTGTGGAACTCCTCCCCCACGCCTGCTGCGTACCTGAACCGTCTTCGCATGCCTGCGTACATTCCTTTCAGTGCCCTGAGGATGCCTGTGTCCATGCCCATGTCCTCCACCAGCTCCAGAACCAGCTGTTGCGGTACACTGTCAAAGCATTTCGCAAAGTCGAGTGCCACCCCGACTAGCGGTTTCCCCTCCAGAATGGATTCTTCGATGTCAAGGGCGAGGTCCAAAAGTGCGTCCTCTGTCCCGAAACCCGTGCGGAATCCGTATTGCTTGTCGTGTATCCATTTCTCCTGCCAGATGAGGATATCAGACAGTCGCGCGCATGCCCAGAGTCTGTACACCGCAGATGTGACTGTGATAGGCCTGTGCTCCAGTGGTCCCGCATCGTCGCACTTCGGTACGAGGGTAACCAGTGCCGTTTTCATGGCTTCCGGCCACCTCCCCGTTGCTTCGATCGCATGGAAGAGCATCGCCCAGGCGTCTAGTACTGACTCTGGTAGTTTCCGTAGCTCTAGCATCCTCCACCCGTCGATGCCTGCCGCGCTTTTCTTGCTTTTCTTTCTGAGCACTTCCCTCAGCCTTGCTCCCGTCAGTTGTGTCCTCTCCATCTCATGCCGTTGCACGAACTTGCTGTACTTTGCCTTGAAGGGGGCATAGAGGGGCTCCGGTCGGGACTCGTATTTCGCAAAGACGGTCTTCCACGCCTTGCGCATGACGCTGTCGATCAGTCCGGGGGACGCAAAGAGCACCATCCCTTCCTTGACCGCCCTGGTTCCGTCGCTTTGACGTTTGCCTTTCGCGACTTTTACCAGTCTTGTTGTCTCGCGTCCTGCTGCAACCTCGGCCAGGTATTCTCGTCTCCGTGACGTGTTCGCCTCGGTCCTTTTCTTCCGTTCCTCAGCTGCAATTGCGTCTTCCATGTTCAGCGCTGCTGCCAGCATGTCCTCTATGAGAACAGCGTCGTGCGGCACCGGTTCAGCTGGTACTGCCAGAGCCTTTGCTTCCCTGTTCACGTTTCTTATCGTGTTCAGGGTCGGCTTGCTTAGCCCCTTGTCCTCAACTGCTTGCTCGAGCTGTTGTTGCAGTGTCCGCGTCTTGAGCTTCAGCTTTTCCAGTCGCGCTTGCCATGTTGTAGCTGCACCCACCGTTCCCGTCGTCGTTGGTGCACACACTTCCTTCTCCTTTGTGCTGGTGTGTTTGCCTCTTCCGACGTACGCTGCCCTCCCCGGCGTCCCCACTGGTTGGTCTATGAGGAGGTCTTCGGTGCACCGGGAGAGGGTCTCGAAGGCTTTTGTTATATTTCCTTCGTGCAGGTACTGTCGGAATCCGGCTGCTTCCACTGCTTCGGCTCCTTGTTCTTCCGTTGGCTCATCTGCCGTCTCCAGACCCCTCGGCAGCATGTATCGTTGTACCGTCATCCTGAATCTGTCGAGCTCAAGTGCAACCGTCAGTGTCCGGTGATCCGTCCCCTTGATCGCTTGGTTCACTTGGCATCCGGTGATGGCCGGTACTGCCTCCGGACTTGCCAGTATCCTGTCGATCCGCGTGGCGCAGTTCTCCCGTACAAACGTTGGATCAGGTTGTTTCCCTCTCCATTTTGCGCATAGGTCCGCTGTGTCCGCCCATCCTGCCTGCAGTGCCTTCCGCAGTTCCGGGGATCTTGCCTCGTCGGTGTTGAAGTCGCCAACGACGAGTATTGGCACATTGCCGAGCTCCTTCGCCTTCTTCCGCAGGATGTAGTGGAGGAGGGTCTCCCTCTTTGCGGTCTCTTCACGTCCTGTTCCTGCCGGGCAGTATATCGATATGATATGTAGCCATCTGCGTTTGCCATCGATTGCGACCTGAGTGTGCAGCCACCTCCTGCGTTGTTCTTCAGATTGGTCGTTGGTGTCCAGAGAACCTGGCAATGCTGTCCTGGGTTCTCGGATTAGGGTTGCCAGTCCTCCCCTCTGAGCTACCCAGTTCGAAGCGATTCCCTCCACCTTCCTTCCCGGCTGCGGCGGTCCCCACATCGGCTTCCACTTCTTCTTCGTCTTCTTCCCGAGCTCCCGCTCCATCTCCTGCTGCCCAGCTAAGGTCAGCGCCGTCTCCTGCGTGCAGATCACGTCGACGTCCAGCTTCGTCGTAACCTCCTCTATTTGGTTGCGTAGGGAGGCCACGTTCACTGTCGACACGTACATGTTGGGCCCAGGGTTCGGATGTATCCCCTGCGCCGTGAGCCTCGCGAAGTCCTCTTCCTCCTCTGACCCCGGTTTCCGCCTCCCCGTTTTCAGTTGGGGAGGTTTCCAATGCAGCTCACGCATTGTTCCCGCCTGCAGTTCTCCATGGCGCACACCCTCGCCCTCCTGCCTTTCAGCTGGCCATGACATGACCCGCATTGACCCTGTGAGGCTTGGTAGGTCGCAGACCAAGCATGGACATGCACCTTCTGCTTCTTCTTCTCCTTGCCTTGCAGCTTCCCTTCCGACGAGGTTGTTGGCTTCCTGTGGCCGGGGCTGCTGGGGTCGGGCTTCTTCGGCGACGGGGAGGGTGAGGGAGTCTGGCTCCTCTGTCGCTTCGGTGACGCTGCCTTGTTCGTGTTCGTGTTCGTGCTTGTCTTTTTCGGGGACACTGCACCTGCCGCCGCCGCCGTCGCAGGCTTCTTCTTCGCCGTCGGCGTCTCCGTGTTCTGTTCCGGAGTGCCGCTCCTCTGCCGCTTCGGGGATGCAGCGCTTGTCGTGGCTGCTGGGGTCGTCGCGGCCCTGTTCTCCATCGCCCTGCGTGCCACCTTCCTTAGCGCATCTTTGAGGCGGTCGACTTCGCTCTGCAACTTCGTGACGAGCATTTTGTATTGCTCTAGCTCTGTTGCGTTGATCGTGGTGTCCTTCTGTTGCTGTTGTTGTTGTTGTTGTTGTTCTTGCTTCTGCGGCTTCTTTGTCTTCTTCTTCTTCTGTTCTGTGGTCGTGTCCGCGGTCGCGTCCTTCTGCTCCCGTTCCTGCAGCTTCTCGGGGTCGGCGGCCGCCCAGTACTCCTCGCCCTTGTTCTTGCCGTAAAAACAGAGGAACTCGGGCTTGGAGTATCGTGTGTCGCAGTTTTCGTTGGGGTCCTTCCTCGTTTCCCCTTTCGCCACCACCATTTGCAGTGGTTGCTGCTTCCACGCCGCCGTCAGCGCCATCCGGTGCTCCCCCACCTGCACCTCGCCGAACGGGGGCTGCCCTGCCGACTGGACCACCGCCAGTTGCCGCCCCTTCTTCGGGATGACGCGAATGACCGTCGCGTCCTTCCACCCGTTGTTCCGTAGCAAGCCCTGCACCTGCTCGCCCGTGATCCCGCGTGGCACACTGTGGAGGTCGAACTTTCGTCCGGCCCCTGTTCCCACCAGCAAGCCGGCCTCCTGTGCTTTGTGTCTGGCGTCGTCGCTGTCCAGGTTCCCGTCTTGCACCAAACCGAGACCCCTCCCGTTGCTTGTGAGGGTGGCCGTAGGTCCTCCGATCCCCCGCGCCGCCGCCACGTCCCACGTCCTCAGCCATAGTGGTGGCTGCTTCTCTCGCTTCCTCCTGCGGTCCTCTACGAACAAGCCCCCCGCACCAGCCTGCTTCGCCTTCCCTTCTTCGTTGGCCGCCACGTAGACCAGGAGGTCCAGCTTGGTCAGCTGTCCCTTCCAGGCCTCGCCTCTTGGCTCTGAGATCCCCCGCAGGGTGACTCCCAGCGCCTTGAGTGCCTTCACCGTCTCGTTCTTGGCGTCCGCTTGCACCTTCGCCCACCCGTCCTCCCCGGATGCGGCTCTCCACCAGATGGCTCGCAGTACGATCGTGCTGCTGCTGCTGCTGTCGTTGTCGTCGTCCTCGTCCATCCACTTCTCCTGCACCTCCTGCACCTGACGAGAAGGCCATTCCTTCGCCGTCACCTTCTGCGCTTGCACCGGCTTCACTGACCTCGCCATTCGCGCCACCTGCACCCATGTTGATGATGCTGCCTCCTTCTGGGGAGTTTGCTCCCCCCCCTTGGGAGGGGACCCAGGGCCACCACGTGGAGGTTCCCCAGCCATCTTTGATTGCGATTATTTTGATTAATTCCAACCCAAATTACCAGCCCCTTGAAAAAAAAAGAAAAATACATACTTCTTGATGTGATGATGGACTCCAGCTGCTGGATATCCTTCTCGGAATCAGTTGTCTTATGTTTTATTTCTTTTTTCCTTTCCCCCCGTTTTCCATACCACTTCGAAAGCAGGAGGCCCAAGGAACCAAGATGCTTGCGTTGCGTGAATATTCTCCACCTTAACAGCCCCGTGCACGTACGAACTCTGTGTTGGAAGGTGGTGTAAAGGAAGAAAAGAACGTACCTCATGCAATTTCTGCAACACCTTCCTGACGCCTTCGCCGCACACATCGGCATTCCCAGACGGCGAGTCAGCGCTACTCAACTCAGGGCCCGCAATTTTGAATACAACCTTTTTTTTTTTTATATTTTTCTTTTTTTATATATCCTTCCTTTCATACCCACATGGACTCCCCGTGCACGTCGCACCCATAGGCTGTGGGAGTCACCACGGAGGGCAGCCTGTGAATATTCTCTTCGGTTCGGTTCAGATATTACATACTCCTGCGACATGTTTGCTGCCATGTCCGCAAAGGCCACAAGCCTGTGTGCACCTTCCGACGCTGCCGTTGTCAGTGCAACATGCGTGTTTTTCGTCTTTTCTTTCTTGAAGTAAGGCGACGGCGAGTGCCAAGCCAGCTCCGTTGAGGGCACTGGGATGGTAATATTGCCATTCTGTGGTGCTGTGTTGCTGCTGTGGCGGCATACCTCCCTGGCGGGTACTGGTGTGGTGTGGCTCACCCCCGTCATGAGCAGCAGGTTGTTGCTTGCACCTGCAGGAAGCTTGATGCCATTCGTAATGAACCTGTTGCCCACCAAGGTAGCGTCGCCCTCCACAGTTGTGTGCACCAGCGTGCACTCTGTCATTGTCGCGCCCTTCTCCAGTGTCACTTTGCAGTCGAGGAGCGTGCAGCTCTTGACCTCCACACCTGCAGGCACCTTCAGCTCTGTCTTGTTGAACTCCACCCTCTCGCAGCTCACGCCCTGCAGAGCCGCAAGGTCCAGCTCACCGCCCAGGTATGTTACGCACACCCTGCTCATCTGCGGGGCCTCCTTCAACGCAGCCAGAAGCTCCTCAGAGCTGTTGCACACCGCTGCGTCAGGTACCGGGCACTCCGCAAGTGGCTTCGACAGCACCTGCCGTTCAACGTGGCCTTTTCTTTTAACTCATACCTCAGCTGCAACGCGCAGGGAGCTGAACCTCCCGGGCAGGCTGGTCTGCTTCTTGCTGCTGCTTGGTTCCAGCAGCTCCTCGGCAGCCTCATCTGCTTCATCTTCGGCGACCCACTCCATGTGGCACTTCTGCCACGGGCCCTTGATCCTGCACATTCCGTGCTCTCTCCCGTAGCCACTGTTAAAATGATTTTATTAAAGTCTACCACATACCGCCCGTAGTCAATCATGAGGGTCATGAGGTTCGAAGGCTGGAGCTTCTCAATCTTGTCAACGAAGGGGGGAAGCACCCTCTCCAGCTGGTTCCTGTCGCAGCATGCAGTGAGGAGGATGTGCTTCACGGGCAGAAGAAGGCACGCGTCCAGAAGCTCCGGCTCAGGGGGGTCGTTCAGCTCGATGAGCAGGTTCTGAAGAGATGTTGTCTTGCCTGCCCTCATCGCCTGATTGGCAAGGACGGGAAGCACAGCGCGTAGGCCGCTGCCGGACTCCTTGTCCCTCATATCGCGGTGGATCTGGAGCTCCAGTGACACGATGTTGCGGTTGGACAGCACGATGTGGATGCACTCCCCGAGGAGAGGGGCGGACGCGGAAGTGATTCCCTTGAAGAAGACCCTGTTCACCTTCGAAGACTCCTGCGACGACAGGAAGTTGGCGACACCGCCGGCATCGACGATGGAGAGATCCGTGCACATCACCCTCACTTCCTCCGGCTTTGGCGCAGAGATGTTCTTCATGGGGGGGATGTACATAGTAGGCACCCTCAGCTTCAAGCCCTCAATGTTGATGCTGCACAGCAGCTCCCTGCCCTCGTGACCAAGCTCCTCCTTGCACTTCACTTCAACCTCAACCAAAGGCGCCACGTACTGAGACCCGACCTTGTTCAGTGCAGCAGTGAGTTCCTTCGCCTCAGCGAGGTTGCGGACGGCCACCTTCAGCACGCTGCTCTGGCTCCTGGAGCGCAGGTGGTCAATCAGCTTCTGGAAGCCGTTCCACATGTCGTTTCCTGTTATCCAGCACATCTCCACCTGCTCGACACGCGGGGGAAGTGCGGCACCGATCACCGCAATGCTGTCTCCGCCCAGTTCACAGTGGTTCAGCGACACCGTCTCCACCTCAGCCAGCTCGTCCACCTGCGCTTTGAACTCCGCAGCAATGGCGTACCCCATGTCCTTGGGTGCCTGCCTGCCGACCTCTTTAGCTGACAGCGACAGGTCAACGTGCCTCAGCTTCCCCCTCACAGCAGACCTAATGATCCTCCTCATCTTCCCCGTCAATACCTCCACAGGCCTTTCGTGCAGTCCAGCAGCCACATTCAAATCCATGGAAACAGCGGCCGGTGCCCCCCAGGGCTGCTTCCTCAGCCAGGAGCTGGACATAGACCACGAGGCAGTGGGCGAGAGCTCGTCACCCACCCTGTCCTGGGCGTTGGCAATAGACTCTGTGCTGTCAGCTGTCTTCAGCACCTCAGCGATGGCGTCGGACACGGCCTCGTGCAGGTTCTGAGGAAGTTAAAAAGCAAGTTAGCAACAACATACCACAAACACAGAGTTATCAGGGGCAATGTTTTTCTGGGGCTGCCAGTACCTTGCCGGCCTCGTGAAAGGAGTGGCCGAGCTCGACAGCGTGCTTTGCTGCAGGAAGCATGACGAGTGGTTCATGGCATACCAGAGTTTTCGAAGGACCCTTCTGAAGGGTTAGCATCGAAGCCAGGTTGGGCAGGTCACTTTCATCCTTCTGCGCCTTTGGGCCCCACATGGACCTTCCCACCGTCTGCTCTTCCTCGCTTTTCTTCTCGGACTGAGGGTGCCACCCCATCCCGCTGAGACCAGCCAGCGGAGGGGGTCTGCCTCCTCTCGGGGGCATAGGCTGTTGGTGATGATGATGATGATGATGCTGGTGATGATGATGGTGGTGATGATGGTGATGATGATGATGATGCATGCCCATGTGGCCTCGCATCCCCTTACCACCCATCATGGTAGGGCTGGCGGTCTCAGCGTCGTTCCTGTAGTAGTCAATCATGGAGTCGATGACGTGCGCGAAGGCGCAGCCCTGCCCGAAGCTGCACGCCCCACTGTTGTGGTGGCGCTGGCACCAGCCCACGTGGCCGTGGTTGCGGAGATGTGCCTCGGCACGCTGAGTGAACCTCAAGTGGCTCTTTGGCACGTCCAGAGTCGTGCGCGGGTCGACCTGAAGCTTCACAAGCTGTTCGTCACCCATGTGATGATGATGGTGATGATGATGGTGATGGTGATGATGATGATGATGGTGGTGGGGGTTGAAGCCGCCCATGCGGCGTCCCTCACCCTATGTTGTGTGTGTGTGTGATGCGAAACATACCGAGTACTCCTGGTTCATGCTCATGGCCATAAGTCTCATCATTTCTGGGTTCACTGTGCCAGGGTCAACGCCCATTCGCAGCATGTTCATGGGGTTCGACACCATGAAGGGCGGTGTGGCTCTAGTCATTGGCGGAGTCCCTGCGAGGTCAGCGGGCATGTCGTCGGCCCATGCACCAACGTCGGTGTACATTTCAGCGAGGTCGCCTTGCGCACCCGCGATGAAGGGGGAGTTCGGCGCAGACCTTCTGCCCAGCGATGCTCTCCCGGTGCTAAGGAACTGGGGCGTGCGGAGGGGCATCAATCTTGCACTGCCTCCTATTATAGGCTGCTGGCTGGGCGACGCAGGCAAGCTGCGAGATCCCAGGTCCAGCATTTCGTTATCCCACACTCCACGCATAGGCCCTGCTGCGGGGGTCACAGCGTACGAGTCCCTTACTCTGGCAGTTTTCGTCTGGGCTGCCTGTCCAGGGCTCTTCAAAAGTGCCGACGGCAACTCTTTCTCGGCCCCCTCCCCCTTGTCTTCCACGCTGGAGCTCCTCCCGTTGGCACCACCCTTCCCTCCTCTACCCCGCCATCCAGTTGACATGTCAAATCTTCGGTTTCCCTGAATGATGATGAAAAACGTGCATAAAAAGTTTACAAAACTACATATGAGAGATGGTTGTGTAAATGAAGCTACAAACTACAAGAAACGATCTACAAGGGGCGCAATAAGGGGGTCATCTGTGCGGAGTACCCATTGCACAGCAGGGTGCCTGGCAACCGAAGACACATGTTCTGCTGGGAGGGCAAGGTAAGTATCAATGACGGCTTCTCTGCTGTGCAGTGTGCCTCTTACCCAGATGTCCATTGTGAAGCGGACAAACGGCTCAACGTCGAAGTTGGAGAGCTTGTCTTCAAGAGATGCTTTCTTGAAGAGCCCAAGTACAAGCAGCTCATCTTCAGTTGTGAAGTACGGGTTAAGAGTGGCAAAGTGTGGCACTGATATGTTCGGGAATTGCAGATATTTATGCTCTGCTACGAGTAGCCTCAGGATAGCAGTGTTCACGCTCTTCCTCACCTTCACCACGTTGTCCCTCAAGACAGGGTCGCAAAACACTGCAACGAGTGTCGTCAGGCATGCTTTGCAGGGTAGCCCCACTTGCCCCAGAACCTCCAGTGTGTACAAAAGACATTCCACTGCATTTGCGCCCTCCCCTATACCCCTCAAGGAACTCTCAGTACAGTACCAAGCGTACTGCGACACCACCTCGTCACCTTCTTCCAGGCATGGCAGTGCTAGCGCAATCTTAAGGATAGGTATCCTGACACTTTGCATGCCACTCAGCATGCACCCGTGCAGCAGGGACACATACGACGCAGGCACCCTATGGTGCCTGACGTGCTCTGTGACAGCACCGTGCGCGATGCAGTACAGTGGGAGGTGGTCTGTGATCGACGCTCTCTTCAGTAGGTCGTAGGCTAAGGTAGGCTGTGCTTTAGTAGCAGAAGCAACTGCAAGGTCATGGCTAGTGGTCCATGAAGACGGCGTGATGTTGTCGAGGAGAAAACTAGTGGCACACGAGAAGCCATGGTAAGAAAACAGCCAGGCAAGGACTGTCTTAGAAGGAAGAACACCCTGCGTACAGCGATAAGTTTCCAGAACGCTGTTAACCGATTGTTCATCAGGGCACGTACCGCACCTCTCCTTGCTCCTTGCCATTACCTCTAGCAGCGACTGAACTAAGTGCTGGAATAAGCTGTTGTCCACCTCTACCTTGGCGGCACCTCGTACGTCCTCAGCCAAACCTTTGATTCTCCTTTCCACCTCCCCTAGCACCACCTCGTTGCTATATATCAAATCAAACAGCACGACATCCACTGCTGCAACAGTCTCCTCTAGCGGGTAGAGCGTGCGCATGCTTTCTAACACTTCGTCCTCCCTCAAGAGGTTCCTGCCAGCCTTCCACAAATCCGATGAGTGCTCCGACAAGCTCAATAGCTTGCTGAACGCACCCGACGTTATGGCAAAGGCTTCTTTCGGAAGGTGTAGAGGCAACCCCATGATGACAGGAAGGAGCACAGGTGCAATGAGCAGAAAGGTGTCGCAGCACAGTGTGTTATCTGCCAGTGAAATCAGCGAGTACACAGCCTCTTGTGTGGTTGGTATGTGAGAGAGGAGGTGGGGGTGAGAAGTCAAGGTTTCAATGACGAGAGGGGCGTGGTGTGGACTTTCAGAGGCAGCGTCTAGGAGAGAAAGGACAGTTCCAACAAGGTGCTCAGTGGGGCTGCGGAACGAACAAAAAGCTTGCACCGCGCTAGTGAACATCTCGGTCACATCGAAGTTGCCTTGCAGAGCAGGGCAGCAGCTCATAGCCTGCAACCCTTCGGCAACGATGTCCTCGTCGCTCTCTTGTTCGTCCTCACTGCCAAGCACCACCATCTGAAGTAGCGTTACCACCTTCTTCCCGACACCGTCCCGCATGAGCGGACTCTCTAAAGTGCTCAGCGAGTACAGCAACGCACCCAACGTCTTCACAGTGGCAAGCATCAGTTGCTTGTCATGCTTGGAAACTGCTGTGAAGGCATGTTCAAGAACTACGTCGAGGCTGTGGAATATGGTCATCGAGCTCTGTACTGACGCTGTCGTGTGTAGAACGTTGATAAGCTCACATGTCTTGACTGTGAGCTGTGCGTCGTCAGTGGATAGGCACTCAAGAAGGTAGTGCGGAAGGGGCGTACCGCTTAACACGTCTGTGCACTCGTAACGCTCACACAGAATTGTGAGGAAATGCACCAAAGCCTTTTGAAGCAATACATTGGGTGTAACGAGGAGCTTGGAGACGCTCTTCAGGAAGTCGTGGTCCGCAATAGGAAGGTGCATGATGAGGCAGGGGCTCTGAGCACAGGCATTGAGAAAGGCGACAAGGTTGATGAGAAGCGAGGGGTGCGTCCGTCCCATGACCTGACTGAGGAACCTGCGTACCTCATGTGCGTATGTTTCGTGAAAGGCTTTGGCACCGCTGCTTTGCGTCATCTTGAGGAAGATGTAAAGGAGCTTGGCTTGAACATCCTCAGGTGGGGACTCAGGTGGCTCCACGGCACGCCAAAGCCCGACAAGGACACCACTGTGAACGGAAAGCACATCGCAGACTTCAGGAAGTTCTGAGAGAACCGTGGACAGCAAGCTGATAACTACATGCGATGGGGTTGAAAGTGAAGCAGAGAGGAGCGACGCAAAGTGCCTTGTTGTGACAAGCGAAGGGTACCTGCATGCGATGAGAGACAGCACTTCTTCGTAGTGAGCAAGTGTGGTGGTTTCAAGGCCTGCGGAGGCGGTCCTCATGATGTCCGTGAGTATCTTTTTGCCGAAGACGCCCTTTAATGCAACAGAAGACACCTCATAAACAGACAAAACCTGTAGAAGACAGACTCCGGTTGCCTTTCCTTCGACACCACCCCTTCCCATTATCGCAATGGCGCACATCAAACAGCACATTCTCCCTCCCCTCCTCTCTTGCACCCAGCAGTGCTCCGCCTCCTCCCTACTGTGCAAACCTTCTTCATGGCAAGCTACTACCTCGTCCACATACCCAACGAAGCACTCGCTCCGCATCGTGGACCTGGTGTGGTTTTCATTCTGTTCTTTTTTGTTTTTTTCTTCTTCCAGAAAGGGGCCAAAATACTCAAATAAAAACGAGAGAACATTGGTACATCTAAAGAAAGTTTATCTTATTTTTTTTTTTTTACAGGGGGGCGGGAGTGGACAGACGTATTAACCCTTCAAAACAAAAGGAAGGGGGAGAAAGGGTTAAACGAAATATAACATTGCTTAATTAGAAAAAGGAGTAACATGCGGAGCAAAAAGTACAACGGGGAGTAAATGGAAAAGAAAATTACTAGTGGGGGGGGGGGGAGAGAGAGAGAGAGAGAGTTTTTTCGCTTTATTATTACATTATATTATGGGAAAACCCCCCCCCAAAAAAAGAGAGAAAAACGGGGAAGTGAACGACTCTATTACTTTTACAACGTGCTCCGTTGTCGCTGCTCGCTTACCATCTTATTCAGAATTTCTGCGCAAAAGATATAAAGTGGTCGGGGTTCGCAGGTGTGCAAAGCTTATAAAGCTTAATGACAGCCGCAGCAGCAGATGGAGCGAGGCTGGTTTGCAGCTCGGAGAGGGTAACAAACTCAAGGTGGCGGCTAGAGTATTATATTTCTTTTTTATTCTTATTATTCTCATACCTGGTCTTCACTCCAAGGTCCCGCAGGTTGCTTGCTTCTTCCGCAGTGGCACCACATGCCTTCAGATCCCGAGCGAATTGTGTTTTCGGTGAAACAGGGGCCTCAGGCTCGCATAAAGGCTCGACTGTCCTCGGGGGCGACAGCACCAGGTCTTCTAGAGACTTTTCATTGTTGCGATTTTCCGGAGAAGATGGCGACAGGTCCACTGTGCACACGTAGTCCTGCAGGGCAGAGCGCAGGTTCACTTCTTGGGACGACTGTCTTCGAGGGGTCCCTGCTGCCAGCGAGACAGAGTACTTGACCCCCTTAGGCGATCCACTGGTTTGCGGTGCAACAGACTCTTCTACCCCCTCGTCTTCCATCCTCCTGCTCTCCCTCTCCCGCACCCTCTCGAGCATCGACTTCAGCGATATTGCCGAGTCCGCCTCTGAGCGCTTTGCCCTCGAAAGCCGCATCATTTCCGCCAGCGAATCTTTCCTGTCCTCCTTAATCGACTCCCCCAGATCCTTCCCGAAGTTCGTGTCGAAGCTGTCATCAACTTGCGGCACCACCGGTGCTGGGCTCATGCTCTCCATGCACATCGGCACCCTGCGCTTCTTCTTCGGGCTCGGCGTGTACGGGGACGCTGTGCGCGTGCTCACAGGCAAAACCGGCTCCTCCTCCTGCTGGGTGCCCTTTTGCGACAGACGTGTGAAAATTGTGTCCACCTGCACCAAGGAGAGCTTCTCCTTCACGGGGGATGGAGACTTGGTGGGAGTGCAAGCTTCGGGAGTGCGATCTTCAGGATTGGCGAAAGTCTTGGGAGGCGTGGTGAAGGGCTCGAAGGTGCTCGAAGGGCGCTTAGAGACGGCTTTCTCGATGAGGTGCTGGACGACTTCTTTGATGCAGGGGTGCGGTGCCTGCGCGATCATGTCGCAAAACATCTGCAGCTGCAGGACGCTGAAGGGGACCACGTCGGATAGTTCGGAGATCGTGGTATCCGACACGAAGCTGGGCGGCAGGTGGGTCACTTCAACGAGACAGCCTGTGTCAAGTGCAGCCCTCTGTATAGCATTGAGCAACGACTCTGCTTCGGGGTGCACGTTCCTGTAGTCCTCGACGAGTGTGACATTGATGAGCTCCTCGTCCTCATCACCAGGGTGCACTGTGACCTGCACACCCTGCTCGTTTCGGTGGGCTTCGATGCTGTGCATGTGAGGGTACCGAAGCATGCGCTTCACATTGCCGTCGAAGTCACATAGCACGAGCACCTCACAGCACACCACCATGACCCGTTTGACCTCGCCCTTGCTGGTCACGTGGTTCACCACTCTGAGGAACATAGCGCCAAGTTCGTCAAAGGCGCTCTTCTCTGCAAAGGATTCGTGCATCGCACAGACGGTCGTGTGCCTCACAGGCGAAGGAAGCCGCCAAGCATCGGACTCACCACTCTTGATGAGGTCGGACACCTGTCCCCTGAGGCCTTCCTTCACTTTTTCGATATCGCGACGGACCCTGTGCAGAACGAGAAGCTGTTTGCTGCGTTTGGGGGAGTGGTCACGAACGGGGTGCAGTTTGTCCTCCATGCCAGGGATCTTCCAGAGAGGTGCTGCTGAGGCATCGGGCGAGTCGTCGAAGTTGACGGTGGTGCTTACTGAGATACCAAGGGCATCGGCGTCGATGGTGGGCATGGGGATGCGGAAGGTGCGTGTTTTGTGGTGTTGCAAGACTTCTATAAGCTTGATGACGTCTTTCACCTCACGCGAGGGCTCGATCTCGAGGAGAACGTCGGTCGCTTTGGAAATCTGTGGGCAGCCTCGCAGGGATATCAGGTTCTTCTTCTTCGAATACACAGCAGAGTCCACTTCAGACAACCGCATGTACTTGATGACCTCCCCCTGCTCGGTCCCGATGGAGACGCTCTCAGTCGTGACCATCACCAACACACGCGACCCTTCGCTGTCGTGGCTGTTGTAGTACTTTGCCTTGTTGAGCACGACAGGCGTCTTCCCATACACCTCGAACATCCCTTTGCACGTGTGGATCATGCTCGGCGGCCGTGATTTGGACGAGGGGGCCGCAACCGGCATTTTGTTTCGCTTCTTTGTTAACACCTGGAGGGGATAAAAAAAAACAAAAATCAAGAGAAAACAAAAAAAAAAAAAACGGGGGTAATTTGTGCAAAGTCCGGGTTACCAGACTCTTTTGCAAGCAAAAAATAACAACGGCATCTTTTTACCACGTTGTGTCCTCTCCGTGTTGAGTCTGTCACATGTGCTCAGTTGTCGTATCATAACTCCTCCTGCTGTGTGGGCGATGTGAGGGACATCCCGCTGAGCTCGTTGATGTACTCCAGCGTAACACCAGGGTACCAGTCGGTCACCCTCCCTATGAGGGGGTACTTTTCGTTGAACTTCTCTGCAAAGCTAAAGAGCTCTTCCCACTGCACCATCGTCAGGTCTTCGAGGTTTTGCTCTTCGGTGTCGAGGGAGCGCTTTGTGGCCAAAGCACGACTGCCCTCCTTCCCAAGAACATACCTGTATCGTCCCTTAGGGCCATAGTAGTGTGACGCACTACTTACATCAAATATATAAGATAGAACAGACACCCAAGCTCTTTCACCGTTTCCCTGTTCAACTGCTTCTGCAAGCTCTCTTCGTGTCATTAGACATGTTCCCTTCTCCGCGCACTCGTAGGCCGCGCTGTTTGCTACTATAGCTACAACGATTAGTAGGCATGCTTGCATCTTCTGCTTCCTCCTTTTTCTTTTCTTTTGATAATTGATGCAAAAAAAAATACAAGGATGGGGGATAAAAAGGGGGGGGGGGAAATGGAAGGAAAAAAAAGAGAAACAAAAGAGAGAAAAATATCTATAAAAATTCAGACCTTTTTTTAAAAAAAAAAAAATGAGAAAGAAAGATTACATTCACAGAGACGTAATAGAACGAGGTGGGGGGGGGGGGGGGGTAATGGTAGTTGCCATGTCTTATTTTTTTTCTCTTCTTCTCATCTTTTTTCTTCTTCTTTCTTCCTCTTTTTTTTTTTTACCGCACACAGGCAAAAATGAAAAAAAAAAAATGAATGGGAGAAAAAAAAAAAAAAGAAAAAAAAACCTCCTCAAAGCAGCGGCCGTCGGAGGGTTCTCATACAACACGTCTTTGCCTGTTGTTTTTTCCCCCCTCCCCTCTTTTTTTCTCAACAAACCTTGACAGCTTCACACACGATTTTTGCAAAACGATGGACCTGCTCCTTGGCCTCAGGGGTGCAGAAGTAGACGTCAAGAGTAAAGGCCGACCGTTCAGGCCACTATTTTTTTTGAAAAATAAAAAATTGAAAGGGAAAGAAAAAAAAAAAAAAAAAAAAAATACCGTGTGGACGGCGTAGTGGCTAGTACTGAGCAACCCAAGCAACGTGGCCCCTTGGGGGTTGAAACTATGGCTGATATGTTTGAGCACAGTGGACCCCGAGCACAGCGTTGCGGTGTTCAAGATGTTAGTCAGCTGTGTGCTGTTGTTCAAGATAGCTGCGTCGGCATCGAAGCCGTCAGCCATCACCTGCGCGCCTCCTGTGGGGAACTCGCTCATCCCTTCAAATTCCAACCCTTGCTTCTCACCTTCATTCTTGCACACATCCCAAGCCGTCATGTTCACGTCAGGCACAAAACACTCCTCGGCCATACCATCGTCCAGATCGCTGTACTTCAGCAACAGCTTCATGCCCACAGGTGTGCTCCCGATCAAGATCGCAACCACGCACACGGTAACCATCAATCCTGCTATTCTCAACATTTTTCTTTCTTTTTTTTTTTTTCTTTTTTTCCTTAATCGTTCTTTTTTTCTTTTTTGAAATATTGGGGGACACAAAAAAAAAAAAAGAAAAGAAGGGGGGAAAAGAGAAAGAGGCATATGAACAGGGGGGGGATTTTCTTTTTGAATTTCTTTTTAGTGTAAATGTGCTTTTTTTTGTTTTCTTTTTCTCTTTTTTTTTTTTTCCTTCTTTTTTTTATCGTAAATTAAAAATAGTATACGGGAGGGGAGGGGGAACGTAAGAAACGCAGGGGACGTAGGAGAAAAAAAAAAAAAAGAAAAAAAAAGAGGAGATAAGGGTGTGGGCGCGTGACGATAAAAAATCCTTGCAGACGAAGTCAAAGGACTTGACTTATTTCTTACACGGCAGGAGAGAGAAAGGGAGAAGAGGAGGGTATTTTCCAGAAGGAAAACGTAGATTCTGAAAGAATTATGTACAAAACACCCCTCCCTGTCACTCACTACACTTGCCACGCTTGTGCAAGTCATCATCTAGAAGTTCCACCGTGCGAGAGATAGATACGTCAGGGATAGTCCTGGCAAAAAAAAAAAAAAAAAAATTCGAACTCAAGTTTACTATTCTCATACTCATGCATGAACTGCTTTGCTTCGTAGAACCTTGTGCGCATGTAGGTCAGAAGATAAAGCTTGCTCTCCAACGCTGTCTGGTCATTAAGCCCATCGAGAAGGTTGGTGGTGTGCATCGCACCATAAAACACAACAACCAGCTGACAAAGCGCAATGATGACAAGAATAGTATGACGGCTCTTACTCTCCGTGCAGCCCCTGTTTTTTTTTTTTTTTCTTCTTTCCCCCGTTCATACTCGCTGCTCTCTGAACCGTACGAAGACTTGGACGGAGTGCACTTAATGTGCTCATTGTTCAACATGTATATTTCTGTGTACAGAAAGGTAGTCAGAACGGCCAGCAGCCAGAACCCGCCCACTAAGTACTTTCTCAAGAAGGACTCATTGGACCCTATGGCGCCCATGATGCCGTAGAGGGATGCGATGACAGCTACACAGCCAGCTGTAGAGGTCGCGAGGACAGATGCGAACTGTCCGCCTTCAAGTTCCTTAGACCCGAGGCCGAAGACGACGATGGCCAGACAGAACTGGACAATGTTCAAGTAGAACAGTATGCAGCGGTAGTATGCGGACTCTACCTGCTCGATGCGGATCCTCGCCACCAGCAGCTGCACTGTCAGTTGGCCGTACTGGTCGACGGACTTTAAGAAGCCGGCTGCGTCGGTGTTGACGTCCGTCACATACCCGCTTCCTTTCACGAGCGACTTCTTTCTGTCTGGAGAGGACGCTATCTGTTGTGGGCTCATCCCGCTCTTTAGCTTGTCTTGCTGTGCTTCCTTCACTGCGAAGAATACGCCGGTAGCCAGTTTGTATCTCTCCATCGTCGCGTCTTCGTCCTCGCCGAACAGCTCCGTCAGCCCGCACGCTTCCTTCAGCTGGTCGTACCATCTCATGTAGTCCGTCTGTACACCTTTCCAGTTCGCCTCACCCGCCACCTCCGTGAAGCTTTTCATGTCATCTGTGTCTATCCAATCCTCATACGATGTCGCCTTCGAGACCTGCTCTTTGTTCATTCCGAGTAGTGGGATCAGGCACCTGTGTGATATGTTGGATTTTGCTATTTAGATAAGGGTTAAAATATTCTCTTCATTTTATGTTATTTTAAGATCTTGGGCTGCCTCCGTCTCCGTAAGGTGACGATGACCCAGTTGGCCATAATGTCCCGGGCCAGCTCGGTGCGGACCTTTTGCTGGAAAGCGGTTTGTGTTGGGGTGGCGGGGCGGCGCACGAACCGCGAGAAGGCAGCACCTTCAGATACAATGAAGAAAGTGCGTGCCTCAGCTTCATGGGCGATGATATGTTGCTGCTCTGAAAGGCAGAGCACGTCTACAGGTACTGACACTTCTGTTACGTCCATCGGGTCCTTAGATTCCCTGTGAGCTTGGGTTATAAGATGTACTTGCAGGCGTTTACATTTTGTAGAAACGTTCTTTTTGGCGAGGAGTGAACGGAAAAAGGTTTGGATGACACGTGCTGGGCGGTCGTGGCGAAGGAGCAATGGTCGTTTCGACATAGCGATCCACCACCTCTGGATGAAGACCACTGAGTAAAGAAAATACTGTGCAGTCCGTTCTGCTTCTCTTGCAGCCTTGAGGGAAGCGAGTTTCCGTGTTGCGTGCCGGCGTTTCACCCATCGCTGTGCAGCTTGGAGCTTAGGGGGTCTCGGATTTTGCCTCCCTTCAGCCCAATTCAGCAAATTATCTATATTCACTACGTCTTTGAAAGGAGGCGCACGTGGCTTGGGGCTGTACCCTTCCGTGTACCACAGCAGCGCGTTCCTCCCTGTTCTTTCCTTCTCATTTTCCGAAGGTTTCACCTTTGACATCCTTAGGTTGCATAGCCCGCTGCGCCATGTCCCCAGTAACTTGCGACGGGCCTCCTTCTCCTCAACAAGCAACATACCATACCATGCATGCGGTGTGTGCATGTTGTGGCCTGTTGTCACATTTCTCAAAGAAGAAAAGAGGGAATGTTGAATTAAACTTATTCTCTATGTACTGCGTGTAAACATTTTGTTTTCTTTCTTTTTGCTTTTTTTCTTTACCATTGGTTTACCCCCCCTTTTTTTTCTTCCTTTCTACACGTTCCTCACGTCAAGAGCTGACCCGATGTTGATGAACGTGGGGCGGATAGATCCACTTTTTTTTAAATTATTTCCCTCCCCCCCCCCCCCCCCTCCCCCCGCTTTTGCCCAGTGATGCAT
Source organism: Diplonema japonicum (assembly GCA_964019335.1). Lineage (NCBI taxonomy): Eukaryota > Euglenozoa > Diplonemea > Diplonemida > Diplonemidae > Diplonema > Diplonema japonicum. Next base: position 149,386 of record OZ025673.1, read on the forward strand.
ACCCCGCAGAGTGGTGGTGTGCTTCATGAGTAGCAGAAGGCGGTAGCTGATGGATCCTCACTCCAGGAGGCAATTTTTTTCCGTCGGGACCTACTCGATTTGCGGGGGGAGCTTGGTGGTGGTGGTGGTGCGTGTGGTTGTTGTGGCTGTGCTGTGTGTGGCTCTGACTATGGTGGTGGGTCATGTAAGTTCCCTGAGCAGTATTGTAAGTGATACAGGGGGTGTGACAAAAAGTTAACAAATGTTAAAAATAAATTGGGCACTATATGAAAAGTAGGGTGGTTGAAGAAAAAGAGTTTGAAAGAAAAAAATCACTGTGAATGGGGGGGGGGGGGGAGAAAAGCTAAGGGTCGTACTCCACCCACCCACCACCCCCCAGTAAAAAAAACAACTAAGAAAATGAAATATAAAAATGCCATAACGAAAATACTGATAACAAGAGGAGAAAACCAATATTGCTGCCTCCCCCCCCTCTCCCCCCTCCCCCGCAGTCCCATCTTTCATATCTCAAATAATACTAAAAAAATGTGAAACTTGCATGAAACAGAATCGTAAAAAATCGTAAAAAGGGAAGGGATAACACTCCCTCTTATTCCCCTCCCTCTTTTTTTTTTTTTTTTTTTTTTCTCTTCTTGTTCCCTGTTCCCTCAGTTGTAACTGAGTAAAGGCGGGTCTCGTGAAGAAAGGGGGGTGAACACAAAAAAATTCGATAAATATTCAGTGAGGGGTGCTCACTATTTACTGTACACAAAAAAAAAGAAGTAAGGGGAAACAGAAGTAGAGAGGGTGCAACACCAAAGAACGGGGTGGGGGGTGACCCACAGCCCTTTACCTTTCCCTTTTTTTGTTCACGGCTCTAGAGCACGCGGTCTCTCTCTTTTGTCTCCCTGTGGGTTTTATCACCCTCCTCCCCCTCCTGGGTCGCATTCCTGTTGCAGTTTGTAGATAACGGAAAGAAGAAAAAAAAAAGAGAAGAAATGGACTATTTCTTTTTTGAAAACTTTTTTATCGCAAGTGCTTAAAAAAAACCCCCCCCATCCACAAACCATAGAGAAAAAAAAAGATGAATATAAATGTAACCTTAAAAAGAGCTTCTCAAGCCTAAAATAGTTTCCTGGCTTATTGTGGTCACGATGCAGGGAGGGGGGGAGAGGGGGGAGCTGAACATGTGCTCCCAATATAATCAAGGGGAGGGGGGGCGAAAAATAAAAGGTTTTTTTTTTTTTTTTTTTGCGTAGTAAAATTATTCTTTTTGTCTGTGTGGGCAAACAGTTCCAAACTTTCTTCTTTTTCTTTTTTCCTTTTTTCTTTTTTTCCCCTTTCACACATAACGCTGCCAGCATTTTCAAATGTTTCTATTCGTAAAAAAAAAAAAAAAAAAGAAAAGAAAAGCAAAAAAGCTTAGTCAGACATCACCTTGTATTTACTTTCTATTGTTGCCTTCAGCCAAGCAACCGATCCACAAAAATGAGGAACACGAGAGGGCAGAGACTGCCACCCTTGCCCATATGAAAGCTTCGAGAGAAAAAGAATTCAACTATTTTCGAAAAACACACGATTTCTGACCTCTTAGGACCTCTCATACCCCTAGGCATACTCACATGAACTACATTAGGTGGCTATTATTCACAGTTTCTGTGGAGGACAGAGACAAAAAGGCCTTACATCCGAATACAGCGCCTATGCTCGGGGTATCATCGATAGCTTACGAAAAGGTAGCGGAGCAGGAGAAGCGGGGAGGTAACGTGGAAACGGGGGGGTGTTTTGGCTTTTTTTTTTTTTTTTCTTTTTTTTTTCTCCCATACACGGTTTCCCAAATATCTTATATTCCGTTTGGCCGAAAGGGCATATGGCCTATGTAATACCGGGCCATAAAAGTCCCAAGTTGTGAGATGAAAAACCCTAATAAAATCTTCCAGAATTTTTCCCCGGAAAAAAAAAAAAAAAAAAAAAAAAAAAAACAATAAAAAATCCTATAATAAAGTAGTCAAACCTATTTGCGACAACGGCACTAATGTCTTTATTACACATTGGAAAGAAGAAAAAAAAAAATATATTTCATATTTAGATAACCGTGTGTTCATAAACATATTTACTTTCAAAACAAAAAAAAACAAAAACAAAAAAAAAAAACCTGGCTAAAGTATCTACCGAACTCCCCCTATTCTTTCATTTCTGTGTTTTTACAACCACGGGAGGGGGACGCTTATGGCCACGCGGCGTGGCGGGGAAGGAGGAAGTGGGAGATCTCGGCGGGCTCATCCCTCCCGAAGACTCACAAGACTGCCCAAGCAAGAACAAAGACTCTGACTTCGCCAACGTCCTGTTACTCCGAGACCGGTTCTCCTGGATAATCTGCTCCTCGAGTGTGGTATCAACAAAAGGAGAGCGCCCGTTCAAAGGAGGAACCTCAATACCAGGCACCATGTACTGAATAAGCGCGTCGTAAGAAGCAGCTTTGGTAAGCCACTTTTTCTGCCGTACAGCGCACTCCTGCATAATCTGCTCGCTCAGAACAGGGTCGTCTTTAACCTTTGACTTCATCGACAACGACGGGACACATCGAGGCGTCGAGACCTCGAAGGTGTGCTCATTCAAATCCTGGCTTTCACACGAAGACACGTCATCAGCATCATCGCCATCATTGGGTGGGCTTTGGCCTTGTGCCTTTGGCAAGGGAGGTGGCGGGTGTGCTTGCGATGTCTTTAATTTCCGCAGTTCCAAATCCTTGCACCGCAGCTCTGCCCGGAGTTCTAAAATTGTCGAATGCGCCATTCTCAAATCGTTCTCAAGTTTTTTATTCTCCGCGGCATCGACAGTCTCCAGAACCTGCCCCATTTCTACCACCTTCCGGCGTAGGCTTGCTACCGTTTTCTGCAACGCCACAGTGTTGCTCCCGCCCCCTCCGCCCGACTCCATGTAGACATCTGTATCAAGGTCGTCCTTCGCTGTTTCAAGAAACCTCACTTCATTGCTGTACGCCTCGTGGATCTTTCCTCTTCCTTGGTTTTCTGATATGACGAGCTCCGCCCAGCATGCTGATATGATGTTCCTCACCTGGTACTCGGCTTGCAGTGTCACTTCTCGCAAGGCCAGATCCTCCGATTGTTGGATAGCAGCCCTCCCATGGCCTTCCCTTTCGACTATAGCTGGAAGCAGGACAGCGGTTGCAAGCTGTTCATTTCTCTCGCTTGGAGATGCTGTCGGCAAAGGAAGGGGGAGGGGGGACTTGTAGGGTTGTATTTCCTTGATGTTCAGCAGTGGGGCCTTCTCAGTCACGTGCAGACCTGGGATCTCTGTCGCCGAACGAGTCTTCACGTTCCCCCTCTGAAGCTGCTTGTATTCCTTCAAGAGGTACAGGTCCAGCTCTGCCAGCTCCGGTGTTTTCGCGTTCTCAACCTTCGGCAGGCGTTGCTTTCCGTTGCAGTCTTTCAGGTTTTTCAGGCTTTCAAGCCGCCTGACGCTCATTGTGAGCCCCCCTCTCGCCTCACCCTCCTGGAAGGGTTTTTTTTTTTTGCAATGGGTGATGATGGGGGGAAGAAAATATAGAATCAAGTTAGGTACCGTCCGGAAACATAAGAAAAGGGAAGCAGAGTAAATTCGATAAAGTTTCAGTGTGCAAGGGGCTGTAAAAAGAAGAAAAAAGAAAGTTTAAGGGCAAATACCACTTGAGGACGCCACCCCCTTGAATTAAAAAAAAAGGGGGGGGGGGGAATATCGATTGCTACATTAAATGAAAGATCCCAGTGTAGCCCCTTTCAAGGAAATGCTTGCGTGGTGTGCAACGCATTAACAAGAAGAAAAAAAACAAGAGAAAAGTATATGAGTTAAAGGAAGTTTTTGTGAGACGCCCCCTTGTTCTCATATTCTACCTGCACCTGTCCTCTTTCAGCAGCGGTTTCAAAAAAAAGAAAAAAAATACTTCGATTTTGCTTACTTCTTACTGCGGCGGTGAATCAGGCTGGTTCGACGGGTGGGCTGCAACAACGGAAGGATGCGCAAAGCAGTTCTCCGCCACTCTCTTGATCGTGGGGTACGCTTCAAGAGACACATTGTACTTCTCAGTCGCATTAAACACCTGCGGGACAAGGCAGCAGTCCGCAAGGGTCAGTGTGTCTCCATAGCAATACTTTCCCGATGTCTCCAAAAGGACTTGCTCAAGTGCGGTGAAGCCATTGGTGATCCAATGCTGCGCCCAAGGCAGTGTGTGGGAAGCACCGAAATTCTTTTTAATTTCACGGAGAACACCGAGGTTCTGAATGGGTTGGACACCTGAGGCAATCAGTTCACAAATTGCCCTCACCTTCGCCACCCCTTCTGGTGTGTCTGGCAGCATTCTCTCAGCGTCTGGGAACCTCTCTTCCAAATAATTCATTATCGCTAAGCTTTGCTGCAGCATCACACCGTTTTCCGTCTTCAAGACGGGCACTTGTCGCATTGGGTTCAACTTCTCATACCCGTCTGTTTTTTGTTGGTTTTGCTGTATGTTCACCGAGATGTACTCATATTGTATTCCCTTGTGTGCCAGGGCTATGCGTACTCTAAAGGAACAACTCGAGGAAAAGAAATTGTACAGTTTCAACTTAGTTCCGGACATTTGTGTATTTTGGACCTTTTTAACCTTTTTTTTGGGGGGGGAGGGAAGCGAGAAAATATAGGAAAAAAAAACTAAAAGATGGTTGCGAGTTTTTTTTTTTTTATTTGTTTTGTTTTTTTTTTTTTTTTTTTTTGTTTTCAAATTTCAAAGATTTAAGAAGTAATAATAATTATAAAAAAAAAAAAAAAAAACTACAAAGCAACGGTTACGGCGAATTTAGATTTTAATTTCCACCAAACTCCATTATCCTATTTTTTTTTTTTTTTTTTAAACCTTTCTTTTTACGGCTAAACTTCGGGGTCAGCGATGGCATTAAAAAAAAAAAAAAAAAAAAAAAAAAAACCTTGGTGTTTCTTAAACAGGGAACGGTGGAGAAAAAAAAATACAATTGGTTGTTTATTACCGTATTTGTAGTTTTTCCTCAAAATATGATGCTGGCACAGCGGGGGGGAAGAAGAAAAATTCGATTAAGTTTCAGTTGCATGGGGGGGGGGGGGGGGGATGCTCATTGTTGAAAGAAAAAAAAAAGAATTACACGGGCTTTCTTTTTACAAACGTGTAATGAGTGCGTAAACGTCAAACTAAACGTCAAAAAAAAAAAAAAAAAATAACCAAACAAGAATATATATAAAAAAAAAAAAAAGAGGGAATTATTACTGATGCATAAGGCGTGAGGAGGGAATAATAATATGATAAAAAACCTGAAACCACTACCGTGAAAAAAAGAGACCTAACCTATACATTACAAGTGCTCTTTTGCCGATTTCGCCACGCGCCAGTGCAACTTTCTTTTTTTCTTTTTCTTTTTTCTTTTTTGGAAACAGCACCTACTACCAGGAGAAAGAACTTCCTTCTTTCTTTTATTTCTTATCCCGTTTTCTTTTTTTTGGGGGGGGTATTTCTTTTAGAGAAAGCCTTTCTCGTCCGTTCATGGAGACGCAAGTAGGGTATGAAGAAAGAAATGTTTATGCTGTAAAGGCAACGAAAAGACGACAAAGCCTTAAGGACAAGCCTACCGCAACCGCCTTCTCTATGAGCAGACTAAAAAAAACAGCTTTTTTGTCTTAAAAAAAACCTTTCTTTTTTCTTACGCCCATATCACCAAAACCTGTCTGTCTACGGGAAGGCGAGGGTCGAAAAAAAAAAAAAAAAAAAAAAACGTTCCCTTTTAAAGAAAAAGGGAGTTCAACAATAAATAAATAAGAAAATTGAGAGCTATCGCCCCAAGTCCCAGGATTTGACTAGACAGGTTTTTAGAGATATGGGGGCGTTAATATTTTTTTTTCCTCTCCTTTATCATTTCTTTTTTTTTTCCCCCTATTCTTTTTCTTTTGCAGATAACAAAAAAAAAAAAAATAAAAAGCATAGTATCCAGGGTTAACCGATCACCCGCGGGTTTTTAATTACAATCGGGTTTTAAATTGACGTCAAATGAAAGGCGAGCATGCAACCATGCTTAAAACCCTTATATTCGTATCCCGGCCCCCCCAGATACACAAAGCCGGCCCCAGGGAGCATCAAAACGACTTAGAAAAGGATTATTTTCTCGAAAAGCTGTTTTTTCGCTTTTTTTGACGGGTTTTTAATTAAAAGCGAAAAAACAAAAAAAATCGAAAATCAAAAATTAAAACAGGAGGAGAGCATGCAATCATGCTTAAAACCCTTTGTTTCATCCCCCGTGCCCCCCAGATACACAAAGCCGACCCCAGGGAGCATCAAAATGACATAGAAAAGGATTATTTTCCCGAAAAGCTGGTGCTTCCCTGTTTCAGGCAGGATCCTAATTGGGAGCGAAATCAAAAGTCAATAATTAAAACGGGAGGAGAGCACGCAACCATGCATATAATAACCCTTTTATTCGCCCCCCAGATACACATAGCCGACCCCAGGGAGCATCAAAACGACTTAGAAAAGGATTATTTTCCCGAAAGGCTGTTTTTTCGCTTTTTTTGGCGGTTTTTCTTCTTTTTTCTGTTTAAATAGGAGCGAAATCAAAAATCAATAATTAGAACGGGAGGAGAGCATGCAACCATACTTATAACCCTTCTATTCGTCTCCCGGACCTCCCAGGTACACAACGCCTGCATCGAAACAACTTAGAAAAGGATTATTTTCCCGAAAATCGGCATTCTCCCTGTTTTTGGCGGATTTTTAACTGGGCACGAAAGTCAATAATGAAAAACATTGAAACTTGAACGGGAAGTAGCAACGCACAAAGTAAGGGGGCGCCTTGAAAAGCTCCATGGGACACACGGAAGCGTTCTTAGCCTTGTCAGCAGCGATCCTGCTAGCAAGTGTGCCCTTGGTGCCGTAGGAGCTTAATTTCCTCCTTTTGGCATGGGCCACCAGCTGGTCCAGGAACAAGTGTCGGACATTTTATCCTAAAAAAAAGTATTTGGGGTGAGTTCTTACGAAAATAATAAAAAAGTCCGAAAACCAGTTTTTTCAAAACTGCATTTAAGGCCTTAAATAAGGCTCTATTTTGGGTTTTAATGGCTGGGATGGGCTCAGATCGTCAAAATAGGGTTTTTGAAAAAAAAAAATTTGAGCATGGTCTTGGTATTTTTTTGCCAGAAATATGGGTTTTGGATCGATCAAACCGATCCGAAATTAAAAAAAACCGATCAGACCGATCCGAAATTAGAAAAAAACCGATCATAAACCGATCAAACCGATCCGAAATTAAAAAAAAAACCGATCAAACCGATCCGAAATTAGAAAAAAACCGATCATTAACCCGACTGTGATCGAAAATCCAAAATTGCTCGGGTCGGGTTTCAAAACCCGAAGGTGATCGGTTAACCCTGGACATATGAAAAAGGAGAAAAAATGGGGGGGATAGGGGTCACATGGTAGTGGTAAAATGGGGTTTTTCAATTTTGCCAGTGCAGATTACTGGAGGTGAACCTTTCTGTGTTTTGCGCGGCATTTCTCCCAAGATTAAGATGGTAAGTTTATTTCTGCAAAGATTTCAGGTACCCAAACCGTGGTTACTGTTTTCAAAAATACAAATAAAGCACTAGTAAGTGCTCCTAGAAGTGCCTTAATCCGGCAGATTTCGATCTTTTGGTCATTTTAGAGGGTATTGGGTGGTTTTTTCTTTTTGTTTAACCTTAGTAAAATATCTTTTTGAAAACTCTTCTTTTTCACTTTTACCACGTTTTTGAAAATAAAGGAAACGGAAACGGAAACGTTTCCTTATATAACCCTAGGGGGGTAGGGTCACATGGGGGTGGTAAAGTGGGTTTTTTCAAATTCGGAAATGCAGAACACTGGAGCCGCTTAAATTATGTAAAACACCCCTTTCTCGACCAAGAAATCGATTTCCGCCCGGTACTTTTCATTTTTGGGCACCTACAAGGCATTATTTTGCATTTTTAAAACTGGTGACCACGGTTTGGTACCTGGCCTGTTGTCTCCCCTGTAGTTTCTGAGTTTTCTGAAAACTTTAGAATTTGACCATGGTTTGTTCCACCCTTTGAACGCGGCTCTTTAGGACGCCGCTACCGTTTGAACGGCAGAGTACTGTCTTACATTGTCCGACTGTGAACTCTTCTGTGTTTTGCGCGGCATTTTTGATGAATATCTATCATTTTCCCGAGGTTAGGATGTAGTTTGTTTTTGCAAATATTTCAGGTACCAAACCGTGGTCACTGTTTTTCAAAAATACAGATAAAGCATTAACAAGTGCTCAGAAATGCTCTAATCCGGCGAATTTTGATTTTTTGGTTAATTTGGAGGGTATTGGGCGGTTTTTTTTACCTTAGGGGAAAATCCTTTAAAAAACTTTTTTTTTTCCACGTTTAACCACGTTTTTTAGGACCATGTGACCCCCCCCTAGGGCTACGTTGTCGGCGTACGGCCGTACGTACGCGTATTTCGAACGTACGCCGTACGCACTTTTTTTATTTTTGCTGCGTACGCGTACGCATTTTTTGCGTACGGCATTCATTTTGGAAGCCTAAGGCCATAGTCACTGGGCATGTGGTGGGAGACTCAAGGGCCTCTCTTGCGACCTATTGGCATTAGGCTTTTGGGTCAGGCCTGCGGTGTACGGAGCTCGGGTAAGGGGAACCTTTCAAGGTGGAAGCCCAAAGATCGGCCATTGAGATTTGACAAAGCTGATTCTCTTGTCAGAGATATAATTCAGGTCAAACTCTACTTCAACAAACGTAGTTTCACCTGCACGCAGTTTGTGAGAGACTACTGACGTGTGACGGAACTGGCGTTGGAAGACCTGCAGGGTGCCCGATCCTGATGACGAAGAGAACGTCTGATAGAGACGAATCGGGTGTAAAAGTGTTGCATGAAGCCTGCCGCCCACCCTCTCTTCCATCCATTTTTGTACCCCACTCCCCTTTGCCCCTCTTGTCCAACGTAAGCCCTTTGACCCGTAGCCTGTACCTGTAGGTGTAAGGAGCCGTACGCACAGCCGTACGACGTACGCACGTGCGTACGTATGCCGTACGCACTTTTTCAGATTTTGCTGCGTACGCGTACGCCGACAACGTAGCCCTAGGGGGGGGGGGGGGGGGGGGGGGGTGAAGATAATAAAGAGTACTGGAACATGCCCTCAAACAAAAAAAAATATATATATGAGTTAAAGGAAGTCCTTGTGAGACGCCCCCCTTGTTCTCATCCACTACCTAAAAAAAATATACACTAAAGGGGGGATATGGAAAAGAAGAAAATAAACACTACTCGATAAACTCAAGTAGCGAGTCAACGATAGCCGGAGCAAGGTGGTACTTTATATGAACACATTCCACAGTGGCTCGCACACGGCCCTTGTAGTGGCGCGAGGCATAGCGTGAAATACGTGTGTTTCGCAGCTGATGACGGGAGATCTGGAAGAAAAAAAAAAATCCTCTTCTTCTTTTTAACAATACACACCTCTTGTAAAATGAGCCTCTCTGTTTCCTGATATCTGCTCTGTCTCTCTTCCTGTGTCTCGGGCTTGCTAGTGGGTCCTGGCGATTTTATCCTATCTTCTACATCAGGGTCCAGCTTTGTGTCGGCCAAAGGTTCCCCGTCGCTGTGGCACAGCCTTGACCCTTTCTGGAAAAAGGGTAGATCCAGCAACCCCTCCAACGCTGATCGCTTGTTTGGGTTGAGTACCAGCATCCTCTTCAGCGCCTCGATGCAGTCCGCCTCCGCATGCTTGAAAAACCGCGCGAAGTCCGTCCCGATCTGCCTCCCCCTGCGTTGCTCGCCTTCTTTTGTCCTTCGTACATACTCCACTGCCGACTTAGTCGCGAACCCCTTCACCTCATCAGGGTCAGGCACACCAAGAAGCAAGAAGATGTACTCCATCTGCTCCCTCGAGCTCTTCCCAGGTAAGAACGGTGCCAGTTGCGGAGACACCAGCTCCCCCACCACGCATCCCAGACTCCACACGTCCACCTTCTCCCCGGAGTAGTTCCCCAGCCCGTGTCCCAGGATCAGCTCCGGTGCACGGTAATACCGTGTGACCACGTAGTCTGTGAGGTGTGCTTGGCTGCCTTCGGACGCTTCGTCGATGTGCGTGCGCGAGAGGCCGAAGTCGGACACAGCAACGCGAAGCTTGAGCGGCGGCCCATCGTAGCTGTCGGGTGTGGTCATCTCGTCCTTCGCGGAGGACGTTTTGTGAAGGAACACCTTCTTCAGGTCTTTGAAAATAGCGGTGGCGTCCGGCTCCGTGGGGAAGGCGTCCCCGTCCCACCCGTGGCGGTCAAGGACAGGGAGCAGCACGGCGGGCGAGGCATCAATGGCCTTGTGGACGGCCTCGCGAGAGACGTCGTGCTGCAGAGCTGTTACAGCGGGAGGCATCCGCATGCGGGACACCTGTTCGCTGCTGAGAATGCTGGCACTGTTTTTCACGGGCTGATAAAGGATGTTCTTGGGTGCGAGGTCTCGATGCAGGGCACCCCCGCTGTGCATGTAGAGGAGGCCTCGGAGTGTCTGGTAGGCGATCATGGAAACGGTCTCGTTGGGGACGGGGATGGTGGACTCGCTCCCCCGCCATTTCCTGTACTCTCCCATCCAGTGGTCGAGGGAGCCCGCCATGAGGGGCATCACGATGTAGACCCACAGCGTGCTGCCGGTCCACGCGTGGTAGATCTCATTGGCGCAAGAGAGGTTGCTGTGGCGCAACCAGAGGCCCATGGCACGAATCTCGCGCAGAACGTGGCGAGGCCGCGAGTCGCAAGACAGCATCTTAATGGCAACCTTGTCGTTGGTACGCTGATCGACCGCCTTCACTAGCGCACCCTGCGCACCAGCACTTAGCCACGACAGTTCTGTGTAGTGTGAAGGCACCTTGAAGGGTACCTCCCGCCTCGTCCGATCTATCACCCTGAACCCTGAAGCCCATTTTAGCTCCGTTCCCTCTACATGGCTGAAGTCACCCACCACCAGCTCCACACGGAGGTTCGAAGGGTTCAGTTCCTCGTCCATCTCCTCCTAACGTGTTGTGAAGAGTTGGCATGATACGGTGAAAAGAGGGCAATGAGATTTACTTAAAAAACTTCGCTTTCGAGGACAACGGTGAGGGTACAATGGGGTGTGGGGGTGTAGGGGGGGGGCGTGGTCTTTGCTTGCTAATGTTACTTCGTACATTTTCTTCTATAGAACGGGACGGTTTTTTTCTTTTTTTTTTCTTTTTCTTTTTTTTTTTGCAGATAAGATTTTAATCCCCGTTCATTTTTCTTTTTTTCTTTTTTCCTTCTCTCTTACACAGAACAAAAACCGAAATTAAAAACCTGTCCCACAGAGGGCAGCAGGGAAGAACCTTGGGAGAACACAGAAAGCTTTAGAAAACCGGTTCACTCCCTTCTTTCTTTCTCCCCCCCTTTATAAACACAAAATCAGCGGCACACAACAACACAAAAAAAAATAAAGGTGGGGTAACCTTATTTCTTTTTTCATTATCAGTAGCTACCACATGTAATAAAACAAAAAAATAACGCCACTGACGGGGGGGGGGGGGGGGGGAAGCTGTTAGGAACATCTGCACTTGTGGCAGAGACTATAAAAAAAAGGGGGGGGGGACAATGAAGAAAAGAAATATGTACAAAACAAAAAAAGGGAAGAGGAGGGGGGAGGAGAAAAAAAACTATTCAACAAAAACACATCTTTTTCTTTTTCTTCTCAAATTTCAAATATAGCGCAAAGGCACATTATCCCTCCTCGTGATAGATGAAGACGCAGGGGACACGGGTGACTGAGGAGACCCGAAAATCGTGGTAGGCGATGCAAGAGACGGCACTGCAGAGGGAAACGGCGAAGGCCCAGGGGAATTCGAGATAAAATTCGTCGGTGTAGCTGGATACATATTGACATTAGACCTCTCTATAGCGTCTATCGCGTCAGCAAGCTGCATCACAAGAGAAGCATCTGAGTACTTACGACTAGATGAACGTGGAGGTGGCTTCGACGGTGATGCTAGAGAAGCACCATGCGACAGACCTGTAACCGGACACCTTCTGCCTAAATCGATTGCCCCTCCACAATCCTGACACCGTTGGCTAGCATATTTCACGTCAAAACCATCTTCAGGCCCGTCTGTGTACTTTGAAGGAGGCGGTTCCTTCCACCATTTTGAACCGACCTTTCCATTCCATGACACACCTGCCGCTGTGGGTGACTCAAGGGTAACTACAAATGACGTCCCCATGGGGGCTACCTGCAGCAGATCCACTATATCATCAGATCGAAAAACTGGCACGTTTGAAACTGCTCTTATAATGTCTCCAGGGACGATCCCACCACGATGTGCCTCAGAAGCGGTTTTAACAGATCTCACGGTGGTCGACTCGAGCTGCATGCCGTGCATGACATCTGCAGGGTCCCTTGTCACTGTCACATATTTTGCGTGTTTCGAAGGCCGGATATTATCGACGAGAAGTGGGAGGTCACCCCACGGTTCAGGGAATGCAACGGGGACCCTTGCTGCGTCGATCTCTTGAACGATGCCATCGCACACAATGCCTGTCACGGAGTTCAAAGCGATCCACTCGTCGCCTTCTAACCCGAAGGCTTCCACCAGTGTTCCTTCACGGAACATGTACCCGATGCCTGATTGTTCTTCGCTTTGCTGCGTTGCTCTTTCCGACAGCAACGCCCTTCCCTCTGATACCTTTGAGATGTTTCGTAACAGTAACGGGGTGCTGCCCCATGGAGGGGGGAAGCTCACGCTGACTCTTCCCATCTCATCGATGCCCCCGTCTACCCTGCCTACTGTGTTGTTGAGCGCTTTCCATTCTGTTGAATGTAGACCCACAGCGCTGACAGCGCGGCCCAGTTCCACGCTGATCCCCTTCGCCTGCAGGTATTCCCTTCCCAGTGTTATCTTTTCGTCAGATGCGATGTTCACCAAACACTCGTTCCCGTCGGTCCACTCCACGACACCAAGCCTTCCGTTCATCGACTGCCATTCTGTCCCTCTCAGGGAATGGATCTCTACCACTTCGTGCGGCCTCATCGTATGCTCATGTTCCCCTTTATTCACACTGTGATTAAAAAAAAAAAAAAAACCTCGTTCGACGCTTTTTCATTTGTTCGTACGATGGAGGTGGTGGTGGTGGGAGCAACCTTGACATGCGACACGGCGATGGACAGGAGATCTCAGCAACAACGGGAAATTATAAATTACTAAATGGGTCACGGTTTAGAAGGGGTGTGTCGACGGGGCGAACCTGAAACCGCGAAATAAGCGAAAGGAACTGGTGGTGAGTGGCCACCGTCTTGGTGTTAAGCGGGGTTGCTGTAGCACAGCACCTATAGCCCGTAGCCCACTGGCATGTTTGGACAGACGGTTCACACGACGAATCCTTGTAATAAAAAAGAAAAAAAGATGGTACAAAAAAAAAGGAGGTTACATAGGGGTAGGGGTAGGGGGTCTCTTCGTTTATATCCGCGAAATATCCGCAGCCCACTGTTCTAAAAAGTGAGAGGGAAGAGGGAGGGGGGATCTATGGGAACAGGAGGGGGGAAAAAAGAAGAAAAAAAAGAAGTTACAACAGGTGAAACGGGGATGGTGAAGACAGAGAAAGTTGGTCATTTTCTTTTCTTTCTTTCTTCACTTTTAGTTTTTCGTTCTTCAGCCTCACCGCCAAACACTGTAGCCCATGGAGCCCATCGGAGCTGCCCCTGCAGGGTTCCTGTATGTATCGTCCATGGTAGTCCGTTGGAAGGTTCCAGCGCCAGTGTTACGCCGCGGGGGAGAAACTGAGCGGGTGAATGAGAGAGGCTGAGGGGGGTTCGACGAGACGAAGGTTGATGGTGCCATGACCGGCTGTAGAGAAGGGGTGGGTGCATAGGTAGTCGCAGGGGTGGGTGCATAAGTACTCGCTGGGGTGGGAGCATAGGTACTCGCTGGGGTGGGTGCATAGGTAGTCGCTGGGGGCGCGTAGGTAGTCGTTGGGGTGGCGCTGCGGGAGCTGTTGAGCTGCATTTGCAACCGTTGGTTGTCTTCTGCGAGACGACCGAGCGTGATGAGCAGCTCTGCCTCTCTCGTGGTGACACCTTGGCCTTGGTGTGTGGGGCTGGTCGACTGCAGCATCACAGGTTGTGATTGTGGTTGTGGTTGTGGTTGTGGTTGTGACTGCGGCTGTGGTGGTGGCTGCTGTATCTGTGGCTGTGGCTGCATAGAAAGAGAAGGTGAGGGCTGCACAGGTTGATGCACAAGGGGTGTTGGCTGCGGCTGCTGCGGTTGTGAGTACATTTGGCTATGATGCTGCCAAGCAGCATTAGCAGTTTGTACAGAAGGCACGCCCGATACACTCTGCACCTTTCGCCTCTCGTAGACATCCATGGCTTGGGTTCCCGACTTAGGCGACACCCCTGACGCCTGCCCCCCTGGTCCCTGCCCTCCTCCCTGCCCCCCTGATGCCTGCCCTGACCCCTGCCCTCCTGGACCCTGAGCAGCGGCCACTGTCGTCTTCCCCATCGCATCTACCAAGTTCGACTCCAGAACTGGCACCACCTCACCGTTTCCTAAGTCTACTAAAACCCCACCATCAGGCCGCTGCCCCACCACCCTCCCCACTCGCCCGTTTAGGTGGATATGCCCCACCAGCCCGTGGATCTGCACGATGTCCCCATCCTCGGGTAACATTCTCCCTCTGGTTATATGGTTGTTTTTTATTCTTTTTGTTTTTTGTTGTGGACAAGTGTGAACACAGAAAATGAAACAAGAAAAAAAAAATGAGAGATGAGAACAACGCCCTCCTTCCCCTTCAATAGAGATAGTTCGTCATCGCGGTGAATGCCTTTGAAACCCGCGGCCGGTTTTCCTGCACCCACGTGTCTTTCATCAGTTTTGCCTTTTTGTGCTTCTCACGGAAGTCCTTGTGTTCCTTGGGAGTGGCGACCTTTCTGGGCACCCATGGGGGCAAGGAGGGAAAGCCTGCCGTGGCTTTTTTGAACTGTTCCCGGAAGGGGTAGCAATCTGGAGTGTCAGAAAGGAGGAGCGTGAAGTAAAGGTCAAGGGCTTTTTCAGGGCGAGGCGGGGAAGTATAAAGGCTCATCATTGCGACCCAAGTACTCTGCTGCACAGACCGACGGGAAAGCGCCTCTTGATGGATGCGTTCGCCCTGCTCGACGAAATAGTTCTGCATGAACGGACTGCTGCTCTCAGCCTGCCGTTCTTTAAAGCAATCAATAGTAACTGTGTATGTAACAGCACTACGCTGCTTCTTGGGGAACTCTGCAAAGAACGAGTCATACCGCTGCCAGTTCTTAGTGTTGCGCAAGAAGACAAGCATGAAGTTTGCAAGGACTGGGTACTTCGAACCCTTAGCAACCTTCCATATGTGTTCTGCCGTCTGCAACTTACCCTTGCAGCGAGACAAGCATTTCAACATAGCTTCGTAATGGTGCATTTCGAAGTCCAGATTTGCCTTGGTCATCTCTGTTCCAAGTTCACCGAGTTCGTGTTGTGACTTAGCAAGACCCATTAGAATCGAGAAGGTCACCTTGTCAGGAGAAGGGAGTGTACCATCAAATATTTCTATCACTTCAGGGGCATTTCTTGATTTTGTTATGGTTGTCAAAGTGTTGTACATTTCGATGTCCTTAAAAGGGGAGTTCTTGGCGATTTGAACGGCCTCGTCGGTTCTCCCTTTCCTGCCCAAAAGAGAGATGAGTTTCAGGGTGGGGTGTTTCGGGAGCTGTGACGTGCAGTGGCCGTGGGCTTTCATCTCATTCAGCTTTCCGTAGACAGCTTTTAAATCCCCGTGTTCCGCCAGCCTTCCTACGGCGGCCCCGAAGGACTCGATTCCTATCTCGACGCCTCCCAGTGTTTTGAATCTCCCCCAGTCCTTTTTAAATTTGTCGCGCTCCTCCGCGCTTTGCAGTGTGTTGTCTCTGTTCTTCGCATTTCTTGTGTACCTCAGCTCCAGTACATTCCGAACCTGCTTGTCAGATGTCAAGCGTAAATTTATCGGGTGCAGGTTTCTCAGCGCAAACTTTCCGCGGCACATTTTCTTTTTTCTTTTTTCTCCCTCTCCTATTGTCATAAAAAAAAAATAAAAAAGGAAGAAAAAATATATAAAAAAAAAGAGAAAAGAAAAAATGGGGGGAAAAAATGGGGCTAGTCATTGTAGGAGGTAAGGGGTGGGGTGTGAAAGCAGGTGTTGTTAATATGCGGTCAATAATCTTTTTGTCTATCCAGGGGAAGGGGGGGAGGGCCTGCTTCATAATTCTTCTTCCCCCTTCGAATGTGTATTGGACCCTCGGATAACCTCCCCTCCCTTTCTTTTTCTTCCTTTCTCCTTCTTTTGTTTCCTCTTGTTTCTTTTTCTTCAACAAGTATCTGGGGAGGGGAGAAAGAGGGGGGAAATTCAATGTGCATGGGGAGGGTGCTCACCGAAAAAAAAAAAAAAAAGAGAAAAAATAATATAACAGGAAACATCCGGCCCTTTTAACGAAACATGGCCTATTGAAACGAAGAATTCAGATCCGTTTCCCCCTCCCCGCTCCTTGTCCCTTAAAAGCACGTCGTATATCGGCACATGAGCGGCTTACGTTAGCCTTTTCAACGGGGTTCACCTTGGGCACTTGAAAAAAAAAAAAACACCTCCCTGCGTTTCCCTCCCCCGTTTGTCCCCAGGTTCCTACATTTTCTTTCTTTCTTCTTTTCCCCTGCCCTGAAGGGGCAAGGGAGGCTAGATTTCAAATTTTAAAAAGAGAGAAAAAAAAAATCTTTTTTTTTTTTATTTTATTTCAAACGCGATTCCATTTTTCTTTTCGAAAGCTTCTTGGTGTGTGTCACTGACTGCCGACAGAGTGGGCAGAGGGGTTCGGGGGACGAAGTTCGAAGGCCTTTTGGAAGGCATTGTGGACAAAGAGGCGAGTGCATACAAGGAAGCAGCTGGCTGACCACAGGTCTCTCCAAGCATGCGACGCAGAGTGACTCCTCAGACGTTACGCTCCCAGCAACAGAAGAAGCTTGAGTAAGCTTTTCTCTATACGTTGTCATTTCTTCTTTGCTCACTCGAATTCTCAGCACATTTGGCTTAACATATGAAGCTTTCGCCTCCCTCTGGACTCCCGGTCGTGTGCTTACTCTCACTGACAAGATTCCACTTCTCCTAGCTACGTTGCTGAGCTCCAGGGGAGGAACCGATGGCATTGGTTTTTTTTTTTTTTGTTGTTGTTTTCCCCCCTTTCTCAAAGTATAAAAAAAAAACAATAAAAATGAAGAAGAAGAAAAAAAAAAAAAAAACCAATCAAGAAAAGAGGAGGGTGTTTTTAAAAAAAAAATAATATAAAAAAAAGGGGGGGGTAAACTAGAATGGGGGAGAAAGACACGGGGGAAAAGGGAAAGGGGGTGGGGAGGGGAAAAAAAAGGAACTACGAGTATGGGAATGGGAATGGGTGAACCCGTCTTCAAGTAAGAACATAAAAAAAACACTGGTTTCTTCTTCTTTTTTTTTTTCTCTTTCTTCTACACTACAAGGAAGAAGGTGGGGAAAAAAAAAAAATGTGTGAGAGAGAAGGAGGAGTGGGGGGGGAAAACAAAAAAAATTCTCTATGAAGCAAAAACGATAGCATTACTTGGCAACCGGTTCCCCTTCCAGAAAAAAAAAAAAAATGTACAAAAAAAATCTTTTTTTTTTAATTTGTAACCCGGTTGTTGTTCATCCAAAGACGGACCTTTTTTTTTTCTTTCTCCCCCCCTTAAAATATTCCATACCTTCTGATTGACATAGCCACGCGGATCGATATAATGAATCATTGTCTCCCACAAGTCAAGCGGGATTCCGTATTTCGTGACCTTGCTCCAAACAAACCATAATCGAGCTATTTTCTTTCGGAATAGAAGGGGCCAAATACAGTGCAGCCGGTATGTGTAAGGACCATTACGCACCATCTCATCATTTACCCGACACTGCTCATAGATAGTAAACCCCTCCCATGTGTCGGTGGGCTGAGAGACATAATTCCCGTCCAGGTTGACACTCACAAGCGACCGGTTGAAGCCCATGACCTCTGCCAGCATCTCGAGCCCCTCATAGGAAAGCAGGTTGTTTTTGAGATGCAAAACCTTAATGGTGTTCTGTGCTGCCAGGCAACGCGCAAGGTGAAGAAACGCCCCATCATGAATACCATTGCCTTCAAGAGAAAGCTGGTGGAGGTTAGATCGGAATATTGCGTGGGACAACATTTCTAACCCTTCATCGATCATCGCCTGCAACAAGCTTGTAATAAACAGATGCTCCACTGTTGCTACGTCTTCTAGTAAAGCACATATTTCAGACATGCCTTTTAATGTTAGCTGGTTCCGTTCGCCAGCGGTTGTCATGCCCAGTCCAAACGCTTTTATTCCCGGGTTCTGTCGAACAGCGTAGCAGGCGGCGGCGACAATGTCGTCGGTTATGATGTCCACCACCACCAGCTCCGTTAGCCGTCCTGCCTTTCCTGCAGCGTCTAGACAGTCTAGAACCTCCTCTGTTCCCCACCCTCCGTTCAAGCCGACCACGGCAATCTTTATTTCGTCTCGTTTCAATTTTTTCAGCATCACCGCTGCTCCCTGCGACTCGTTTGACGCTGTCGATTCGCTTCCACTTTCCATTTTATTATTTTTATTTTCCCCCTCAGCGTCACCCTTCCTCCCCCCCGGCCTCCCCCCCCTCTTCCCTCCTCTCTCACCCTTCCTGTGATGATTTACTTTACACTTTAAAAAAAAAAAAGGGTTTTGACATAACATTATAATATTATCATAACTAAGATGGGTTGAGATAGGGGGGGGGGGGGGTGTTGATAAAAAAAAGAATTGTCACGAAAAAGAGAATGGAAGGATGAAATAAAACAAAGAAGTGGGAGAGGGGAGGGGGGGGGGGGGAGAGAGAAAGAGAGCGCGCTGACATAGCAACGATGGGTCCCTTCCATTATTAGTAAAAGTGTCCCAATGCTTGCTGATAAGAGGGGGGGAGTTGTTAGGGGAAGTGTGGTTTAATTATATTTTTTAACACACAAAAACAACATCCCCCCCCCACCCACCCACCCCCAGGGCATGACACTGGGCTGCTTCTATTATAGTACTTCAATCACTCACTTTTTAATTACTGTAAAACAAAAATCACCGGAAGAAAAAATGTCCGGAAGCTCTGGCGGTCCGGATATTTTTTCTTCTGGACATTTTTTTCCTGGGACCCCCTTTTTTTTTAAAAGGCTGGACCTGAAAACGGATGAAACTAGTTTCTGTAGCAAGAGAAAATCAAACGAAAATCAAAGAATTGAATTACGGACTTTTCCAAGAACTAAAAGATACCTCAGATCCTGATTGTTTGTCGCCTTCTACCACAAGCTTGTCGAACCGAACCACTCCTTGTGCTTGCTTTAGGGTTGTTCTTATGCTTTGCGGGTTTGCGTCATGGAGCCAATGTCCAGTATATCAGACTGGAAGCACCGCTTTGGTAGCTCCAAGGTCGATCCCCCTGCCGCACCCGTTACTGCGGGTCGCAAGCCTCTTCTGAACAAGGAAGAAACAACAAAGCTCTTTGTTTGGATCCATGTGCAGAACGGAAGGGGGTGCCGGTAGCAGCGTCGGACATTTACCTGTATGCAGAGAGTCTCCTGCGCTGCGGAAGGAGAACCTCGAGGCGTTTGGGGGAACGGTGTCCTTCTCCAAAGCCTGGGCCAACCAGTTGTGCCCCAAGCATGGCATCACAAGCCGCCGCCCAACAACAGGGAAGTCTAGCAGCCCCAAAAGACACCCAGGCCGGTTGACCTGAAACATGGACCAGCTGCCGCCGCTGGGAAGAAGACGAAAAAGGGTCCCAAGGTTGTCAAGGTTTGGGGTTTGGGACAAGCGCGCCGTCACCGGACAGTTTTGCGTTTCCCTGTCTGGTGGCAAACTGCACCCGCACTCGCGGCAGGAAATACCCCGGGTCCGTCCCTTGTTGCACACCCCCCAAAAGGCTGGAGTTTAACAGCTTCGAAATCTCACTGGGCCACCCAGGAAACGCTTCGGCTCTGGGTAAAAGATTTGTTTCTCCCCTTTGCTACAACCTCATCGAGTCATCGGGCTGAGCACCCACCGAGCCCATCCTACTCATCCTTGATGACTACAATGTCCACACTACGCAGGCTTTTGTGAACTTGTTTTCACCCTATTTGTGCCAGCCCAAGACTTGCTGAGGCCGAGGCCAGGCGCACTGCCAAGGCTGCAAAGGTAGCAAACAAGACGGCCAGACGTGCGGACAGGTAGGACTCTGCTTGCCCTTTCCTCGCCCCCTTTTTTAGTTTTATTAGTCGGGAAAAGTACTCTCCAACCTGCTGGGGCGCAGCCATTGAAGGGTGCTTCTCACCTGAAGACCCATTTTAGGGCATGCGGCTTTCGTCTCAGGGAACTTGCATGTTAATTTGAATTTTATTTTTGCCATTCTTAAGACTCTTGCAACAGAAACATAAGTTTTCCAGACAGAGGGGGCAGTGCGTAGGGCAGGCTAGGTACCCCCTTGTGCCCAAAAAAAGAATGTCCGGAAGAAAAATCACCGGATGTTTCGGCGGTCCGGACATTTTATCTTCCGGTGACTTTTTGTTTTACAGTATACCTTTTTTTCTTCTTCTTTTTTTTTTTCTTCAAAGGACACTTGTATTCTTCTTTTCTTTTTGCATATAAAACTATATTACGAATTGCGGTGAATTGAGGAAGGAAAACAAAAAAAAATAAAAGCAAGAACAAATTAACCATGTGTTCCACAAGGGGCGGGGGGGGGGGGGGGGGGGTGCGTGTCGCGTTACATCTTCTGCAACTACGAGTAATGCAAATAGGGAGAAAAAACAAGGAACGGTAGAGGGGGGGGGGGGGGGGGGGGAGTCACCACATTACGTGATCAACCTAGCCCGGCCTAACCACCTCCCGGAAGTAAGTGAGGGTGTCCATAGGCAATACAGATTAACCATCTACCAACGGACCATTTTTGCCCACCAGGGGGTAAATTTTCAAAACTTCAAAAAAAGCTATTCTAGCGCAACGCCGGGGCTATATGCCCCCGGAAATGCCTCCAGATGTCCCAATTCTAGAGAGAGGGTGCCCACAGCAGGGCCCACCCTCACAACATTGTCAAAAATATCGTTCCTGAAGTGCCCGAGAGGGGGTACAAAAAACAAGTCAAAAAGAATCGACTGTAAAATTCTGTAAAAAGCTATTTAAGGCCTTCTTGACGCGGTTCGTACGTGCCCCAGGGCTGGGGGACTTCTTTTTTGACCCCGAGAGGGGTTTCTGGGGGGTATCCCCGGCAAGGTGGTAGTTTTTGAAGCACGGAGTCACGCAAAGTTGTACCAAGCAGGTTGAACACTGGAACTGGGGTCATTTCGACTTGCCATGCTTACACCGCACGTTGCGCTACTTTTTCGGGGAAATGGTCCCAGAAGGTACAGAACATCCAACGTCGACAGAAAGCGCACAGGCTTGATGTCATGCCACGTTGTGGTGCAAAGGATGCTCACGTGCTGGTGGAACTGGGTGTCCCCACAGGATGCGTGTCCTTGGGCTTGCGGCCTCGCTTCTTTGGGGCATCCGTGATCTCCGGGAGGCCTTTGCGATAGGTAGAAGTCAGCACGCTTGTTTGTTTCGCTGTGGAAACACAGATTTCCCAGAATAGTCAAAAAGCGGTCTTGACATGACGGTGGCGTACCCAGGGGTGTGGTTGAGAGACGTGGAGCCAGTGCGCCAGTAGTCAGAATAATCTGGCTTGATATCCAAGTCCATCGACAAAAGGGCACCTAGGAAGGTACGCAAAGAAGCAGCATTGAGATTCAGGGGAACACCTTTTTTAGCCGCATTTGCAACATTGTTCGAAATTATGATCCAAATAACGTTTGGGGCGAGCATTTGGGAGAATATATGGAATGGCGTTGAGCCTCTGATGTCAAAACAGGGTCCACAAGGATTCCGATCTTCACGAAACCGGATGCCTTCCAACCGCTCCGGCTTTGCCGTCCAATCACCCTGCTGTGACTCGGAATCGGTCGAATTCGTATCAGAATCACTGTCCGTACCAAAATTGCATAATAGGGATGATCCATCAGTGCTACCATCACTCATAATGTCCTCTTCCGGCCTCTTTCTGGGCACCCTTTTTTGATGTGATTTTTAAGGGTAAATTTGGGCTGGCGTTTTTTTTTCTTTTTTCTTTTTCTTGTTAAGTTAGGGCAGCATTTAGTTTATATTTTTCATATTTTCCGCGCAGGACCCCGGATGCGAGAAGTGGCCGGGCTGTATTGCATTGAAAGCCCTTTGCGCAAAAGATTTTTTTTCAAATCGTCTCTATAAAGACGCTCGTTGGTAGATGGTTAAAAAGAAAATCGTTTTTTTTTTTTGCCAGTAACGGTTTTTGCGTTGGTTGTTAGAGTGACTAGAGAGAAAAGGTGCACTTTTTTTTTTGCGATTTGGACAGTTCTCATTTTCTTTTAAAGATACGAGTTTTGCGGTTTTCTGTAGTGTCTTTTTTTTTTTTTTTTAAAAGCGACACTTTCTCTTTTTTTTTGTTCTTTCTCAATTTTCTTGGACCAAAAAAAAAGCGCTCTTTCTTTTTTTTCTCGCAAATTATTATTATTATTTTTTGTTTTGAAAAAGGGATTAAGAATAAGGGGGGGGGGCTAGAAAAGAATAGAAATGTTTTCTTACGTAGCCAGTGCTCTTTCTTTCCTCCCCCCCCCCCCCTGACCCCAATCTTTTCATTCACTTCTTATTGTTTTTGGTGATGACAAGCAGTTCAGTAGCAGGGATAACTTTGCCATCCTTAAAAAAAGAGGGGGGGAAAAAGAAATAGCTTGTCTCAAAAAACTCCTGTGAAGCACTGCGGTCTGAGACCATTATGCTTTTTTCCCCTCTCCCTCCGCATCGCCTCTTTATTTATGTTTTCTCCTTTTTTTTTTTCCCCTCCTCCCGTCCCCTATTTTCTTCTTGCAAAGTTGGATAGGGTGAAGATTGCCAAACACAAAGCAACCTTCAAAGGGAAGAGTGACTAGTCGGTTCCAAGTACCATAAAGTGGGGGGGTTGGGGGGGTTGTAGTCACAATTGGTTGTAGACACAATGGAGTGGGTGGGAGCACATCTTCTTTTTCTTTTTCTTACCCTTGATGGTGGGACCCGGCCAAAGGTTTCTGCCTGGGGGAAATTCCTTATGTTCCTTTTATTGTCCTTTTTTTTTTTGTGTGGCTGTTTACATGTTAGTCCATCTAGCCAGCATCACAAAACAAACAAAAAAAAAAAAAAAAAGAGGAGAAGAGGGAGGGAAGGAAATGGGTGAACAAAAAGAAATAACAGAGGGACTGTACAAAAGAACTACAAATAGTGCTTTCGTTTCCCGTCACTGGAGGGAGGGGGAAGAGCACAGCAGGGGTATTGTCGTGACATCAACGCCGTGCCCTTGGATCTGTTTCGGAAGATGCATAAATATATTTTCTTTGTTTGTTTGTGCATAAGCGGGGAAATAACTTCTCAGGGATTTCAACCTCCTTTGAGAATTACACAAAAAATCAAACAAAGAGAGGGAGGGGGGATGCCTTTCCTTTCCCTCTCTTTGGAGAGAGGCTTTAAAAAAGAAAAAAAAAAAAAAAACTAAGAAGAATTATAAAAGAAAAAAAAAAACAGTTTCCCTCAATTATTATTTTTTTTTTTTTTTTGTCAGTAGTTTGTTAGAAAAAGAAAACCAAAACAAAAAAAAAAAAATGGGGGCCAGACACAGAAAAGACAGGGAGAGAGGGAAGAAAAAAAAAAAGTTAAAAAAAAAAAAGAAAAAAGAATGGGCATAGGATCGAGCACACTGTGGTTTGGGGTCCGAGATGACTTGTTGCCCCCACTATGTCACGTAGCAAGTGGTCTGACTGCACTGTGCAGCCCCAGCTCAGACCTACCTCGATTCATTTAAGTATGGAAGTGCTTTGCAGTGCGATATTGAGTGTGTACAACCCACTTGCCGAACGAACCGGTCCTAAAAATGGATGATACTCAAAACAGTTTCTTTTTTTTAAAAAAAAAAAAAAAAAAAACGCGACAAAACATTACTGTTCATCATAAAGAGAGGCCGGAAGGGGAATATAAAAAAAAAAAAAAAAAAAAAAAAAAAAAAAAAGTTGTTCCCCTTTCCAAATTTTTCTTCTGATAAAAAAAAAAAAATAAAAAAAATTACACGAACTCAGGAATTAAAAAGACAACACCGGTGTAGCAGATCGAGGTGTCCTGCTTCGTGGCGTTCGTGGTGTTCTTGGCGCAGGTGGCGAGAGAGGGCTAGTTGGCAGCAGGTTAGGTGATCTTGGCGATTTTAAAATCCCTCTCGGCACCGAAGACCCGGGGCTGAGAATGTCCTTGTCACGTGACGACAACGAGTCGTTGTATGGGCTATCGATAGAAAGACTTTTCTGCACCGCCGACTGCTGAACCAAACTAGTCTTTGGGACATTGACAACCTTTGCCTCTGGCATGTTAATATCAATTTTCAAATCATGAATTGTTAGAGGGCGGATACGAACCGAAGGGTCGTCAGCACCATCCCCGTTCCTCCAATTTATAATCTGGTGTGGGAACAGCTTGTTCTTATGCTTTTGAACCGAAGAGTACTCGGTTACCACATCCTTGTCGTTGTCCTCCGTCATCCTGAGGACCCTCCACCTCCCAGCTCGGTTCGCAGTTAAATACAACATTCTTTTCTTATTGGCCCAGATCGGCATTTCATTCTTCTGAACATTTGCAACCATTGAGTATCTCCCCATGATGTGTTCTGGTGCCTCGACATCATATGCGTCAGGAGGGAGATCTGTGTCGGGGGTACTGTCCAACATTATCGCACGTCTTCTGTCTTCAGACGCATTTGAAAATGCGGAATTAAATCGGTGCCTTCGTTTCATCGGAGTTAAAACTTGTTGAGTAGGTGTGAGGGTTTCAGCGAAGCCTGGTGTTGTGGGTGGGATGGTGATCCGTAGGTCAGATGGGGGTGGGGGTTTCGCAGAAATGTGAGAGCTGATGCTGCATGTGTCTGAGAGGGCTTCAAGAGCATCGTCATCACTTGGGTTCGCTGTGAGCAACGGGTGTTCCTTGTGCTTGCCCTCAGATTTTTTGTTCATAAGTTGTTCGAGTTCTTTGTCGCGTGCAGAGCCTAGTTTTCTCCATACCACTATACCGCACAGCCCCATGAGGACTAGTAGCCCTGCCACTGCGATGACTGCTACGATCCATCCGTTTTTTTCTTGGTCGTCTTGCGGTTCAATATTCTCTGGTGCCGATGTTGAGTTCCCCCTGCAGCACATTGTGAATAAGAACAAGCCCAAGGATCGGGCTGTTATTTTGTGGGGCATTTTCTTTTTTTTTTTTTTTTTTTTTTTTTTTGGTCCCACCTTTTTTTTTTTTTTTTTTTTTGATTGAAAAGAATTTTTGAAAAAAAAAAAAATGAAAAAAAATGAAAAAAAAAAGAACCCCCCCAAAAAAAAAGGAGTGAGAGTTTTTGGCAAAAATTCATTTTCTTTCTTCGTCATTTTCTTCACTCACTAGGGGCCTCAAAATTTAACGCGAAACGGCCATAATTTAACTTTATGAGATTTTCGAGTTAAATTATGAGGCTTCAGAGTGAAAAAATGGGTCTTGTCGTGGAAAAAAATGTACCCAACCCCTTGAAAAATCTTTTTGGGGGCGGGGTATTTTGACTATTTTTGGCCATCTGAGGCCTTAAAAGTGGGAATAAGTGCTTTAGTTCCCCTTTAAATGCCACGGCGAAATAGCTACCCCATATTACCTTAGGAAAATCCCCAAAAAGGCTGACCTGCGTGAAAAAAAACAGCAGTGGAATCAGTGAAGAGTGAGTGACTCAAATGACGAAGAGTGAAATAAAACGACTTACTTGCCGCCAAATGAGCCATTATTTAACTCTCGTTACCGTTTTTTTGCACGAGGGCCCGCAGGGCCCGAGTGCAAAAAATTCGGGAACTCGAGTTAAATAATGACTCATAATTTGTTGGCAATAAATAGCTATTTTTTTTTTCATTCTTTTTTTTTTAATGCTTCTTGCCGACTCTTTTTTTTTTTTTTCGCGGGCGGTTACTTCCCCGTATTTCTTTTTCTCTTCCCGTTCTTGGGGCACCATGTACATAATGCAGCCTCAACTTAAGAGGTCGCTTCCGTTCAGTGGGACGGCCGGGGGGGGGCATCGCTTTCTTTTTTGTTGGAAAAAAAAAAGGAACAAAAAAAAAAAGTGAGTGAAAAAGAAATAAAAAAATAAAAGAACAGACCTCTGAAGAAAAAGAAAAAGCATAATAATAATAAAAATAAAAAAAAAAGAAGCACACTATTTTGTTTCCTTTTTTCTTTTTTTTTCCCCCCGTCCTTCTCTCTCATTTATTTTCTCGGATGGCAACGGATAAATAAAAAAACGATGTAAAAGCCCCACTGACTATTGCTCGAAGGTGAATTTAAGTCCCATTTCCTTTTTTTTTTTTTTTTTTTTTTTTTATTCTTTTCAAAGATTTGTTTCTTCGCATACCGTAGACTGCCCGCTCAAGAAATTCTGACTGAACACAGGAATGTCCTCTGGCTCAACGCTACCTGAAGGAAGATTGCCGTCGTTTATATTTTCTTTTTTAATGTTCACACCTTCAGGAGGGGCTTCCTTGTCGTTCTCGGGAGCCCCCTTCTCCCCTTTTGTCAACTTCTCATATTGTGTTTTGTAGGACCCAAGGAACGCATCAGCGGTGGTCCCTTCGGGAAGGAGTTGTTCGATCTCATTCTTTATTTTTTTTTTTTTCCTCCCTTCCCGTCCTTCTACATACCCTCACCTCCGCTAACCGCCCAGGCAAAGTGGGCCACATATCTTCATCTACAGGCGGCTCAACATGACTTGGAGACATTGGGGACTGCGGTTCCTCCTCCTGCTGCTGGAGTGGTGCAACAGGTTCAGGTTCAGGAACAGGCTCAGGTACAGGTTCAGATGCAGGTTCAGGTACAGGCTCAGTCCCAACATGTTCGAGTTGGGGTTCAGGTTCAGGTACAGGCTCAGGTTCAACATGTTCGGGTTGGGGTTCGGGTTCGTGCTCTTGAGGCTCAGGTGCCTCTGGTTCTCGCTGAACTTCTGTTTCAGGCTCAGGGTACTCAGGGTACTCAGGGTGCGCGGGTGCTTCATTCTCATCAGCAGTTGTTTCAGGTTGAGATGGTTCAACCCCTTCCACTATCTCCTCTCCTTGTCCTTGTTCTTGTCCTTCCCCTCCCCCTTGCACCATCACCGGTTCCTCGTACTGCGGCTCGTACTGCGTTTCATAAGAAAGGTTTGCTGCACATACCAGCATTGCTTGGTTCCAGTCGAACTCAGGCGGTTGCTCCCACGTAACAGCCTGCGTCGTCATGTTGCAGAAGTACGGCATGTAGGGCTCGTTGGAGTAGTCGAAGGTCCGCATCCACTCACCATGGTAGTAGGCCTGCCGTTGGGTTTAAGATCATATCATCGTGTGCATACCCTGTAGTCAGGCTGCTCCACTGGTACCTCTTCCAGTGGCGCCTCTGCCGACACTTCTACCAATAGTCCTTCCGCTGTCTCTGCCTGCACGCCTTGCGTGGTGGCGTCTGCTTCAGCATCGTTTGAAGTGGCCTGCTCGGTGTGCCCTACTATCACGGGCTCGTCTTGCCGTTCGCTTTGTTGCGCTTCTGCGAGTTCTTCGTTCATATGCTCATTGATGTCCTCTGCCTGTGAGGGGGCTGCCTCGAGGTGCGTGGGAGGTGTCGGCTCGGGTTGTGTGGTCGGGGTGACCTCAGGCTTGCGGTCAGGCTGGTCGGTGTTGTCGACGATGGCGGAGTTGTTGTGATTGTGCTGCGGGTAGGGGAGGGATGCGTTGCTCGAGTCGTTGAGCAAACCTGCGAGCGTGACGATCATCGCATTGTGGTCGATGGGGTCCGTCGCATGCTGCTCGAGCACGGGGAGCATGGTCTCTGACACCCCTCGCTCCTTCATGTCCGCAAGGAACTCTACCTTCGAAGGCACATCAGGGGCAACGACGGTGGGCGAGGGCGGCTGGGATGCAACATGATGAGAGGCCAGCTTCTCCTCTGCCATCTCTCGCCGCAGCTTTTCATCCGCAAGCTGATCTTCCAATCTTCTGATTTTCAAATCAGTCTGCGGGGGCACTAGAGGCGAGTATCCCCCCAGCCTGTCGGGCGATGGGGCTATCGAGGAAGCACACGTCGACGGGGCTTGCGACCTGATCGAGTCTAGCTGTTCGCGGAGAAGCCTTTCTCGTTCGTGGGTCGCAGCGAGGGATGATTTCATTTTCATAAACTGGCTTGAGGTCTGTGCGGCGCTGTCTGCCGCAAGCTCCCTCGTCCTCTGCACTTCTTGCACCAACATCACTTCCCTCTTCTTCACCTGTGCCAGCTGGCTCTTCAGCAGTTCCACCTTGCAGTCTCTCCTGCTTATTTTGTCTTCCAACCTCTTTAGCTGCGCCTCAACATCTCCACTCCGTCTGTTTGATCCCGATCCCGGTGTCTTTCTAGGTGTCTTGCCTTTCTTAGCAGAGTCTGCGACACTGCTGTTGCTCTCGCCATGGTCAGCCATCCAACCTGCTGGTGTGAAGGGCCCAGTAGGGCGGCGAGAGGGGAAATAAATAAAATAAAGTACAACGGTTTCTATTGTTTTGTTCTTTTTGTTTTTGTCATCCAAAGTATATTTGCTGCCGTTGGCGCTCGACGGTGGTCATCTGGAAGGCCGGGAAAGTGTGGCGGTGGGAGGGCCCGTACTGCACATACTGGGGTGCTGTGGTGGGGAGCTGCAAGACAATACGATTTCCAGCGTAACATGTTTCAGTGTAATGGCCCTGGACCCCGACAGGTTCGGGGGGCTTGGGGGAGAGCGTTGGCGGGCGGAGGGGTGACTGCACACCACGTACAGAAGGGGACTGTTCTACCACAGGAGCTACCTTTTTCACCGATGCGGGAGAAGCACGAGACTCAGGAGAGGGAGAAGAAGAGGAAGAAGACGACGGGCCCTTCTCGGGATTTATCTCGATGGGGGGTGTCGTGGGAGGGGGCGACTTGGCAGGCCCAACAGAAGATGGCTGCATTACCTTGCTTGGGGGCACCGCAGCTGAAAAAGGACTACTCATATCACTTAAAGGGTTCTCCAACACAGGGGCGCTACTAGGCAGTCTTGCATTCGACTTCATGCTAGTCTTCTTTCCCTCATTGTACCCACGCCCTCGCGAGCTTCCCTTACTTGTTTTGCTATATGTTTGGTTTGGTCTTAAATATACCCCTGGCCTCTCTATGGGAGTGCCTGGTTCCGCAGGACTTTTCGCTCCTGTAAACCCTCTGGCAGAATTGTGATTTGAAACTGGAACCTGACCTGGTACGCCTCTGCTTCGAGATTGGTTCTCCCGTTGGGGGTTTTTCTTTTTTTCTTTAGTTTCAGTGCATCCCATATTTCTTTTTTTTTTTCCTCTTTTTTTTCAAATGCTGTAAAAAATGAATGAAAAGGTGCCCACCCCACCCTGTCTTTTTTATCTGCTTTTCTTTTCCTTAGAGTTTGCGTACAGTGCTTATTTTATTCAAATAAAACTATCCTAAAAAAGGAAGAGGGAGGGGGTGAACAATTGGGGTCATAAAAGAGGGGGGGATGGGAAGGGGGGGAAGGGGGGGGAAAAAAAAGGCGGCGAACCCTTGGGGTTTAAAAACATTTTCGTCTTTTTTTTTTTTTTTTTTTTTTTTTTTTCGCGTGATGTCAAACTAACCAAAAAGATTTTTTTTTTTAAAAAAAAAAAAAAAAAAAAAAGAGAGAAAAAAAAAAAAGGACACACTGAAAGAAGAAAAAAAAAAAAGAGAAAAATAAAAGATTCTAAATAAAAAAAGAATACGGATAGGAGAAGGGAGGAGAGGGGACGGGAGGGGGGGAAAAATACTTTTTTTTTCTTTTTAATATAACTCCAGTCAGATTTTCCGTTTCACTTTATTTTTCACGATAGATTTCAGGCTTGTTGTAGGAGGAAAACAGGTGCAGGAATGAAAATTACTCTATGAGTGAATATAAAGTACTTTATATTCACGCTAGCCCTATTTCCACTGCACAGAAAGGGTTCGGGGGCGCAAACACGAAAAAAAAGAAATCACCCAAGTGGTTACCACATAGGCCACCTTGTCTTGGAAACCCCGGTTCGAATCTGGTCTCACTTTTTACGTCACTCAAGGATCTGGTCGCCTCTCTCAACAGGGAAGTGGACTTGGCCAGCGGTGACAGCTGCTAGTGGGGCAACCTCAGCAGCCCCACAGGTCCAGAGAGGTCCACACAGGATATGCCTTGATCTCAACATCAACGTCAATCATAAGCACCCCCCAGTAAAAATTGTAACTTGTAACTTGTAATACCCCACGCTTTCAAATCTGACTGACGTTAAATAAAACAACGGATTTAGTGAAAATAGATCCGATTTTCACTTGTGGTGGCATGTTTAACTCGTTACTTTACTCGCTGCGCTCGTGAAGTCATAAACCCACTCGTTAAACCACTGCCACCACGCGTGAAAATCACAGGATCTTATGTTCACTAAATAAATGGTTTATTTTTTTCTTCTTTTTTTTTTCTTCCTTTCCTTTTATTTTTTTTGACATTTCTCCAGTTTTAAATATTGCTTTGCCCCCCCCCCCCCCCCCCCCAGCACCCTCTCCTGCACTTAAATATGAAGTAAATCACTTTTCACCTCAGGAAACGTTTCCGGAGTAGCTTTGCTAGGTTGCTAGGGCAACATACACACAATACTTATGTTTCCTTTTTTTTTTTTTTTTCTTTTTCTGTTTTCCTTTTCTTTTTTTTTGTTCCCTTTTTTTTTTTTCATTTTTTTTTTTTCAAAGACCTTGGAAAAAGAGTCACTGCGCTTTTCGCTGTTTCCAGGTTCGTTAGTAATTATTAAAATCAGTGTTTTTTTTCGCTACAACTGTATAACACATAAGCCGTAAGCTGCCAATTCTTCCAAAAAAAAACTAGTTTGGCGCTCCATTTGTTTGTGCGCACGAGCGGAATTGTACCAAACAAAATAGCTCATTACGCTGCCATCAACTAGTTTTTAGTCTCGACAATAATATTGTTAAACCAAAAAAAAAAAAAAAAAAAAAAAAAAAAAAAAGACATTCTTTTTAACATTCGCAGTATAAGTCCTGGATAACCACTGCTTGCTAATGCTCTTTTTTTTTTTTTGCTCTTACAAGAAGCTGAGAAGTACTTGTTAAGTACCGGGAAAAAAAAAAAAAAAAAAAAAAAAGAATAAGAAAAACTTTTTAAGATTTCTTAAGGGTTTTTATTTTGAAAAAAAAAAATTAATTTTTTTTGAAAATTGCTGAATTCTTTTACCAAAATTATTCGGAGATTGGTAGAAAAGGGTGAAAAAATAGAGAGAGGAAACGAAGAAAAAAAAATGGCTTTTGTATCAAAATATCAAGCACGCATTTTCTTTTTTTATTCTTTCTTTTTTTTTTTTTTCCTTTGCACGCTACCGCCACTAAGAGAAAAGAAGAAGAAGAAAGGGACTAAATTACTTCACCCAATTTCTTCTTCGAAATATGCTTTCTTGTTAAGAAAACATCACAAAAAAAAAAGTGCACAAGGGGTAAAAAATAAAATGTAGGGGAGGGGCAAGGGCGAGGGTGCAAAATGGTCATGTAACAAAAGAGAGGGGGGGGGGGGTGCTCACGGAAAGAAATTTATTTCAAACAGTTTGTCCCCCTTTTTTTTTTTAACAGCTTTCAAATAACTCCAGTCAGATTTTCAACTGTGGAAGTGAAAAACAGGTGCAGGAATGAAAATTACTCTATGAGTGAATATAAAGTACTTTATATTCACGCTAGCCCTATTTCCACTGCACAGAAAGGGTTCGGGGGCGCAAGCACGAAAAAAAAGAAATCACCCAAGTGGTTACCACATAGGCCCCCTTGTTTTGGAAACCCCGGTTCGAATCTGGGAATCTCACTTTTTACGTCGCTTATCTGGTCGCCTCTCTCAACAGGGAAAGTGGGCTTGGCAAGCCAGCAGCGGTGACAGCTGCTAGTGGGGCAACCTCAGCACCCAGGCAGCAGCCCCACAGGTCCAGACCGAGGTCCTGTTAGCGCCCATGGACGCACAGCCTGCACCACAGGATATGCCTTGATAATCGGCCCCCTTGTCTTGGAAACCCCGGTTCGAATCTGGGAATCTGGGACTTGGCAAGCCAGCGGTGACAGCTGCTAGTGGGGCAACCTCAGCAGCCCCACAGGTCCAGAGAGGTCCACACAGTATGCCTTGATCTCAAAATCAACGTCAATCATAAGCACCCCCCAGTAAAAATTGTAACTTGTAACTTGTAATACCCCACGCTTTCAAATCTGACTGACGTTAAATAAAACAACGGATTTAGTGAAAATAGATCCGATTTTCACTTGTGGTGGCATGTTTAACTCGTTGGTGTTACTTTACTCGCTGCGCTCGTGAAGTAACCATTCATGACTGCCACCACGCGTGAAAATCACGTCTTCACTAAATAAATAGTAATTATTTTTCTTTTACTTTTCATTTACTTCCCGTTTACAGTTTGATTATTATTTCTTTAAAGACTAGTACTACAGCGACCTTCCTTTTCAAATATTTGTAAAAAAATTGAGAGAGAGCAAAATAAAACCACCCATCCCAACAACAAAAGAAAAAAAAAAAACTCAAAGTACAGGATAAGCCCCCCGCTAGGGGACCGCCCTATGGGAGGGGGGAGTCTATCTGTTAATACTCCCTTCTGGAGCATTGCTTTCATCCCGATTAAAGCCGTGAGCGTCTTGCGGAGTCGTGTGATGCGGTCCCGCTTGTAGTCGGCTTTCAATTCCATTAGCTTGTCGTGCGTGGAGCGGGTGGCGAAAATAGGCCTCCTGGAGAAACCAATAGCTGCCTTTCCTCCAATGGCGATGAGGGACTTCACTCTTTTTCTCTCGTCCGCTGGGAAGGGGCGTCGCTTCTTCCGTGCCCTGCATGCTGTGTTTATCTTTACGATGAGAGCTTTGATTCTGCGCGCCCTATCTTCCAGCAGGCCTCCCAAAGACTTTCCGGTCGTCCATTCGAAGTCAATGGCCAGTTCCACCGCCGACACCTCCGAGGTGGTGTCCTTCTCCACCCAGCGCAGTTGTGACAACCATTGTAGCAGCGGGTTCAGGTACTGGGAAAAAACTAAACTAAACCTGCCTTCTGCTTAATGAGACGTGCGCACAAAAATGTATTGCATGCAACTTTAAAAAATAGCAATAAGGATTCTTTTTGTTTTTTTTTTCTTTTTCTTCTTCTTTCCTTTTTTTTTGTTTTGTTTTGTTTTTTTGTTTTTGTTTCCGATTTCCCAATTGTGGAATGTTTTTTTTTTTTTTTTTTTTAAATAATTATAAAAGTGGATTTTGTTTTCCTTTTCTTTTTCTTTTGAATAACTAATCTCGCGCCTGCCCCCGTTTTGTGTTTATCTAATAAAAATAAACCTGGAAGACATTTTGGGCAATTGGGAGGGGGGGATTTAATCTTGAGGGAGGGAAGAAAAAAAAAAAAAGAAAATCTCCTTCTCTCGTTCCAGCAGCTAAGATCGGGATCTGACATGAATTCAAAAGTCAAATGCGGACCGAAGGTCAGCTTTACACGAGATAAGGAGTGAATTAGGGGGGGGGGGGGATGTAATGTTACGTCAAAGACACCATCCATAAAGGTGGCCAGTGGGCGTTGGGGAGGAAACAAGACGGCAATGAGTGACAGAACCTTTCGTAAAAGAAGAGGAAATTACGATTTCCTTTTTTTTTTCTTTTTTCTTTTTTTTTTCTTAATAAAAAATAGCTCATTACGCTGCCATCAAAAAAAAAAAAAAAAAAAAAAAAAAAAAAAAAAAAAAAAGCTAAAGCTGAAAACCGCTGCTTTTGTATTTTAAGAATACTTCCTCACCCCCTTTACCATGACATCAATCCCTTGCTCTTTTTCTCCTTTCTTTTTCTTCAGAAATATTTTAAACCCTCAGAGAGTCTTAAAAAAAAAAAAAAAAGAAAGAAAGGAGCAGGAAAAAAAAGCATATTTGAGCACCGGATAACAGGTAATTGTAACACGATGAGAAAAAGAAAAAAAAGGGGGGGGGGAGAAAGGGAACGTGGGAAACAAATGAGAGTGGAATATAGAGGGAAAGGGGGCGAGAGACTGCTTGAGATGTTGCAGAGGGAGAGAGAGGGGGAGAGGGAGTCATTTCCTTAACTCATCGCTTCATCTTTTTTTCTTTCTTTTCATTCCCCCTCGAGTATGAGAAAAGTACCTCTCACAGATTCAGGCGCTTGGTCCTGCATTGCTTTTTTTTTTTCTTTTCACACCGAATCACAATTCTTTTTTTTTTCTTCTTTATTTTACCAGGAAGAGGAAGAAAACAAAAAAAAAAAAAAACGAAATAAAAAAAAAATAAAAAAAACGGGGATAAATCATTTTTTTTTTATTTTTTTTTCCTTTTTCTCACTTTTTTTTTTCCTTTTTTTTTTTCCCCCTTTTTTTTCTTTTTAAACTTTCTTCCTTCCCACACCACTGAAGGGGGTAAAAACTCTTTTTTTTTTTTTTTTTTTTTTTAAAATTCCCTTTTTTCTTCTTCACAGCTGAGGAAGAGACGGCGCAGATGTATCAATAAGGTCGCCCACTTGTCCCGTCTCGGGGAAACAATTATTCATAATAATCGAACAACCAACCACAGCAGACGCCTGAAGCTGAAGCTGCGACAAAAGCGTGTCGTTCCTAGCTCTGTTCGGGAGGTGGGAGTAGTGCACAAGAAGCCTCGACGCATCAAACGGGTACTCACACCGTTGTATACTAATTCCCGACTGCATACGGTAGGCCAGGTCCAACAGTGTAGCCATGGCTGTCTCTTCCTTCTTAACAAGATCCCTCCAAAGGCTTACCTCATACGCAGAAGCCTTTCTGTGAACCTTATAAGCATCATCCTTCCTACCGCCCTTTCTCTCCCCTGTAACCAAACCAATCCCAACACCAATACCAGTTTCAACAACAACATGCTCACCAGGTACCGTGCGGATCGTGCTAGTAAACTCACCACGTCTACCATGCTTGAAGATGACAGCGGTACGGATCAACTGAACAGGTGGAGGTGATGGAGTTGGCAAAGCGGCCATCAACGGTGGGGGAGGAGTTGGAGTTTGGACATAAGTGGGAGACATCGTTGACATGGAACGCTGGATGTGCAGAGCTTGCGAGTATGCAGGCGGCTCATCAGGGTTAGGCTGCATCATAGGTATGCTGTCATCAAGATTGCACTCCAAGGAACCTGCTGATATGAAAGAGACACCATGGGTGCGTACACTGCTCATCATATCGTCAGATGGGGATGGTGATTGAATGATCTCCACTTCTTCATCTGAGTCGCTGGGGCCTGGGATGTTGTAAGGGTCGTGTGACCATGACCCGCCTGAATGGTTTGACTGGTGGGAGATTACGGAGCTGCAACGTTCCGACCCCGGGAACCCCACGCATCTCACGCTTGTCCTCTGCGCCATTGCAGCTACCTTTAAGAGAATGTTCTTATCTATGATCTTGGCGTTCGGTCCTGTGCTGCCGCCTACTACTGTTGTACCGTCGTATGAAAGGAATTTAACTGTGAACAGTGCCGAGTCCATCCACCATTGGATCCCGCCTCCGACGCCTTCTGTCAGCCTGTGTACTACACCGCTTGTGTCTGTGAAGACGAGGGGTTGCGTGCCTTCTTCTTTCTTCGTCTTCTTCTTGTTGCCTGGTAGGTTCGTGCAGCGTATCCTTGCCCTTGCTGCGAGGCTTCCGATCGACTTCAAACACTGCTCGCGGGCCTTCTCGTCGTCCACTAGTTCGGGCGACATGATGGTGTCCCCTTTCCGGAATTTCAGCTGCCCCTCTTCGTACCGCACTTCTCTGATGTCGGGCATCTTCGCTTTACCATCGACGTACCACTGCAGCTTGCCTGTGCTGCCGAAGGATCTACCCAAACGGATAATGTTCGTAGTGCCGTTGGGCGACCCGAAGACGTACTCCACAGTAGGGAGGGACGATGCGCCGCCCTGGGGCCAGGAACGGGTTTGCTGCAGAATTTGAAACTTCATGTGTGGGGGGAGGTAATTCTCGCCCTCCTCGAAGGTGCCAGCAAGGCAAGGGAGGGCAGTGATGTCGATTGTGGTGGGGACCTTCACAAGTTCTATGTCTGTGCGGGTACGGGGCTTCCTGACGTAGTTGAGCGCATGGACAGGGTGCATGGGCTCGTTCGCAGGGTTATCCATGTTGGGGACAAGAGAGAGAATAATCGTAGGCTCGCAGCACTTCTCATACGCCTTGAGAGCGAGGATGGGCGGGCGGCATTCTTGTAACGCCACAAGTTCGATATCTTGACACCTGACAACTGTGTTGATAGAGCCCTCAAGGGAGCAGACAAGGAGGAACTCTGCGGTGATAACAAGAACAGATTCTTCGGACTTGTTATCCACCGTGATTTGCTCCACGATGCGCCAGCAGTAGCAACCCCTTGTCAGCGACACGAACCTGTCTGCGTATTGTGAAGGGGGTGCCATCGCCTCCATGCGGTACGGTTTCAACTTCGCTGTCTTCGGCCCTTTGTTCAACTCCATCGTCTGAGCCGCGGCTACTAACCGGCGCATGTCCATGTACGTCAGCCCCCGCGACTCAAAAACCTTAATTTCACTCAACAAGTCCAGCTCAAGCAGGTCCGACGCCTTTGTCACACCTAGCGACACCAGCCTGTCGGGCTCCCGCACCCCGACAGACATGCATAGCTCTGTCACCTCATTTTTTTCCATCATTCCGTTCTTAATTCTCCCTCTTCTCTTCCTTTCTCTCGCCCCCCTTTTATCGTGTTTCAGAGGACTATGGATGATTTTTTGGTTTGAGAAGATTTCGGGGAAAAAAAATTGAATAAAAAAGTCTTCAGTCCTCCACCTCGCGTTTCCGTTTCAGCATTTCCTCCTTGACCTGAGGGGGGGAGGGTGAATTTTTGAAGGAGAGAACATACCGCTTCCTCCCTTGCATCATATGTCTTAGGTAAGATGTATTTCATCCCCATCATCACCTTCAACAACGAGGAATAAACAAACCCGGGCGAGGCTTTCTGCAGCCCGATCTTCTTCATTTGAGAGTTGCTGGTTTTAAGAGGCAGGAGCTGGACAAGACCCTTAGAGATGGACAGCATTCGCGAGAAGAAGTGAAGAAGAGCCTCGTTGATGGCAAGGGCGTTGTCCTCGAAGGAGGACCGGAACTGCAGCACGGCCCCCTGGGAGGTCACGTCTGTGACTTGTATTTTGGTATGGGCACCGAATGTGACAAAAACCATGATAGTTGTCATTTCCATGCCCTCAACCTTCTCTTGGTCTATGGAGACAGGGACAACGAGCTCCTTGGCATCAAGGCTTTCGAGAGTGATGGTAGGGTTTGTAGTTACAATGCCAGGTAAGATGTAGCTGTGCTTATTCCGAACGTCGTCCAGGTCCCTCGTTTTGTACCCGAACCACACCCCGCAGCTTCTGCATGTCATCCTGTACTGCCTCTCTGCGCCCCTTCCTGGGCGAAGGAGGTCTTTCACTTCCCCTTTGTTCACGTCCATTTTTTTTACCTTCTCCTCTCCTACGATATACGCCCCGTCTGTTACCCTGCGGGGGCAGTTCCCCAGCAGCCCTGTCATCAACATTACAGAGCTGCCACAGCGCAGACAGCAATACGTCTGGATCGCTACATCCGACTCATGGGACTCATACACAGTGACCTGACGCCTGGTGCTCGTCATCTTTCTTTTCTTATTTTCCCCTCCTCGCCTTTTTTGTCCTCGGTTTTTTCTTTTTCTTTTTTTTTTTCTTTGCCGTACGTGTTAAAAAAGAATAAAGAGGCGATGTTTAAGGGCAAATCCCCATTTGAGGATCACCCTAAGGGGGGGGGGGGGGGGTCTATCTTTTGTATATATAAAAAAAGATGTTTATGTATAAATACAAAAAAAGGAGAAAAAAAAAAAGAGAAAAAAAAAAAGGGGGATACAGAAGTACAATATAAAGAAACAAAAAGAACATGTGGGAGGGGCTCACATCCTCCACGGGGACCTCACGGACTGTATCTCCCTCCTCGGGGTGGTGGGTATGATTTTCGACTCCGG
Organism: Diplonema japonicum; assembly: GCA_964019335.1. Taxonomy (NCBI): domain Eukaryota; phylum Euglenozoa; class Diplonemea; order Diplonemida; family Diplonemidae; genus Diplonema; species Diplonema japonicum. Next base: position 187,589 of record OZ025673.1, read on the forward strand.
GCATTGCGCCTCATTCGATTCGAAATAAAACTGCGTGTGCTGTAAATGAGGCGGCATTTCGCTTCGCGCAACCAAAGCAGGTGTTCGCGGGGTAGGAGGAGTAATGGGTGTAGAGACACACGAAGGCTGAGGAGGAATTCCCTTGGAGCCTCTATTCACATTAGGATAAGTAGGTACATGGTAGGAGTGAGTAGAAGTATGCAAGCGATGCTCCTTCCTTTCCTCGGCAATGTTGAGAGGAGTTGTGCATCCTGCTGCGGGCACGTTTCCAGACCCTTCATACCATGTGGTTTTCGCCTCCCTTGGAGGTCTGTAGTGAACTAACCCACCGCCAACTAAGAACCTCCCACCTGCCACCTTCCTTGCCCTCGGAGACATGACTCCTTCGCCTCTTCCTTTCAACACGTGCCTTTCGCTTGTTCTCAACCCAGCGCCTTGTTTTATGTTTACCTCTTTAACATACTCTTGGAGGCTCTTGCGTAGGTCATCTTCATCCATTTTTCTTTTTTTTTTCCTTTCTTTTCTCGTAGTATATCTGTCCCCCGAGTATTGTCATAGTTGTACAAGATAAAAAAGAAAAAAATAATAATAAGAAATATAGAGGTATATAACTTTCGCATTTTTCATTGGAAGCCATCGACACCCCGTGCACCGTGCATTACTTTTCTTTAGCAGAGGATCCCGTTTTCATGGATCTCCCGGCCAGAGAAGGGAGGGAGGGAAAAAAAGACGATGTTTAAGGGCAAATCCCACTCGAGGACCACCCTTAAAAAAAAAAAAAAAAGAGAGGGAACTTAACTTTTGTAAAGCAATCTTTTTTAAGAGAAAAAAAAAAGAAGAAAAACTTGGACATTCCAGAGGAATGATAAAATAATAGAAAAGTGGGAAGAAAGAAGAAATTTATTTTTCTCCATCGCCTTTCTGCTGGAGAAGACTTCATGGAAAAACAAGGCACCTTGAAAAAGCCTTAACAGTTCTTCAAAGGCACACACAAGGTTTGTTGGGCCCCACAGTACCGGCAGCGACCCTGCTGGGACACCACTCCCCGACGTCACCAGTGGTGGTGAAAACAGCAACATGAGGAGCGGCTGTGGAGAGAGGGATCGTGAAGTCCTCACCTGCCTGGAGGGTTTTATGGAAGACCGTCATAGTCTGAGCATTCGAGGACCCAGCGGGCGTGAAAATAGGAGCACAGGAGGCGCCGCTCCACCCTTGCGAGGCAAGGAAGCTGGGAACCCCACCGTTATAAGCGGCAGAGCAAGGGGGGCAGTGGTACACAGCAACGAAGAAGTTACACGGAGTGTTCTTCTTAGCACAGCACTCCAGCTTGATCTCATCGTTGGAAGAGAGTGATGGGAGGCTGTGCGCCACGGACCCCGCAAGCACACTCGGGGGGTTCGCAAGCGTCCTATCAGATGTCACAAGCTTTCCGCCAACAAAGGACATGGGAGGCTGGGGGGTAGGGACACCGTCCAACACCACTGTCACGGCCGCACAGGTTGTGCAGCAGTCCGCCCTGTGGTGGATCAGCACGGGATCGGTCCTTGCGTGCATCGCCCTGCAGTTGTTGTACCCGCACATGAGACCTGCTCCGCACTGGTCATCGTCGTCGCAGTCCCCGACCCCGAACCCACACCCAGGGTTCTCCTGGCAGTAGTCGAGGTGGAAGGGCTGGATGACCTCGCAGCAGTCCGCGTATGTCATGTACAGGGCAGCATCTGCAGGGTGCATTGTCTTGCAGTTGTTGTGACCGCACGTCAGTCCCGTCTTGCACTCAGCATCGGTGTCGCAGTCCCCTTCACCCTCTTTGCACGGCTCCGCCACGCAGCGGTCCCAATCCCACAAGGTGCCGCCAAGCATGTTAGCGCTGACGTCACCCTTCGACACATCCTCCGCAGCCTTCTCCCCTACACGATCCTCCTGCGCATTCTGGTCCGTTGCTGACACTGCGATTCCCGCTGCGAAGAGTGCGATGACGTACACCTGCATTTTTATTTTTTTTCTTTTTTCTTGTTGTTCGCGTAATTGGTTTTCTTTTTTTTTTTTTTTTTTTTTTTTTGTTGTGTTGTGAATATTTTACACGGGGTAACAAAAAAAAAGAGAAAAAAAAAACTGGAACAGCACACAACAAAGAAGAAGAAGGGAGAACGAAAGAAAAGGCGGGAAAGGAGAAGACGAAAGGCCACTTTGCTTGTAATTCTTTTTTTTTTATTCCCTTTTCTCTTTTCTTTCCCCATTTTTCTTTACTACGATGCGACTATGGTAAAGGTAAAAAGAGAGAAAATGAAATGAACGCGCATGAATGTCGAGCATCAGTTTTTTTTTTTTTTTTTTTTTTTTTTTTTTTTTTTTTCTTTTTTTTTTTCTTCCCCCTTCTTCTTCTCTATTCAGTTACAAGCCGTTACACGCACGAAAAAGAGGTACATTCCTCTTCTGTTTCCTCTTCGAGATTCTGCGTTGTTCTATTCCCTTCCTTCACCCTTCTCTCTATCTGATTGACTCTTATCTTACACAACAGAGACAAAAAGAAACTGGACATTAAAGGTTCACGTTCACCGAAAAAGAAAAGGGGGGGGCAAAGGGAGGCAGGAAGGAACAAAAACGCATAACGAAGAAACACAAGAAAAAATGGGCAGAGACGATGAAGAGTTGTTAATACAAAAAAATTGAGAAAAAAATACACACGGGCACGCTGATATTTTATTTCTTTGGCATTCACTCTAAGAAAAGAAGAAAAGAGAGAGAAAAAAAGGTATTGTGAGAAGCAAAATGAAAAGAAGAAAAAAAGAAAAAGAAGAAAAAAAAAAGGCCAAGGGTAGGAGGGGAAGAAATACAACTCTCATGACGCCAACAGTTTCATTTTTGTTCCCCCCTCGAGGTGGGGGCACAAGAAACGGCCAACACTGATACGAGACATGTTTTTCATGTTTTCTTTTTTTTTTTTTGTTTTCCTTCCCTTTTTCTTTCTCTTTTTTTTTTTTTTTTTTTTTTGTGCCCTTTTTTTTTTCTCGATTTTCCGGTTTCCTTCCCTCTCTTTCCTCTTTCCCATGGTTCAGTATTTTCTTTTTTTTTTTTTTATTCCATTCCAAAAAGAATAGAAAGAAAAAACGTTCCCCCCCCCTATGTTCACTGCTTCTGCTCAGTCATGGCGAAGGACAGAGTACCACCCGCCATGAGTGCAGTGTAGTCGATATCTGTACCATTCACAGGCTTCCCGTTGAAAGAGATAGAGGAAGAGTAGACGGCTGTCTTGGAGTTCAGCGGTGCGTTGATGGAAAGGTTCTTCCCGTTACCGAGCTTGAGGGTGACGGCCTTGAAGAGAGGGGAACCGAAGACCCACTTGCCCGAGGCAGGTACAAGGTTGTAGAGGCCAAGGGAGGAGAGGACGTACCACGCACCCATCTCACCGTTGTCCTCGTCGCCGCTGAAGGTGTCAATGGAGTACAGCTGCGACATCACTTGCCTGACGTACCCCTGTGTGGTGGACAGGTCTCCACTCACGCCTGCGATGTACAGGACGTGGTGGACAGGCTGGTTGTTGTGGGCGTACTGTCCAAAGTCAAGCACTGCCATTTCCCTCTGCTCATGGCTGGGCGATGTAGCATGATAGATGGGGGGTGTCTCTACCACAGCTTTCACTTGTTTCACCAACTCTGCAGGCCCGCCGAAAAGCTGCTGCATGCCTTCCACGTCGAAGACGCTCTGGAGCTTGAACTGCCACGGGCCCCCCTCCACGTATGCGTCGTTCCATGCGTACTCGTCGAACTCTGTGTTCCATGACCCGTCCATGTTCTTGGGCGAAGGGAACCCCGTCTTGTTGTTGAAGATGTTCTTGTAGTACTTGGACCTCGCCAGCAGGTCCGCCGCGTCGCTTGTCTTCCCTAGCTTCTCTGCCGCCCTCGAGATCGTGTAGTCGCAGAATGCGTACTCCTGCGTCCTCGCCACATTGTTGCAACAGCATGCGCATGACCACGTGATCCCGCCCGCAGGGACAAACTTGTACTTCAAAAATTCCTTCAGCCCGTTCCTCCCCCTCTGCACGGGGTCGTTCAGCTGCACCTCTTCGTAAGCGTCCTTCCTGATGGCCTCGTAAGCGGTGGCGTAGTCCACCCCAGGGATCTCGTTCACAATGGCGTCCGCTACCACGATGTCCCCCATGGTGCCCACCATGGTGCCCCTGTACCCCGGCGACGCCCATTTCGGCAGCCACCCGCCCTCCTTGTAAGACTCCACGTAGCCCTGGATGAGAACGCCGAGCTTGTCGGCGTACAGCAGGGTCAGCAGCGGGTACACGGTGCGGTAGGCGTCCCAGAACCCGTGGTCCGTGGAGAGCACACCATCGAAGACCTGCCCCTTCTCTGGGGTAGGGGTGTACGGGGAGTAGTGCACCTCCTTCCCGGTGGTGTCGATCTCGTACATCTTCCTCGGGAACATGGAGGCCCTGTACAGGCAGCTGTACAGCACGCCCACAGAGTCCACCTCATCGCCCGCATCGTCGATCTGGTACCTGCCGAGGTGCTCGTTCCAGAGGTCGGTGGACTCAGCGAGGAGCTGGTCGAAGTTCTTGGCACCGACTTCGCGTTTAAGCGCCTCCTGCGCCATCGGGATGGAGATGTAGCTGGTGGCGACGGAGAAGTCAAGCGACGTGCATGTTGTGTCGAAAGCAACTTGGATCTTGTTCTTCGAGACCTGCGTGACCTTCGTGGGGGCACACGAGAAGTTCCCGTAAACGTACATCTTAAAGGTGGGGCATTGATCCCCGAAGAAGGACGTTCCGCAGCTGGTGGACTTTGTGGTGTAGCCAGTGAGAACGTTGCCGGCGACGGTGACGCTGTCTGAGGGCAGGGGCATCGTGAGGTAGAAGTACCTAGTCTGGTCCATGAGGACGCGTGTGTCCTGCGGGCCGAAGGCAGTGTTGATGATGGCAGCACGCTCTGTGGAGGTGACGGAGATGCGTGGCGCGTAGACGTTCTTAGCCGCGGGCTGCCCACCCTGCCCGACCATCTGCCACTGCTTAGTCGAGATGAGATCAGGCCTCCATGTCGAATCCTTGTTCGGGTTGAATATGGAATACTCCATGTTGTTCGTGTCCTTCAAAGCAGGCCCCACAGACGTCATCACGTGGAAGTGCCCGTAATCGTTCATCCAAGGCGAGGGCTGATGGGTGCACTTCACTCCATACAGCTTTGTATGCCCAGAGTCGAACCAGAATCCGTTCGGCTCATTCTGTACATCCGTCATGACCGACCATGTGTTCATCCCCCAAGGCCTCCCCACCAAAGGGAGGGTGTTCCCATTGGAGAAATCCATCACACTCCTCGTGCCCTGTAGCACGTTCACATACTTGACCGGGTCTGTAATGGGTGCAGCTAGTGCATGAGCTGCTAGTAAACAGCTTAACATTTTCTTTTTTTTTCGTTTTCCTCCTCCCTTCCTTCGTCCTTTAGATATGTGGGGGGGGGGGGGGGGGGGTTGGGTCAGAGGCTAAAAAAATATGAAATAAGCTAAAGGGGATGAAACAAGAAAGGGAAGAAAAAAAAAAAAAAGCAATTCTCTTTTTTTTTTTTCCCCCTTTTTCTTTGTTCCCCTTTTTTTTTGGATAATGAGATACTAATGAAAGCAATAAAAGAGTAGAAGTAAAAAAAAAAAAAAAAACCATACGGTTTCTTTTTTTTTTTTTCGTTTTTTTTTTTCTGGGTAAATATGAATGAAAATGGAAAAAGAAAAAGAAAAATATAAGAGATAAAGGAGGCCAGTGTTGGCGGCGCCCTAAAAAAAGCAAGCTTGTAAATGCAGGGGGAAAACTGTTTTTTTTGGGGGGGGTACTAAGAGCCCTTTAAAAAAAGGGATTGAAAAATACCTTCAGAAAAAAAAGAGGAGAGCTATTAATTACCAACAAAACTATGACGAGTAATGTAATAATGGCTCACAAGACGGTTAGAAGCTGTTTTATTTCACCTTGCTTTTTCTTTTTTTTTTTCTTCTTCTCAAAGCAGCATCAAGACCCTCGGAGTAACAAAACAAAAAAAATGAAGAGGGTACCACCACTCCACTCCTTTGGGTCCGCTTGCCGAGAATTACTAAAACAAAAAAAAAAGGGGGGACGGGAAACCCGCAAACCCCGGGTGCCAATATCTGGGCGATTTATCTTTTTCAAGAAACAACGGGTGGGAGTGATAGTGGTTTGGTGGTTGATCTATCGTAAATCGTTGACAATGTGTGGGGAGTGGCAATAAGCTGGGGGGGGGGGGGTATAAAACAACAATAATATATATGGTCAGTTCCTCGACAACTGTCCACAGGCCACTACAAACAAAATAAGATCTATAACAAGTACTAGGGACACTAAACCCTCCCCATCATATTTGAGTTTGGAAAAAACGTACAGAACAACAAAACAAAACAACAAAAAATATATGAGTTAAAGGAAGTCTTTGTGAGACGCCCCCTTGTTCTCATCTTCTACCTGCACCTAAAAAAAAACAAAACAACAAAAACATCTCACGAGTAAATGATAACGGGGGCGGAGATCACATCCGTGTTGGCAGCAAGTGTGCTACCCGAAATATTAAGGGCCCAGACCCAAGCACCGACAGGGATGCAATGAAGCAACGCGCCTTTAGAGGAAAAGACACCAATGGAACGGGACGACGACGAGGACCCGACACGCTCAATAATGGACGACCCACCCACCAAAACGTTCCCTGAAGTATCAAAACACACATCTTGCGGAAACGACAGCATCCCTTGCCCGATGGTCCTCAGGAGCAAACCCGTTCGAGAAAACACAGAAACACAAGAATCGGTATTGTTCACAACAGCAATGAGCTTGTCATCATGCGACACCCCGATCCCCCTGTAGTCCTTATCTGTAACAGACATTTGATGAACAACGCGCATGGTATCCACAGCGTTCCACTCTGCTATGTAAATATCGTGTTCTTTACAATGCAAGGCGACCGATCGACACCCTGCACCCATGAAGCTCACCTCGTTCTCTGTTGGGATCGTTAATACAAGCCTTCCTGTTGGAGACCACACCCCATCAGTTCGTGGTGCAAGAACTATGAGGTTCAGATACGGGTTTGCTGGTGATTTGCACGCCAGGATGACATCGCCATCAAGAGTTACTGCAGTGCACATTATTGTCGACATTGAAAAGTCTTCGACTGCGATGGTTTGTGCGGTGCGGCCGGTTTCGATATTCAGAACGGAAAGGTATTGAAAGCTGTGGATGAGGACGTGGTCAGTGTATTTTGACAGGCATAGGGGTGCGCCTTCGTCGGCTTGGAGGCGTTTTGTCTTCAGTTCTGCGTAGTTCGGCGGTGCGGAGTTCACCGCTACGTCGACGACGCAGTCCGCGCCCAGCCCTTGCGCTCCTAGCGCCGTTTCCAGCTCAACCTCAGCGCCCTCATACGCCACGCAGTACCTCACCCCCTCCGCCACCCCTCCTACGGAGCGAACCGCGTCGTACAAATCACGTCCTGTCCCATCGATGTCCATCTCCACACTTCTCATCTCACCGTCTGGAAGACGAATGAAGACTTGCATGGCACCTTCCATATTTGCTTTTCTTTTTTTCCCTCTCTTTTCTTTTTGAAGTAAGAATAAAACAAAAACAAAAAAAAACAGAAGAATATCAAATACATTGATGTTTTTTTTTGTTTTTTTTTCCAATAGAACCAATAACAACGGGGGGGGGGGGGGTGAATGAGGACGGAGGAGAAAGGGAAAGGGGGGGGGGGTATCTATAACTATCTATCTTTTTTTTTTCTCCTTTTTTTTCTCTTTTTCCTATTTCCATATCTTGCCCTCTGAAGTACACTTATCCCGTTTTTTCTGCCGCACGGAAGCTGTCGAGTGCAGATAGTCGTCCTTGTCATAGCCGGTAGTGTACTCGTTAGGGGTTGGCCCTGGCCCTCCTACAAGCGTGGTGTGGTCAGCAAAGGTTTGCATTGCAGTAGATGTGTGCCTACCAGAGGGCTTCCAGGAATTCTGCCGCCAAGGACCGCCAGGGAGTGTTTCTCTTATTTCAGGAGCATCTGGGTTGGGGATGACCTTGCGTCCGTTGAAATTAATATTGCTGGCCATGTGCTTGTAGGTGGCTACATTGGACGCGTTGACTGGGTTTGCCTCGACCCACTCACGAAGGTGTCTTTCCGTCATTTTTGAGGTTGCAGAAGTCTTGTATAGAAGCTGCACTCTTTCGTCCACCTCCGTCTTTTTGAGCTTTCTCTCACCGTTCCATTTTGAGGGTTTTATGGCTGCGTTAGCGGCTTGCTGTTGCAGCAGCTCGACATGGGTTCTGTGCAGCTTGTGATCGTCGTGCAATTCCTGACACTTATCCTTGATCACTTTGTGCGGCTTTACAGTGGAAACAGGTACAGGCACCGGTACATCTTTCGGGACCACGCGACGCGCCTTGTCCTTCGCGTTTTCTCGGCTTCCTTTTGTAAGGTACGCGGCTGATGTTGGGCTGGTTGCTTTGGGCTGGTAAAGCCGATTGACACTCGCCTTCACCATTTTCGCACTGTTGAAATACTCGATGTCATCCAACACATCGCCAGTGGTCTTCTTCCTATGTCCGTGAAGGTACACGTACGAGACGGGTTGTGACCTCTGAAGGCTCCTTTCTACAGCTTCGTTCCGCTTCAAAGCGGCTTCCATGCGGTCGAAGTACTCATCGTCGTCAAAAAACAGCTCGTCTTCCTCTTCTTGTAGGAAGGCCATTGCATTACCCTGGTGGGGTCGTTAGTTGAAGTAGAAAAAAAAAAAAAAAAAAAAAAAACAACTGGGGGGAAAAAAAAATCAGATTATCATATCAGAAAAATCACCGTTGTAATCCCTCCTGTTCCTCGCTTTGTATATTTTCTTTAGATATGTGCAGGAAGAGTCCAGCACGTACGCGGCCTTCTTGTCCAGGTGGTATGAAGTGGGGGAGAGCTGCCTGTACCATGTTGAGACCACCCAAAGGTGCGCTCCTTTTTTATGGTAGAATATCATGAGGTCACGTGCTAGCCTGGCGGAGATTGTTTCACCAGGATTGATGGCGCTCATCAGCATGCCCTGAAGGGACCACGCCAATGGGAGGTACTGAGGCGGAGTAAGCTGGGGAACATCAACCGGAAACCTAACGTCCATGTATGCTTCGTCCTTATACTTAGGACGGTCAACCAGAACGCTCAGCACAGCGGCCACGGGGCCCGGAGGCAACGTGACGCCCATGGCGGTGTATTTTTGCAGGAAATAATGAGCGGCGTCGGGTTGGTTCAGATGACACATTAGCTGCACAGCATGTCCCTGAAGATCTGAGCAGTCGATGCGTGGTGGGGTATCGAGAGCACCTTGGCTAACTGCCCAGCCTACTGCCGACACCGCCTCTTGAACACCAGTTTGTTGGATCTCTTTTCGTTTAACTTGCGTCCTAACGTCTCCACAGATGCTTTCGACCAGCTCGACACCCAGGTTGTTGCCGAGCCATGCACGCCGGAGGAGCTCCTTGGGTACCATCGCCCTTGAGAATCATAAATAAGGAAGAAAAAGGAAAAAAAAAAAAAAAAAAAAAAGAGAGATGAGATAAAGGAGGTTCCTGTCTTGGAACGCCCCCCTTGTCTCTACTTATCAACCCCTTTCTCCCTTCTGGGGCCTCGGCCTTTATTTCTAAAAAAAAGTTTTACTCCGGGTTAGATACTAAAATACAGTCCTGCGATTCGGGTTGAGAGCTCAGCGAAGACGACCTGCTTCGTTTCGACGCTCTCGCTGTTTTCTTTGCGATTTTTACGAGGGGTTTCCGGGGCCTTCGTGGGGAGGGTGTGCGTGGGGTTAAATCGTCTTCTATTTCTTCTTGCTGTGCTCGGAGGATGGTAGTGAGGTCGACGGTGCTTTCCTCTTCTCCCCATGAAGACCCCCCCCAGGAGTCACTTTCTTTCGTGTCGATCGTTTTCTTCCATTCATTTACATGAACTTGTTTCTCGGCTTCCCAGCTGCTTTCGCTCATTACGTCTTCACCGTGTTCCTGTTCGTATGCCCGCCGTTCGTCCTTCCAGCCCATTGCTATACTTTCCTTCCCTACCGCCAGTTGTTTAACCGCTCGATGTTTAGTCAGGCCGCTTACCTCGAAGTAGGCACACTCCTCCCATTGACCGTTCACTTTCTTCCTCATCTTCTTCTTTCCCGTGCTGCTCTCGCTGAATGACATTTCCCACTCGACAGGTACGTTGTCGCCGTTCACCGCTAATATCTCATAATCGGGTGGGCATGACATTTTTTATTTCTCTTTTTTCCGGGCTGTTTCGTTTTCGACGGGCTTTAGAGACATGGGCGTAAAGTAGATGGAAAAAACAAATAGAGACCTTCTTCCCTCCAACAGTTATCCCCCCCCCCCCCCCCCCCCCCGTCGGTGCAATTACTTTTTTTTGATACCAGCATCAAACAAAAAAGGGAGACTTTTGTGTGTAACACTTCTTTTTTTTTTTTCTCCTGGACCAAAACCCTTATCATTTACCCTGTTCTTGAATTTCGAGATTACATTTCTTTGTAGTGCAAATGATGTCACGGCCTCGTGATGCCCTATTTTTTTTTTTCTTTTTTTTTTTTTTGAAACTGGTCCATACTTGCAGCCCTTGTCCTGACAGACAAGAAGCTCTTGAACGTTGTCTCTTGGGACTCTCCGCTGTTCGGCGGGAGGCAGGACACCATCCCAACATACAGGGGTGTAAGAACTTTTTTTTTTATTTTCTTCTTTTTTGTCTCATACTCAGGGCACGGCTCTTTCCCTTTGCGCTTTGCACCAAAAACCTGCTGGTGCTTCCCTTCAAATATTCTGCTTGCGTACAAGTACAGCTGCGCATCATACTGTGTGTGCAAGAATGACATTCTTTCTTCATATTAAACCCATACATTGTTGGCATCCTCCAAAGCCAGAATCACCTCCGATGGTATGTTCTTCTTCGCCGTATGCATGAAGTGTTTGCACATTATATAGGAACGGATATCAGTCTGTGTCTTCTGGAGCATTTCCATTGACTGTTCTATGCTCTCAAGGACGACTATGTTCTTCATAGAGCTGAGGACCTTGAGCGCTGTGTCGTAGTGCTCCTTGGTGAGGGGCTGGTCGAAAGGCTGCCCAGAGAGCACCTTAGTGAGTCTGTTGTGCAGCTCTTCACACGAAGCCCGCATCTCAGATGTTGCGGCCAAGTACGTTTCCAAGGGGTTCTTCCTTGGGGCGTTGCGCTCTGCTGTAGGGTACAAGCAGTCCGGGGGGTATCGTTTAAGATTATTCGCCATCCGCAGAATGGGCTCCTTCACAAGCAGCGTGAACTTCCCATCCCCCGCCTCCTTCGCTTCATTAATGTTTTCAAACCGAAGCACCTCTGCGGTCTCCCCCACCTCTGCCCCCAGTTCACTATATCCTGCATCGAAGGTGCACGTGAAACTGTCCGCCCCTTGCGTGGCCGCCTCTACGATCACGATTTTCCCGGTTTTTTTCGCCTCCATTGTGGGCTTCGGAGGGGAGGTGGCGGGCGACGGGGGCTTCAAACTCTTTAAACTCTTCGGCTTCTTCACTGTCAGCAGGTCCCCCACTAGATCGTCGAGCCCGCTATCCACCACCTCCTTCACCGTCGGGATGGGTGCAGACTTCGCTTCCACGGGGTGCTTCTCACTTGGCATTTTGATTTCGTCAGGTATTTTGATTTCACCAGGCATTTTGCGCGGAGGAGGCTTCGGTGTTGCTTCAACAGTTTCCATTTCAGGTTCAGGTTCGGGTTTGTTGTTGGCTGCTCCCGGTATAACGAGGGGCCGAGGGGTAGTGGCTTGATCAGCGGCGTTTGCCTCCTCTCTGTCAGGCGTGGGAGGGGGCTTTAGAATTCCGGCAGCGATCTGAGCACGAGTCGGGCCATTAGGTTGCATGACGAAGCGCCGAGTGCCCGGCGGAGAGGCTGGGATGGGGATGGGTGTGGGGGAAGGCAATTTCCGCGAGACAGGGGACTTTTTCTCTGCAGGGAGCTGCAGTGCTTCGCGGGCGGCGCGTCTGATGTGCCGCCAATGAACTGCTTTCAGCCCTGCTAACTTTCCGTCTTCCTCCGTCGCCGCGTTGATGAGCTCAAGCCTGTCCAGACCATGCTTGAACATCAACTGTGCTTGGTCCTCCATATCGATCGACACCAGCATGCTGTATACCTTCCGCTTCGGCTCGGTGTCAACCGCCTCCTTTTGCTCTACTGGTCTGCCCCACACGGCTAGCGTCAACAACAAGAGCAGCACAAGTAGCGACGCCTGCTTGTGTTCCCGCCACCCCACCATCACTACCAGAAATGCTATAAACGCGTACAGAATTAACATTTTGGAATTGCACCCAACATGTAGGTTGTTCGTTAAGAAAGAATAGAAGAAAAAGAAGAAAAAGAAAGCACCGACTGCGGTACAAAAAAAAAGTCGATGTCACATGCAAACTCCGTCAGGCCACGGTCTCCGCATATAAAAAAGTAAATCTAACATTATTAACCATTGGGAATCGACCCAAGCAACGTCTCCGCTTGCGGCAAAGGCAACATCGTGGCAAGGATACGGATCACGTTGGGAGGGTGGTCTTCTTTCATGATCCTGTCGCACACCTCCTCCGCGTAGGTGAGGTTTGACTCAATGGGTTCTGAGGTGTGTCCTGTGATCCCCTCTTTCTCAAGGAAATCATCGACGCCCTCTTCCTCCTGCGCCATCAGAGGAGACGGCTCTACGCGTGTTGGGTCGTATGCAGGAAGCTCGCCTTCAGAATCCGACGAAAAAGATATCTCGGGTGGAAACTCAATGTTTGCAGTGTATAAGCATTCTTTTCTGTCGCTGAAGGTATTTGGCTTTGGCTGGTCATTGTCGTTGGGATTCTCCTCGCAGCTGTTCCCGCTAAGAGAGTCCAGTTCGAAGTCGGGTTCCTCCAGTTTGCACGCGAACCCGAAGAGCTTGTTGTCCATCCCATCTTTCTTCACTGCTGCATTTTGGTTCTCTGTAATCTTCGGGGTTATCCTTGAGATCTTTGGGTTTTTCTCGGGGGTTACCTTTTTAGCTTTTTTCTTCTTCTCAACCGGTTTTGGAGTTTCCATGACGACACTTGAAGACGAAGAACTGGAAGTTTCAGAGCTGGAAATTTCAATCACCTGCTTCTTTTTCTTACCTCCGCGTTGCGGTTTTTTCTGCGGTGGGCTTGCCTCGCGCTTCCGCTTCTTCGTGCTGGAAGTTTCCAGTTCGGGAAGCATCCAAGAAAACGTGTTCTTTCTAAGGGAATGCTTTGAAACGGGAAACTGCTTCGCAATTACAGGTAAAATCCACCAAAGGAGGTCGGCAAGGAAGGTCTTGAGAGGGTGCTCTTCATTAGGAAACTTGAGGTTCACGTACCTGCAGTAGTTCCGTACCGCGTTGTTGACGTCTTCGATCGTTTTCAGGCTGTCGAGGGGTCGAAGCCCTCTGATCTTCTTAGCCAGAGCGCTTGGTATGTCAAGTAAACCATCCCGATCAGCTTTGCCCATGTGCCGTATGCACAATTTTGCTATTTCTGCGTTGGTTTCCTTCTTCTTTTTCACGTCGCCAACTTCGTTTTGCATCATCTTCACAATCATATCAAATCTTATCCATCGTCTTAGAATCATTCGGATCGCATTCTCATGCTTTGTTCCGATGTACACCTTCTCGAGATCTTTGTAGTACTGAGCCGCGCCTGTATCTTCCGTGTACACACCGTCTGCGAGGTTTGCCTTTACCTTTTTTAGTTTCTTCGGTAGGACCTTCTCCGCCTTCTCCAGAACTGTCTCGAGTACTGTCAGCCACTCGTCGGGGAGCGATCGCTTTTCTCTCTTGTCCTTCTCGCAGCCTCCGCATGTCCACGTCTTCTTTCTTCCCACGACACACTTCTTGTGGATCATCGCTTTGCATGTTTTGAGGCCCTTGCACCCCAGGTCAGCCCCTTTCTTTTTACATTTTGCGCACGCTGTCATGTGCTTCCTGTTTGTACTGACTCAGGCTATGCAATATCGTTTTTTAAAAAAAAAAGGTATAGTCTATTCATCAACAATAGCAGGGACGCTTATCTCTATGTTGCAGTTGGGGCAGGCCACAATGGAGCCACTTGGGGCGACGAGAGCATGTGCACACATGCCGCATTCTACAGCGCGCATGACTGGGTGAGGGGTGTTGTAGAAGTCTGAAGGAGGTGTGGGGTCACGGTTCCTAGCGGGTGACCCACACCCTGGGTTTGTGCAGATCGGGAAGGCAGCGTGATTATACAGGCCGCACGTCTCGCACAGCCATTGCCCCTCCGGTACGTTCCCTGCTGCAATCAGTTCCGCGATCCTCTTCTCTTGTACCTTGATCACCCCCTCCCGCTCCTCTAACACCTTCGTCGCCCCCTTCAATAGCTTCTTCAGCCCATCACACGTCTTGCATTCCGTACACTGCCCTGCCTGCCCTGCGTAATTCGCCTCCCTCGTCGCTCTTAATGAATTCCTCAACGCTTGCACCTCCAGCTCAAGCTGCCGTATCTTGGCAGCGTCACCCATCACCTGAGGGGTCGGCTTTGAAAGAACAAAAAGATAGGAAAATAAAAAGAAGAAAAAGAAAGAAAAGAAAAGTCGGGTTAATTGCATGTTTGCGCACACGGACAATACAAACGAAACTGAAACGGTACTTGTTAAATACAATATAAAAAAAAAAAAAAAAAAAAAAAACCCTCCCCAAGGAAAGGAACTGTGTAAATGAAGCTCCCCCTCATGGTTTCTTTCCCACCCCATTCTTAGTCAACGAAGGTGCGCCTTCTGGCCGGCATGCGAAAAGAAGAATCACGCGAAGAAGCTCTCGGTCTCGTGGTGAGCAATCCGTTCGGCGTCTGAGGAGGCGTGCTGGCTAAGGAGGAACAAAAAGAACCAAGGCTCTTGAACACGTCGCGGCTTAGATTGGGCGTATCAGGTGGCGGCATGGGGATGAAGTCTGGGGAAGGTGCTTTTGTGACAACCAAATTCACGGAGCGTTTCACCTGCCGCTTCACTGAGGGTGCATCGGGTGCAACTTCTTCACCGTGGAACGTCAAGCGGCGTAAGTAGCTAGCCATATAACCATCTCCCTTGGCTCGTGTTATCAGAGAGCCGACAGGTACCTCCATAGTGATGCCACGCAGTGCATCACTATTCGTGTTCCCTATTCGCAGCTCAACAATATCACCGTTTACACTAACGACCGTCCCGATGGTCCCGGCAACTTCTGCGAGGTCTACAGGCGTTGCAACGCGAGCTACATCGAAGCAGTACTCCAGCAAGGTGACGTCTGGTGATAGCTTTGCGACATCCCCAACCTTCCACTCCTCTTCTTTCTTCGTCACGGTCTCCATGTTCGGCCGTGCATGCCGCATGTTGATAAGGTCTTGGTACACGTGCAGCTGCGATTTGAGATTCGTGTTCTCGTTTGTGCGTTTTGTGAGCTGCACTTTAAATGCGCTGCTTGAACGTGCGATCTGCTCTTGGTACATCTTGTTGAGATCAACGGCCGATGACCATGCCTGCTCCAGCCACTTGATGTGTATGTGTACGTCTGTAATGTTCAACGATGTGATGACAGTGCGCGCATTGTGCTTATCAAAGAACACCTGCCGCCCGCCTTCCGACTTCACGTCACGTATGATCAGCTGTTTCCTATGCCGCACTGCGGAGTTGAAACTGTGCATCTTCAGCGTATCCGTGCATGGGGCTGGTGTGTACTTCAGGAGCTTGTGGAAGTCGTACTTGTAGCTTGTGATGTCGCATGTAGGGTACTGGCACAAGATGTGCGTAAGCACCTGTGCCGTTCGGTAAGCCTTGCATTCATCGTCTTCAGTGAAGTTGCTGTCCACCTTGTCGTGCAGCATGAGCACTCCGAGCGTGTCGCCCTTCTCCGTCGCCAACGGCATAGCTAGGCAAGAACGTCCTTTGTGGACCCTTATTGCAGCTATTTGCGTTGAGCAGCACATCCCTCCGATGCTATCGATCAGTCCATCGCATTCGGTAGCTGTGTGTCCGTAGCGCACTGCTACTTCTAGTTTATCTTCTTTTAGCACTTTTACAACACCCCATGTCACCATGAGGTCCTTGCAGCACGCCTCCAGCACTAGGTAAAAGGCACTCCCCAGAGCTTGGTGCACTGACGTTGGTACGGGCTCCGCTTTGTTGTCTCGTATATGTTTCTTGACAGTGCTCTCGGTGCACCGCATGCACCCGGACAGGGACCGGACCTCTTGTGATATTGCTTCAAGCTCCTCTGCCCATGTTTTGGCCCTGCTGACTGGCACCTCTCCTTCTAAGTAATGCCTGCTGACAGTCTTGTGCAGCGTCTCCAACGTGCTGTGGATGTCCAGCAGTCTTGTCTTCAAGGTATTCAAATCCTCCATCTTTATGGCCCTTGTTGTGCATTGGGGACGTGTAGTCAACTTGTTTAAACTATTGCTCTAAGCTAGCAGCATGGTGTACAGGGTATCGAGCTTCTTCTGCCGCCTTTCCTTTTTGATGTGCGGGGCGACGTGGGCCTCGTAAACAGACCCGTCCTCACGGCAGGTGTACCCAGCTGTTGTGTTTGCCTCTCTCAAAACCTGCTTCATCCTTTGAGTGGGCCCCAGACCGAACTCCTTCAGCTCCTCGATGAGTCGCAAGCAGGACCGGAGCGAGGCTGCACGCGCATAGATCTCCATCATCTAAAAATTTTTTTTTGTTTTGTTTTCTTTCTTCGGCACAAACCTTTAGAAACAGCGCGCTGACATCACCCTTCCGTCGGGTCTGCCTAACGATGCACATCTGGACACCTTTGTTGAAATACGCTTCAGCTTGCTTATAATGCTTATCGCCAGCCGACTTAACGTAACCTCCACAATATCCGATAAGGAGCGTGAAGGTCTTAGGACTGGTGACAGGCATGCTTGTATAGAAGGGCTCCACAAGGGAGTGCTTGGAGCGATGAGCAACGTAAAAGGCGAGAACGGCGTTGGATAGAGCAGCAGTAGGAGTTGGGGAACAAGACAGGGCAGAGGCGATATAAGGCGTGACATCGTGGTCAACGTGCAGGGCAGTGATCAGCGACGCGTAGCATCGATCAGTAGGGCTAAGCGACCTACTGCGCATGTCATCGAGAATCTCGTCAGCCTCCTCAGGGGACTGAACACATGCAAGGACTGACCTGTAAGCCACCTCATCAAGCTCGTTCTTGTGCCGGTTGAGAAGGATCGCAGAACAACGTTGTGCATCTTCAACAGCGTCCCCTCGTAGGAAAACCTTCACAAGCTTGGAGAGACACCACATACCATGGTCAGTTCCCTGATGTACCATCTCGTCTTCTAGTTCCTTGATGAACTTTACATGCTCAGGGCCGCATGAAATTTCTGTTATCACTCTTTTTAAGTTAGCGCCTGACATTCTTTCCTCGCGCAGCTTCATGTCTGTATGAATGCTTTGAAGCTCTTGTATTCTTCCGGCCCTTGCGAGTGATACGGTGATGTCAAATGTTTGGGTGGCGCGGAGGACAAGCTTCTCTGTGTTGTACTGAGATACAGGGTCAGAGGCGCGCTTTGCTTGTTGCGCGAGCCACCGTTGCCGAGCGGGGCTGGATCTTTCTTTTCTTGGGGAATTTGAGATAGATGATGAGGCTGCTTCTACGAGCCGTCTGCACTCTGCAAGATCGGTGCTGTGCCATCTCTTTGCGGAAAATCTTTTCATGTTTTTTTTTTTTTTTTTTTTTTTTTTTTTTTTTTTTTTTTTTTTTTCCCGTCCCCACTTTTCTTGTGAAAATTCAATCGACGGCAGGGGTTTTAAAAAAAAAAAAAAAAAAGCAAGAAAAAAAAAAAGAAAGAAAAAGGAGCGGAGTGCGGGAAAAAAAAAATAAAATGAGTGAGAAAAAGACAATGAACCTCTGAAAGACGGGGTAATTTCTTTTTTTTTTTTTTTTTTTTTTTTTTTTGGTCATGTTAGGTACAGAGCAAAAAAAGAAAGGAGAAACCAGGAAAAAAAAAGCAAAACATACTTCTCTGTTTTTTTGTTTCTCTCTTTTTTTTTTTCCCCCCTCCCTTTTCATGGACCAAGCGGCTTCCCTTCTATGGGTTCATTGCGTATTTCTTTCTTCTTTTCTTCCCCTTTCTCTCTTTTTTTTTTTCTTTCCCCCCTTTTTTTTCTTTTATTTTCTTTTTCTTTTTTTTTTTAAAGGACTTTTTGTGATAAGAATAACTGGAAACAGATGGAAGAAGAAGATGAAAGAAAACAAAAAATGATGATCAAAAAAAAAAAAAAAGGAAGATGATAACAAAGAAGGATAAAAAAGGGAAGAAAAATTGCATTTTTTTTTTTTTTTTTTTTAAATCTCACGCATCGTCACCCTCACTACTATCGCTCAATACAGGTGATTTACCCTCTTGAGCAGAAGCAGATTTCAAAATTTTCACAGCATCCTTACAGCATTTCTTTCCCTTATTTTCTATATAAGTCCCAATCTGCTGCTCGGTCATAACGTTCACCTCAATCAAATGGCTAACCAACGCCTGCAAGAGGTAAAGCTCATCGTCCGCCCAAAGCCACGTTTTGTCAAAGCAACACACGGCACACAGCATGTCCAGTGATGACGTGACCTGCGCCTGACTGAAGGCCTCCGATGCAGCAGGATGACACGGACACCAAAAGCTAGTAAAGATATCGTGGAAGAGCTCTGAAGAGCTTTCAACAAGAAGCTCTTCTTCAGGAGTAGAGGAGAAGAGGATTTGAGTGTATTTGATAGTCTGCTCAAACACAGTAAGAATGTCCCTCTTGAGACTGTTCATTGCATCTACAGTTCTCTTGTAACAGTTGGGCACCTCCTCTACTAATCGCATATTTACAGACACGGCAACGAAGCAAGCCACTGCCTCCGTAACATCCTTCTCACCTACCATTTTATTCTCTTCCAGGGATTGCACGTAAGTGATTAATGCATCTCGGTCTTGTTTATTGTTCCCCACGGCGATCGCTCTTAGCACCTCATGAACCACCGTTACTTGTGTGTTTTTTGATATGTTTTTGTAATCTTTGAAGTCTGCTTCTAAGATGGCCTTCCTTTCTGCACCTTCCACAGTCGTTTCCATGCATTCCAAAGCACGGGCTTTGATTTTCAAAGATATGCTTGAGTCCAAGCCGAGAAGCGTTTGAAGGAGCTCCAGTTTTTCCTTCTCGGTGTCCATAGGTGCTTCCTGTTTAGGCTGCTTCTTCTTTTTGGGCGAGTTGTTGAGAGATGCGAAGATGCCCTTTTTTGTTTTATTTTTTTTCTAAGGAAGAAAAAAAAAAACATACCCCGGTAGGCGAAGTTTTCTCGCCGTTTGCAGGCGCGGAGGGTGTGCTGCCCTTGCTGTTTTTGCTGTCTCCTCTGGCCATCTGCCACTCGTCTCTCTTTTTCTCCTTTGGCTTCGGTTCTTTCTTGCCGTTCGATGCTCCGTTGACGAGACAGGAGTGCAGCTCTGCGGCAATACCCCATGCTGTCTTGTCGCCCGTGTGGTTGGAGTGACGGGTGCCTTCAAGCCTGTTTGGGAATTTTCTTTTTCTTTTTGCATACTTCCGTTTTTCCCTTTCCTCATTTTCTCGTTCCAAATCCTTCAATTTCTTGGCGTTCACCTCTTTGACGGGCTGTGAAATTGTGGGGGGTATAAAAAAATTTAATATTATCATTGTCCATACCCATCCTTCCTGCCGGGCATCGCACAGGTTGAGTACGAGCATTCTGGTTCGCATGTCGTAGCCCTTTGCGGTGAGCTGCTCCAAACGCTCGAAGTATCTTTCTATCCATTGTGGGTAGTTTGGGGTTTTGGGCGCGTTGCCCTCCAGCTCTTTGCCTGTGGTTTTCAACAGCCTGCAAAGAACTTCAAGGTCGCCGGCCTCTGGCGTGAAGGAGGAGTCGGAAGGAGCCAGCTCTTTGGTGCCATAGAGAATCTCCGTGATGATAAGATGCATGACCTTGTCGGTCAACATTTGTTTTCTGTAAAGCTCGCCTACGAATTGTATGTTTCCAAGCTTTCGCTTTTTTTCCTCAGCGCCTTCTTCGCCGTCTTTGAGGCCTCGTTTCTTGTGGTAGTTGTACTCCCTTTGAACGGTCTCGACGAGGATGCGTCTGAACTGGCTAGCCTTCTGCCCGGTCTCCTGTTGGCGGCGAAGTTCCGCTTTTGAAATGAGTCTCGAGAGGTCCGCATACATCTCGCAGAAGGACGGCTGCACAACGGCACGGTCAAAGATCAACTTTATGGTAATGTTCATGTATTCCCCGTTGCTTGTGATCCCAATGTTTGGGTCAGTCAAGCGTCTTGACAATGTGTCATACTTCTCTGGGGTAAGTTTGTTCAGAATGCCATGGACAACTTTCATCAGCTTCTCGTTGCTGTCCAGATCTGCTTCGTTTTTAACCTTGAAACCCGTTTCGGAGACCTGCAGTGCTGCAGGTGCGCTTGTCCCGAACCCGCTCCTGGAGTACATTGGCTGGTTTGCCTCCATGCACCTATCCTCGAACAGCTTTCCTATCGCCATGCTGTCTTTCCCCTTCGCGATGCCATGCTCCGCCAGCACGTCCTTCAAGGTTGCCAAATCGTCATGCCCGCTCACCCCTGCTGCTTTCTGTTTCAGATGCAAACTCTCTTCCAATGTGTAAGTGTACTTGATGCGGCCTTCTTCTTCTTCTGTCATTTTATTTTTGTTTTCTTTATTTTTACTTTCTCCCCCTTCTCCTTTTTGCGTATTGGTTTTTTTGTTCTTCTTTTTTTTTTTTTTTTTTCTTCCTTTTTCTTTGGGGTCAAACACAATTAAAAAAAAAAATCGACAACGGAGGCGTATAAACGCAAAACAATAAGAGTTAAAGGAGGCCGGTGTTGGCGTCCTGCACAAGAACTGTCTACTTGATTACAGGGGGCGCACCGCGGCCGAGTTGTAGCTTCTTCTGCGTTCCGCGTCGTGTCCTTAATGCGTGCGGTGTACAGCTCAACCCCATCCGGAGCGACCGGGTAACCAAGATTCGACGCTCATGCAGTTTGCTGCCTGTTCGTCACCCTGAGCATTTGCGTTACGTTCTGGGTCCATGTTATCCCAACCACCTGAAACAAAGGCCATGTTTAAGGTCAAATCCCACTTGAGGACCACCCTCAGGGGGCGGCCTGTCTCTTGAAACTCCCGTCTGGAGCCTCCTGACGCGGGCTTCAAATCATTATTTTTTCTTCTCCTTCTATTCTACTTGCCGACGAAACGTTTCATTCCACACAGCCTCTCCTGTCGAGGAGAGGCATTTCTCTTCTCGTGCTTGGCGGAGAACATTACGCGCTTTTTCTCGGATCTCGTTTTGGTACCTTGTAGAGCGGGAAGAGTTGTGTGCAGACGCGTAGAGACGGAGCATAGAAGTGTAAAGGTGGCGGGAGTCCTTAAGACCGTCAGCAACGGCATGGGCAAAGGCTGCCTCTGCCAAGGGGAGATCGCCGTACGATCTGCGGATCATGAAATCGTATGTCATTGCGTTGGGGAGGACCTTCATCGCTTGCATCATCCTGAGAACATCTTTAACATGATCGCTCGACCGACAACAGAGAAGCAGTTCATTGAAGTGCCGTATGCTCCTTGACGGGATCTGCCTGTGGTAGGACACCGCTTTATCGAAGTCCACCGGATGGATATTTCGAATGGATGAGATAGCAGCTTCTAAAGCAACGACCGACCTACCGGATCTTTCGACGAGGTACTCGATTTTTTCAAGTGAATGAGCGGTTTTGATACGGATCCCCCACGTGTGTTGGTCAGGCTTGATCTTCATGTCCTTCATCCTGGACAGGACGGAGGTGAAGGCCATCATGTCTCGCCGTGAGGCGTGGTATGCTAGAAGGCCGTTGAAGAGGTCGACTGTGATGGGTTTCTTCACGTCCTTCATGATGCTCGAGATGTCGAGTGCTGTCTCGGAGTGGGTGTATCCTGATAACCTTGTTCTTTGTACTCTGGAACAGGTCTCGCCCCGTGTTCTCATGTCGCTGTAGAACTCCTCCATCAGCGGTATTTGTTTCAGCCTCCCGGCGATCCGCAATGCGAGCAGACCGCTCATTTTTTGTAACGGAACACCATTACACTTTGCCTCTTCCCATATCTTCGAGGTGTTGCTCACCACAGCGCCGACCACAATTCTGTTGTCCTTGTATTTTTCCGCAGCTGCTGAAAGGGTTCTAAAAGCATGGGTATAGTCGTCCGAAGACGCTCGCGCTTTAGATAGCGCCCGCAGGACGTCTTTGGGAAGCATTTTCTTTTTTCTCTTTTGTATCTCCCCCTTTTCCACCAAGTACTGTAAGCAGAATTTTAAACCTCTATTCACACCCACTTTTATCCGTTTTTCTCGTTGGATACGCAGAAAAATACACGATGATAGGAACGTAGTGGTTAGCAACGGCCCACCGAAAAATAAAATACAAGATATGTCGGGATTCGACCATGAGCAGTTCGAGAGAGACGTGATTACAAACGGAACAGGTATGGGATGGGAAGTCTTCTTCGGTCACAAAAGAGTGGTGGCGAAGGCATTAGGTTTAAAAAATAAAAAAAAAATAAAAATAAAAAGACTTGTCACGCTGTTCTGGAACGTTTTCTGCTTGTTTCTAGTATTGTCTCCAACGCTCGTTTCAAGCCGGCGGAGTCCGCCCTGCCGTCTTCGAGCATGTCTTTTTCTTCTGTTAATATGGACGATATTTTTCTCTGAAATGCTTGATAAAGTGGTTCGGTGGAAGGGGTCAATGGGTAATGGTTCATCGCAACCCGTGCCGCACCCCAGGTCACGTTCACAATCGACGCCGAGGGGCCTTGAATGGCCTCCGGTATGCTGCACAGGAGTGTCAAAGCGTTGTCCGGTATCACCGTTCCATTGGCCACAGGGGCGGGAACACATACAGTTCCCCCTTGAATGTTCCTCACTTTTTCTCTTGCTTCAAGGCCCTTGCGCACTATTTCCTCCTCTTCATCGCTATCATCATAGACCTCTATCCCTATACTTCTTAGAACCTCCCCTTGCGCAGTGCATTTTGCCTCGCACGCTGCAGTTTGCCGTTCACTTTCTTGCAGCGCTTTGGACAGTTTCTCATTCATGTCGACTAGCATCGGTACGAGCACCTTGACCTTGTTGAAACATTGCGCTTTTTTCGTATCCATTTTCTTTTTTTTTTTCCCCCCTCTTTTTTTTTTTTCTCTAAAAAAACGAGTTTTCGACTTGGGCTAAACAAAACTAATGTAGTTTGGGGATAGCATGGTAATGCCAAGTCCTATCTAAAGTTCAAATGAGGGGTATAAACGAGATTTACGCTTAGCATCCTTCTCCTCAGTATTCTTCCGATCGTGTCATGGTTGCTGTCGTGGCCTCGGGGCGGCGGTGGTGTCGGGATGCAGCGAGGTTGGTATGAAAGGGATTTGATGCCCGCCTCCCGCAGCATGCATTCCTTCACCCGGCCCTTTTCCGACTTCTTAGGTTGCAGGAAATACAGCATTTTGTGGTATCTCTCCGCGCTGCTATCCGGTTTCGTCTCTTTTTCCCAAGGGCTTACGGACGTGAGGCACATTAGGTCCTTCAGAGGCTTTATTTCGCAAACTTCTGTGCGATTCTTGGGCTTTCTAATTTTTTTCTTCGCTCTTCGAATTTCATCCAGCTTGGCCTTCCAAGTTTTCTCCATCTGATAGGCATATTCCGAGATCCCTCTATGCATCACCCCTTCGCCCTTCCTTAGTAAGAAAGAGTAAACCTCAAACAAAGCCAAAAAAAAAAAAAAAAAAGAAAGAAAAAGAAAAAGAAAAAGAAAAAGAAAAAGAAGAAACTACTATTACTTCCCTGTCTTCTGAAACGTATCCAAAGCACATCAGACAGGAGAGAGCGAATGTAAAAAAAAAAAAAAAAAAAAAAAAAAAAAAAAAAGGAGGGGTAATCGTGTGCGCATGCCTCGTATATTTTTGCTTTTCGAATTTATCTTTCTAAGCCCCGTGGTTAGGGTAAAGAATATCTCCAACGCGCTCCCACCTCACTAAAGAGACGGCTTTTTTTTTTTTTTTTTCTTCGAAAGACTTTCTCTTTTCTTTAAAAAAAAGCTATTCTCCCGTGAGAGATTGCTCGGGCTTCTTCTCGGGGACCTTTTCTCGTTCTTGCGGTTCAACAGCTTTCCGGGGAGATGCAACAGGTGACGCTGCCCCAGCAAGGGATTGCGACCAGCGAACGAGGGAACTAAAAAGAAATTTAAAAAAAAAAAAAATCCTTTGTCCTCCTCCGACATACTCATGATACCGGTCAGGTAGATGATCACCAAACATATGCCTGGACACATATAACCGCGCGATTGCCCAATGAGTGGTTTCGGACGCTGTAGTTTTACATTCTTTTTTAGGGGGCAGAGATCGCTCAATGGTACTACTCACATGACTAGTTGATACAGTTTGCGGCATCTCGTAAACCACAGGTTGGCCAGGCTTCCCGTGCCTGACTGGGTGGTGTATGAGCAGGAGCCGACCTGGGATGTGAAGCCGTGTGTGCGGGCACTCTTCATGCAGCTGGCTTTCATTCACCCCCGACACTTCACGCAACAACCGTTCAAGGTTTTTCAAAGACAATCTGGGGACCGCGTCAAGCCCGCAGATTATAGAGGTGATGTACAACTCCTTTGAATTGAGCATCTCGATCACATCCCCGCTTACTGTCGGCGGGGAACCGAACGAGTAACACGAGATGCCATCTGCCCAACCTCCTATACTGCTCTCACGCGCTTTGATGCTGAACAGCGTTGCAACCGCTGCGCCAAGAGAATGCCCCGTCGCAATGACAGCATAGTCAGGGTGGCTTCTGTGGGAGTTGTTCAAGTGTTCCATGAGCTTCGTGTGCGACCATATGAAGTCAGTGCACTTTACGATCCCACTATGCGCCTCACCACATGAAAACTCGGTGCTCTCCGCAGTGAGGTCTGTCAACGTGTCCTGCTCAGACACGGTGCCTCGGATGGAAAGGACCAACAGTTTTCCCGTGTGGTCAACAAACAATGTGAACGCCGGCTGGTACACCTTGTTCGACCACACGGACATTAAGATCTCTCTGTTGCTGTTCAAGGAATCCAGTGCCTGCATGGCCCCCACGTCGTTGTCCCTAGACGTGACATCCGCCCCTACGTTCTTGAAGGGTTTCAGTACGGTGTGCATCCTGAATGCAGACCCAACGGTGCTCAGGTGCCCATTGGAGTACGCTACCCCATAGGACGCCTTTGCATACAGCATCGCTATGGAGCACATCTCGCTGTGCTCTGCATCTGTGAACCGTGGGAACCTCTCCGGTAGGTGCTCGTACTGCTTTGAGTGCCGCGAGTAGACCTTCTTCAAGTTGATTAGCCCCAGTGGGCTTGCTAGTTTTACTTTATCCATCGTGCTCCACCTCTTCGAAAAGTCGCACAATAATGTTTTCAGGACGCCGCTTGCATCCGACTTGCCGAAGTCCTCGTACTCCTTCCTTTGCATGTCCGCTTCCTTCTTCAGTTTTACAGCACTGTTTGTCGCAATGCCCTCTCCACATTTGTGATGATAGTGCTTACCGCATGCCATGCATGTTAATCCCTGGTTGTGGAGACCCCAAATAAAATCCTCGCACACACAACACCATGTTGGCTTCAAAAGGGTGACACGTTGTAGAACGTGGCTGGTGCAGGTTGAAGGCGTACGTGGAGAGGCAGGGGAGCGCGGGCTGAGGTCGCGTGCTTCTGAACGTAGAGACGAGTCTTCGCTGCTGTTGCATTCCGCCGACATTGTATCAGCGCTGCTGCTGAGACCCTTCAGGTTGGGGAGGCACTTGATGTGAGTGAGGAGACCACATTCCATGCATCGCATGCTCTGCTTATGCACCCCCCAGATGTGGGCAGAGCAGATCCCGCAGCTCTGTCCGGGCAGCGCTGTTTTCCTCACCATCCTGTGCTGGCACGCTGCGTACCGCATGTCAACTTGCTTGCGCAGCTCTCTCTTCGACTCTTTGCATGACCGAGGAAGCGACGACGAAGACGACACTCTCTCCACATCGCCCATGGTACCTTCCTTTGTGAAATGTTGCGGGATGGGAAGGGGAGGGGGGGGAACACACATAGACACTAAAGCGCACCATGGACCACCAAATGGTATGCAGTGATGAAAATATCATAAACAACAGCACCACCGAAGTAAAAGCTCGTCAGCACGACACCAATTCCAACAACTCCCACAGGGAGCTGGACGGCCACAGGAACAACGTCACTGGGGTCAGGCTTGATGCGCGTAGCGTATGCCATGTAAGCCATGAAGACACCCGTCTCGATGTTGAGAAGTGCGGAGTTGAAGACGTCTAGAAGGATGTATAAAGAGTGCGAGAAGAAAAGGGCAACACAGAGTATGAAGCCAAATGAAAAAGCGTAAGAGGCGAGTTTGTACCCCCGCCAGCTTGACTCGAAGTCGGGGAATGTCGCAGTGACCGCACCATCAACGTAGTGCTTCATCCCAAGGCCAAGAGCGATGAAGCTGACAGTGACGGAGATAATGATGAAGATGTTGACAACAAGACCGATAAATTCATACTGTGGGTACTCGATGGAAAGGAACTGCAAAAGGGGGATCGTTGATATGTCGTGGTGCTTGGCGGCACGCTCTAGAGACGGGTGGTCCCCTTCCCCGAACTGTGGGACGATAACCATGATGCAGTACGTCCACATCACGTTGAGCGCCCAGCACAACAACGTCCCGGCAAGACACCCGTTCCGAAACAAAACAATGTTGCTCGGCGTAGGAGCGAACGAGCTGTATAAAACAGGGAGAACATTGATAGATCCTCCAAGCGACACCGTTCCAATAAGGAAGGCACTGCCTGTCTTGCTCCAGTCATCGACATAAGGGCGCTGCACGTTGTAGGCCACGTAGGACACAATGCAAATCATCAGAAGAAGCAAACCCGCTTTGAAAAACGTGAACGCAGCCACTGCTGAGGTAAGCGCTTTGTCGCAAATGATGACCAGCGCCGCAAGGCTCGTTACAAATACCATGATGACGTGTTCCCTTGTAATGCCGATTAGTTTGTTGAAGGCGTTCGATGCGCTGATTGCGTAAGCTATCATCACGATGAGGAAGTGGAAGTACACGCATCCATCGAACAGCAGGCGCAAGGCCGGCACGGGTACGAAGAACTTTGCCATGTTGTGTAGGTTTGCACGTTGTTCCGTGAATGAGCTCGGTGAAGCAATAGTGTCTTCTTCTTCGACTGACAGGCTGCGCTGCCTTCGCATCTTGACATCCCCATCATTCGACAAGCATTTTTCCAACGGTTCCATCTCCTCTGTGGTGAAAGCCTTGACATCGATTTCCATCTCTGTCCTCTGAAGCAGCTCAACCACAAAGCATATCACCGCAGCCTGGCACACCAGTGCTATGCTGAACGTGGACACAAAGGGCATCATCCCCGCAGGCCCCACTCGTACCGGCAACGCTAAGATCCCTATCCCCAATATCGTTGCCGTCGTAACCAACATACTCTTCACGAACAGCCATCGGCCTTCCGACGCTTCCATTGTCCTGCAGTGACTTCTTTCATCCTTCATGAGTATGCACTACTACACTACAAATGGCGGGCCCAGAAGCACTGCCAAAGATAATAAGTAAACCAATACTGAAAAGAAAAAAAGAAAGGCGTGGGGTAGGGTAGGCAAAGGAAAAAGGGTTAAGGAACAAAAAGGGGACAAAAGGGGGGTAAAAAAAAACGTTCGCCTATTTCTTGGGACTCGACTTGTTGGCCCATCTGGTGTTCGCCTTCCACGCCGCAAATTTCGTTTTCCCAATCGCGAACTTATCTTTTACAAAAGTTTGCATTTTGTTCTGCGACACGCGCGAGATGAGTGCCTGCATACGCACTTCGGTCTCAGGATCGGGGTCCTTGGCAGCCTCTTCGAACTTTGTTGAGAGAATACAATTCTTCCTTCTGAGCCCTGCACGGACTATTGCTCTGTCTTGTTCCTCTTGCAGCACACCGTACCACCCTACAACTTCGAACACACACGTGTTCAGCTCTTCGCCTTGCTCTGCTGCCGCTATTTTCTTAGCTATCTCCGTCATGCCCCCTAGCGTCTGCGGCGTAGTGGTGCGCCCCGTTGCTGTTTAAGTTTTTGGTTGAATCATTGCATACCAGAGTAGTACTGCGTCAGGAAGGAGACCACTTGGTCAACTTCTGAGAGGGGCATGTTGCGCATGACCCATTCGAGCACCTCCGAGACCTCTTCAACAGGCAGCACACAGCACCACATGGCATCTAGCGTACCTTCACACAGTTTATACTGCTTAGGTGTCAGGGAGCTCACTACCACGACACCTTTACTCTTTGCTGCTTCGAGCAGATCCACTGTAGGAAGCGTTCCTAATGTGTGTGAAACGAAAGTAAGCAAAAGTTAAGTCATACCCCCGTCGAGGTGCAGCATGAGGTCCTCAAAATTGTACTCTTCGTACTTGCTGTCCTTTGCTTCGCCCTTCAGCCAGGCCTCCACGTTCCAGATCTCCCTCTGCGGGACCTGCAGCACTGTCTTGTTCGCGATCGTCGCGTAGCACTCCCCCAGCGCAGACTTGTGACTCGAAGGCCCGACAAGGATAGCATACCCACAGCGCTGCAGGGAGCTGAACACAGCAAACAGGTGTCTTATAAACGTTGATGTGAAGCATTTATTCTGCGAAACAGGTTGGCGGCAATATTTTTTCCCCATTCAAATACCTTTACACTGGACGTGTCGCCTTCAAAATCACGGCACACCCAGCCAATGCGGAAGTCAAACACCTTGGCTGCAGTTGTCTGTACCAGATTGGTTTTGTGGTTCAGGTCCATCCACGGGCCTAACTCATGGCAAGGGAAGCAAGCCTCCCATATCTTTAGAACAGCCTCTGTCTCAGGGCACCGGGATAAAACACGGTATAAGCCGTCCACCATGATGTCGCCCTTGTTAGGAATGTGCCCCATGATTAACGGTCCAACACCTAAGCCTTCCTCCTTCAGATACGGGGCGACCTCAGGCGACTCTAGCAGGCTCACCAAAGCGTTTGCCCACCTCTGTGCCAGGCTGTATTTGTTCTCGTTGTCCCTCAAGATGGACAGTTCTAGGACGGTTTTCAAGACATCTGGGTTTTTAATCTGGCATACAGGAGTCCTGTACTCCACCTCCTGTGCTCTTGAAGAGATTTCTTGGAGGAGCTCCGGGGACGCTGCCTCGCTATCGGACACTCTGCATGGCTGGCTCCAGCCCATGAGCACAGATAAGATTTTGATGAGTTCCGTCCGCCAGCAAGGGTCTAAACAAGTTGAGATGTTCTCGTAGAGGGTGAGAAGGAGGTGGCTGAAGGTGCCCCGTTCGACAGGTAATATGGCTTCTAGGAACCACCTACGTGACAGGTACTCAGGATGGTCGGTGACGAGGAAGGTGAGCACGGAATTCTTGTGGACAAAGCGTGCCTTTGTGAGGATAGGGGGGAGGAGAGTAGACGTGATGAGGTATGAGTGCGGGAGACCCGACACAGCGTTCAGAATGGAGATGGTGTGCTCCGAGGTGCTGTCGATTGATAACTGGCGGCCCCAGTCGTTTGCGAATTCCTCCGCCTCGTACTCGTTGAGTACCTCGAGGACGCTGCAGCAAGCATCGACTGCTGCCTCGCGCCAGCAGGACTGGATGTACTGGGCGGAGGAGATCTTCGCATCAGACCACATGATAACGCCATCGGAAACATTGTTCTCGTCTGTGATGGGGATCGACTCGCTCTCGGTGGTGACGGCAACAGGGCACAGCGGTGCCGAGGCATGGATGATGAGCCCCTCGACACCTTCTGCAATGACATACGGCGCTCCTCCGTGATTAGCAAGGATCTTCGTCAGCAGCAGCGTCTCGTCGACGGACCCACGGCTGTCCGTGTTCTCCATAACGTCCTTCAGGGTTTTGAAGGAGTTCACCCCAGGTATTCTCTTCAACTTACAGCTTTTAATCTCCGCAGTGCAGCTGTCAGTTTGGAATTTCGAGCCATCGATGAACAGCTTGTCCACTATGTATTCCAGGTCATCCTTAGTGGCCTGCTCCGAAGCAGCAACGACGCACCACATGGACAGCATCGTTACTTCGAACTCTTTTTCAAACAGCAGATCATGCACCCTTCCCAGTGCGACCACAGCTTGGCTCCAACTTTCCCGGTCGTCCTGCCATCCTAAGTCTACAAACAACGACCCATGCAGCATTTTCACGCCCTGCTCCGGTGAACCGCTCGCTATCAGGTCGATGGCGACCTCGGCTTCCTTGACGCCCTGCCAAGGCATGATGGGCGCACTCCTGCATGTGGGGGTGAAGATCGCCAACGAGAAAACAGGACGAAACACTAGAAGGGATGGGGGAAGGGTCGCAAATAAAAATGAAAGAAAAGAAGCACGTCTACTTAACACGGACGAGCTGCGGGCGTGTCGCAAGCCCTTCGCTGGCACCAGTACCGTCCTCGGCATTGCCGATGTCCTGTATGCGAGGGACGGATTGCAGATCATACATCTTGTCGATCTGTTTGGTTGTGTTATTCTTATTATCATCACCCTCCTTTGCATACCATCTGGGGATCAAGGGGCTTGATGACTCCCTTGTCGTTGAGGAAGATGTGGAACTGCACGATGAACTCGTTCGACTGCTCCCTGCCCCTCTTGTTGTAGCTGGTCTGCGACCATTCCTTGGTGTCTTCGTCCATCTGGGACATCGTCTTCTCACGGAGCTTCTTAAGCTTCTGGTTGAGCTGCTCGGGGAACAGCATTTCAGTATCGGGGGGTGCGTAAACAGGCCCATCAGGGCTCATCCCGATCATCGTTTTCGAAGTGTCGACCTTGAAGGTCTTTTTCAACTCTGGGACGTAGATGTCCTGTATCGTGTCCAGCTCCTCAGCGGGTGGGGTGAAGATGGACGTGAAGGACTCCCACACAGTCTTGTCTTTGTTCACATTGTGTTTGGCATCAACTGCTTCCATGACTTCCTTCGCAGCGGCTTCAGCCAGCTGCGCTTCTTCCCTCAGTCTGGACTGTCGGTAGGGCATCCAGTGGGTTGTGGAGAATTCATTGAAAAGCTTTTTGTACTGTTTAAAGTCCTGCCTTGCGAACCAGATAATCTCGAGCACCTTTACCCTGTTCTGCGGGAGAATGGGGTTTGCGATACCCTGGCTTCTTAACTTGGTTCGCAGTGCCATGTACGAAGTGAACTTTACCATGAAGCCGAACACGAAAAGGTACCCCCACACCCAGAACCTGAAGAAGAAGATTCCAACTTTGTTCCGCAGCGCGTCCTCCTTCACCACCATCTCAGGAGAGGGAATCATCTGGCTGATGATCCTGATCGCCACTCCTGTTCGGGTGTCATGAAGAACAGGCCCGATTGGAATTTCATGGTTTCTGGAATCCATCGGAGTATTCAGCATGTGCATCGGTGCACGGACAAATCTTGGCATCCCGCCCTCCCACAGCTGCATTTCTTTTTCCGGTTTATCTCTATATATTCTCAAATGCTCTCTTTTTTTTTCATGCTCGAGGACCCTTTCTAAGGGTACCACTGTGACCGGTTCATAAAACCTCTCTGCTAGATCCATGTGATGGTCTATTATGTCGGTGCCCTTGCCTGTTTATTTTTCTTTTTTCTTTTTGGAGGGGGGGGGGCATACCTGGTTTGAAATCCAAAGGGATGGGACCGTCACCCGCTTCCGCTATGCTCTTCGGCCTGTCCTTGTTCACCACAACCTTGTCTGATGACTGACCCGTCATGGGACTCTTCCCTGCTTCACCTTCGGTCATACACCGAGCGCCCGTGGCCACAATGGACCCTAGCCCTATGGTCGTTCGTGCTGACACTCGTCTCATCTCGCTTTCCTAGTGGGGCTCTTTGTGATGATAACGGTGAAAAATGAAAGGAAGAAAAAAAAATACATGTATCAAAAAAAGAGGGTACAAAAAAAATCTGAAAGCTAAACTAAAAAAGAAGACAGAAAGTACAACAATGGGAGGGGGGGGGGGGGTACAATTTAAAAAGCTCGATCTATCCAAATCCGATTTTTTAAAAAAAAAAAAAGACTTAGAGTGGAAACATCCATCACGTCGAGCGAATGAGCCGGCAAGTCCGGGTCAACGCAGACCAACCATCAGCATTCTGTTTTTTTTTTTTAAAAAAAAGATAAAAATACAATGTCATACATGTTGTTCCTTGTTCTGCAGGTCTCGTTCACGCTCTAAAAGCTTCTTCCTAGAAGCGTCGAGGAGCTGCTGCTCGTGCAAGAGGGACTTGTGCATGACCTGTGACTGTTCCTGTATGTCAGCTGCTTCCATAGACTGCTCGATGTACCTCTGCTCTTTTAGTTTCAAAGCTTCTTCAAGATCCTGAAGCTCGGCCTGCTTTGCATCAAGCAGCGCAGCTTTCTCTTGGTACTCAATGGATCGTTGTTGCAGGACCTCACCTGTTTCTTCCAGCATGTCCGCTGCTTTTTTGGCGAGCTGTGGAGCAGTCAGGTTGGGGTCCACCACCATGTTCCGTCCGGAAAGGATCTTCCTGGCAGCTTCCCGGAGAAGCGATTCCCCAGATTCGAGCTCTTTACTGAAGGCTTCGAGGTCTTCTCCTTTTTTCTCTTGTTTTGCGATCATCGCATCGAGCATGTCGTGCTTGTCTGAGAGCTTCTGCATTCTCCCGTCCAGCCGTGTCCTCATGTCACCTTCTTCATCGTCTAACATCTGTCGGTCTTTGTGCGCGCCTTCTTCTCTCCCTGCTAAGTATGACTCTCGATGTGACAATCTGTCTTCTCGCTCTTCTACTGCCCTCTCTCTCCTTTTCATTTCGTCTGCTTGCAGCTCCAGTCGTCGTTCGACAGCGCCCATTTCCGCTGACAACGCAGCGCCCTTCTCTGCAACCCCTCTCCACCCTCTTCCCTCGTTCTTCTCTCGTTCGTCGAGTCGCTGCCTCAACCGTGCCAACGCTTCTTCGTGCTCCTTTATCGTGTACTCCTTATCCACCAGTGCCGACTCCAACACTTTCAGTTCTGTTTTCTTTGTCAGGTCTACCTTCAGCCGCCGGTTCTGTCGCTTCAACTCGTCCTCCAGTCCATCCAGTTCCGCCTCCTTCCCATCCAGCGCTGCTTGCCGTTCTTGTAAAAGCCGGTTCGCTTCA
The DNA here is from genome assembly GCA_964019335.1 of Diplonema japonicum. Taxonomy (NCBI): domain Eukaryota; phylum Euglenozoa; class Diplonemea; order Diplonemida; family Diplonemidae; genus Diplonema; species Diplonema japonicum. The sequence goes on from OZ025673.1 coordinate 220,782, forward strand.
CGAAGCTTCTGTTGCTCTTCGGGGAGCTTTGTCTGCTCGTGTTGCAGCGCCAGCAGTCTGTTCTCCAACTCGGTCAAGGACGCCTCCCGTGCGTCCAGAGCAGCTTCTCGTATCCTCGTCTGCTGTGTGCTTGCTTCGTATTTCGAGTTCAGCATGTCCTCACGTTCGTGCAAACGGCGTTCAGCGCTGGATATGGTTGCTTCCCTTTTCTTCATGCCGACGCTACTAGGCGAAGTAGTTCGGTGTGCTGCAGGGTGACGGTGCATCCCACATTTGCTCCCGCAGCAGTAGTGGGGTGGGACAAGCTCGTTTTCAACGCTCAGTGTTTCCTCAGGTAGCGACTTGAAGGAGGTCTGTCTACCTTCCCTCCTGCGCAGTACTTCTTCTTTCTCTGCTATGTTCTTCTCGTTCCCAGTGGCGGCTATTTCCCTTGATGCCAAGATGGCCTCCCGCTGCTTCACGCGCCCGTCTCTCACGATTAGCTGCTCCTCTTTTTTCTTCAAGGCTCTCTCCCGCTTTGCGATGTCGTCAGTCGTGCTCTCCAACACCTCTTGCATCCCGTCGTTGGTCACCGCCTTGCCTTCAGCAGCGGCCTGCAATTTGCTCAGCTTCTCTTCTTTCCGACTAAGTTTGTGCTCCTTCATTGCGAGGTTGTCGTTGGCGAGGCGTTGCTCTTCGTGCAGCTCATGGAGGCTGGCTTCTTTCTTGGTGAGGTATTCATGCCGGGAGAGGTCGCGGAGGCGAGTGCCTATCTCATCAAGGTCACGGTGCTGCTGGAGGATCTCAGGCGACATCGGAGCTGCTGGGTATGCAGGGGATGCCGTCTGGTGGACGGGCGAAAAAGGGTTGACAGCCGGCCTCGCGGTTGCCATTGGGGAGTGGGTGAAGGGCGACTGGGGTACCGAAGGCCTTGGCCGTGTAGGTGTAATGCACCTTCGGTGCTCTGTGTAGCTTATGTCAGGCGTTCCTGTGCGTGAGCGGTTCCCGATGACGTCGGACACCTTTGTCCTGCCCATCACCCTGAGGAAGGTCTCTCTGTCAATGGTGTCGGTGATGCCCCGTGCACCCATCTCTGTCCACAGCTTGTTAGCTGCGATGCTGGCTGCAGGCACACCGGCAGCCGACAGCATCTTGCTGAACTTGTCATAGGTCAGCTGGGACCCGACATTTTCCATCCCTGAGTAAAATGTTGTCGAAAAAGGGGGACGAGAAAAAAAGAGAGAAGAAAAAGGACTCAAAGCCTCTACTACCATCGAGCTACCTTATACAGCAACAGAGGGCAGGAGGCAGTGTCCGCATTATGTGGAGAGGGAAATCCTCTCGATCTCGGTGTCTCCCCAGAGCTTCATTTGACATGCGAGGCGAACGTCTTTTCTGAAATCCTTGCCGAAATACTTCTTCTCCTTCTCGGATGCTTGTACCAACCTGTCCCTTTTGACGGTCACCCTGCAGTGGCCGCACTCGGCGTTTTTGCAGTTGAACGGGACACCTAGCCACTCTGCGTCTTTGATGATCTTTTTCAAAGGCGCCACACGCAATTCTTCATCTTCACACAACAGCTTTACAGTCGGCTGTGAGACAGCGGCGTAGACAGCCCTGCTGAGGAAGGATGGAGAGGGTGTCCCCATCGACGCTGGTAGGGAGGCCATTCGCGATTTTTCTCACCCACCTCCCCCCCTCCTCACCTTTTTTTTTTTTTCATTTATAAAAACAGAGCGCTGTGAAGAATAAAAACTACTTTTTTTTTTTTTTTTTTAAACCAACCGCCCAAAGGAATTTAGCAAGATTATTTTTAGGCAGAGGCAATGAATGAGAGATTGTGTGTAAATATGAAATTCAATTTAGAGCCTTGTTTATCTCAGCGGCACGAGACTCGCACACCTGCACGTATTGAGCGTTAATACGCTTGCAATCACGCAGGCCGGTGTGCGTTGTGAGTAAGTTGTCGAATATTTTAATGTGGGACAACGCCATCAACGGGGCGTGGGCAGGGGCTGCGGAGTTCATGTCGTTGTGGTGGGGCAAATGACTGGCAAGTTGTTTGACTTTAAGAGAGACAGTGTCCAGCCGTGCACACTGGGCTTCTATCCGGGTGGCCACCTCGCTACAAAGTGCCTGGAGAGCCCTTGAAACGGAGTTGCACCACTCCTGAACTATTTCTGCTGCGGTAGCCTCTTTGGTCTCAGTACTTTGAGGTGGGTTCTGAATGAGACGGGTCTTCTTAATCTTGAGTTTCTTTCCCCCCGCTGCTGCCTCCTGAACCTCCATCTTCAGGTGGTCGTGCTTTCGCTTAGCCTTTTCAAACCTAACAGCACACTCTATTAGTTTTACGAAGTCACTCGTGATCGCTGCTTGCATTTTATTTTCGTTTTTTTTTTTTCTTTTTGTCACTTTGCATAAAAGCTGTGGTTTTTTTTATTAAAAAAAAAAAAAAAAAGGTAAGAAAAAAAAAATAAAAGTTGGGTTAGCCAAGAAAAAAAAAGAAAATGCACTAAACGAGAGGGGTGGGGGAAGGGGTTGAACAAAAAAAAAAAAAAAAAAGAAATGTGGGCAAAAAAAAAAGAAGAAAGAGACGAGGGTAAAGGATAAGAGGGATAGCCGTGTCTAGAAATAAATATCTTTTTTTTTTCTTCTTCCTTGTTTCATTTATTCTTTAAACAAAATGAAGAAATATAGAGAGTACAAAAGAATACAAAAGAGTGGGGGCCGATAAAAGTCTGCTATTAGGTTAGCTTTTTTTATCCCATCCTGCCCCCCCCCCCCCCCCCCCGCCCCCTCCCTCTCTTTGTGTAAAAAAAAAAGAGAAAAAAAATCTTATGTTAAAACAAATAGTTTCACACTGTTTATATCCCTCTTCTCCTTTCCTCTGTTACACACTTTAAAAAAGAAAACCGTTAAAAAATTATTTATAAGGAAATAAAAGATAAAAAAAAGGAAATCTCTAATGTTTTTTTTTCATTTTCCACCCCCCCCCATTTTTTTCTTTTTTTGTAATTTTATTTCGCTTCTTCTTCAGCACCTTCCTCCTTCTTCTTCTTCTCAGCTTCCTTGGCTTCCTTTTCCTTCTCTTTTTCCTTTGCTTCTTCTTCTTCCTTGAGCTTTTTCTCCTCCTCTTCGCTCTTCAGGCGTTTCATATCAAATTTGTTGAGGATCAAGTTGTGCAGGGCTACCACAGACCGAAGCAGCGACCCGAGGTATGTCACCATCGTTTGATCATTCACCTCAGTTGCCACTGCAGAGCTGTGGCGTATCAAGTGCAGAGACGGGAGGGAGTTAAAGATGTCTTGGATATAATACCTATGTTTTTTTTTTTTTAAATATTTATTTTCCACCCTCTTCATACAAAATGTTATGGTTTAAGGGGAGCTTCCCAGACACGACCATTTCCATGTAGTCTTTTATCTCGGTCAGCTTCGCGGCGATGGCCTTCATTCCATTTATCTTCTCCTTCACCTGGGTTTTTTTTTTTTTTTTTTTTTTTTTTTAAATTTCCCCCCTCCAAAAACCTGCGTTGCCAGCGATGAAACAGTGTAGTCCTGTATGTCCCTCAGAAGATGCACCACCCCGATTTCCTCCATCGGCGAGCACCGCAGCGTTGTGTTAAGGTGGGTAAACGTCATCTGCGGTCCGGAGGTTTCATTCTCAATTTGCTCGACCGCCTTGTACGCCTACGGATTTTTTTTTTTTTTTTTTTTTTTTTTTCCCCCTTCTCCCCCACAGACCGTGCAAGGCATGCTCTCGGCAACATTGTCCTCTTCGACTCGGATGATGATGTAGACGGGATGGGCTGTGTAGTTTCTGACAAGCTCGTGGATCTCCATGTCGTTCTGCTTAAGCTTGGGCCCGGTGCTGTACCAGCCTACTATGGCCTCCTTGGAGTTCACCTTTTTGAACATTGCGAACATGTCCTCAAGGTAGTGCTGGTCGAAGTACCAGATGGACGGGTTCTTGACGTCTTCTTCAAAAGGAACGGCGAAGGAGTTTGTGCAGTGAACCTTGCCGTTGACGTTGTGTCCCAGTAGCACGCCGACTACCCTCTTCCCGGCGCTCTTCGCGGCGAGCCTTGTGTAGTGGTCTACCGTGGACAGCAATGGCAAGCTGTGCATGAACACGTCGCTGGGCTCCTTCACCACCTCCACCTCAACCTCCACCTCTGCCTCATCGTCTTTTGCATCCAACCTCTCATCGTCCTTCGCAGGCTTCTCATCCTTTGCCGCGCCCATTTTTTTCTCCTTTTTTTTTTCTCCCCCTTTTTTTGTTGTTGTATCCGGTCTTTGAATTGGAGAGGGGGAGGAGAAAGAAAAAACAGAATGAGAATGGGAAAAAAAAAAAGAGGTAACTAACACACACGGAAGGATGAGGAGAATAAAAAAAAAAAGAGTAGGTCCCCCTTTTTTAAGTACTTTTTTCTTTTTTTTGATATTAAAAAAGAAAGAACATCACCATGCCATAGATGGGGGAAAAAAAAAGGCGGGGGGAACCCTATGTCGGTGTACGGATGGGAGGGAACAAGTGTGGCAGAAGGCCTTGAAGACACTTCTTCGCTTTCGTTGAACCCAAATATAATATCCCCCGCTCAGAGCTTTGAAGCTTTCAACGAGGTGCCAACGGAGTCCTGGGGGAGGGTTTCGTAGCCATTTGTGGTACCGCTGCTGTACTCGGCCCAAGTGGGGTAGTCTGTGTAGCCCTTGTCAGGCCCACCGTAGAATGTAGCGCGCACGTACTTGCTGAGGGGTGTTCCTGAGCGGAGCCTCTCGGGGAGGTCGGGGTTCGAGATGAACCATCGCCCAAAGGCGATCATGTCGTAGGTGCCCTTGGCGCAGGCCTCCTCCGCAGAGTTGGGAGTGAAACCACCAGCGCCCATCAATGTCCCTGTGTACACCTGCCGGTAGATGTCTCCGTTGATGAGGGGGATCGTGAAACCAGGATCCTTCTCCGGGGTGTCATCGTACTTGCCCATGGCCCAGCGTGGCTCAGACAAAAGCAGGTAAGCAAGCTTGAACCGGTTCAGCCCCCTCACGGCTGTGGTGTACGTTGCGACAGGGTCCGCATCTGTGGCCCCGTGGTAGGTGACGGAGTCGGCCTTCGTGGGGGACAGGCGGACAGCAACACGCGAGGAGCCTAGCTCCGTGCACAGAGCGTCGGTCACTTCCCATAGAAGACGCGCCCTGTTCTCCGCAGAGCCGCCGTACGCATCGGTTCTCTTGTTAGTACTGGAACACAAGAACTGGTCAAGAAGGTAGCCATGCGCAGAGTGGATCTCCACACCGTCGAATCCCGCTGCGATGGCGTTCCTCCCCGCCTGCACGTATGTTGCAACGAGTTCCTTCATCTCGCTTGTCTCCAGTGCTCTAGGGGCAACCGCAGGCTGCGGTCCTTTGAACGTTCTCACCTTTCCACTCCACGCTACAGCTGACGCTCCCACAGGCCCCGTCCTGTCCTTCATCAGGGGGTGCTCGTTGTACGTGGGGTGGCTGATCCTCCCCATGTGCCATAGCTGGCAGAAGATCTTGCCCCCCTTCGCGTGCACAGCGTCTGTTACCGCACTCCACGCAATGGTCTGGTCGTGCGTCCAGATCCCCGGCACCTGCGGGATCCCCACGGCATCGGGCGAGATGCAGGTTGCCTCTGTTATGAGCAGCCCACCCGCCGATGCTCTCTGCGCGTAATATTCAACAGCATTAGCGCCCGGTGCAAGCGTCTCCGCGACAGCACGCATCCTGGTGAGGGGCGCCATGGCAACCCTGTGCTTGAGGGCCATGTGCCCAACTTGGATGCTGTTGAACAACGACATCTTCTTTGCCTGCACTGCATGAGGACAACGCCCTGATCCGAAAACCAGCAACAAAAGAAAAATAAACTATGATGGGGGAGAAGCGTTTTTTTAGCAACGAACAAAAAACTAAAACGCGACCTCATGTAAATGAAGCCCTTCCCCTAGACATTAAAAAACTATACTGTGTACGGTTCCTTCACTATGTTATCGTAGAGGGGGTGGTAGGATGCGGGACCGGGGAGGCGGCGCTGCCTTCGGAGGTCCATGCCGCACACGACTTGAGTGAGGTTACGGTGTGAGACAGGGATACGAACTGGCAGGCGCGCAGTGCTAGGGGGGTGAAAGATGTAAGACCCAGGGCCAGGGTTAGGATCGGGCTTGTATTTATCTAAATCACGAATAACTCTACTAAAAGCACCCCCTCTTGCCCGTGGGGGTGAGGGGATGATATAAGTGCCAGGAGCAGGCTGTTTGGACAGTGTCGCAAAGGGCCTTCCATCAAGGTTCTCTTTCCACTGTCTGCCGCTGTTTTGGAGTCGGGCACATGGGCTGAAGGAGGACTCGTTGGCGTCCCACAGGCGGGGGACCCGGTAGCTTGCAGGGCCTGGCAGTGTGCTGCCCTTGTCATACTCCCTGAGGCTGTGCTGATTGTTGACATTAATCATGTTTAGGTGTCTTGGTTTCTTCGCACCGAAGGCGACTCTCTTCTCGTCTTTTGAAGCCTCGTCTTGCTCTTTGTTGTTGGCGTACCACCCTGGGCCAGGGAAGTCATTTCGCAAATCGTCTTCGTTCAGCGCCCGTCGGTTGTCCTTCGAGATTGCGTGCCGCTTCGTCGATCGAACAGCAGGGGGCTGCGGGTGGTACGCCCCTGGTCCAGGAATGTCACCGACCTGTCCATTGTTCTGCGGGCAACAAAATCTCTTCAAATTCGCATCCTTGAGAAATGTCCTTTCCGCCTTGCTGAACATCCCCCCCCCCCCCCCCCCGCCCTTGTTTCCTGCACGTGTTTATTTTATGGAAAAAAGGGGGAGAGAGAAATAGTGGAAACCAAAGACTGAACATTCTTTTTTTTTCAAAAAAAACCAATACCCCCCCTTTTTTTTACATTACAGGTATCCCTGCAGAGGTCATCCTCGTGCTGTCCTCTTTTTTTTTCAGGGTGCGGAGCTGCTGCACGATTACCTTTTTCTGTCCTTCTGCGATCTCCATTTTCCTGGTCCAGTTGGCCGCGGCCTTTTCGAGTTCATAGAGCTGGGTTTTTTTTTTTTTTTTTTTTTTTTTTTCCCTCCAAAATACCTCAGCTTTCTGTTGTATGTAGTCTTCCACTTTAGGTACCTTGACAGCTTCGTGTTGGAGACGAAGCGCGACGTTTTTTCGCTCTGCGGCCTCGCGCTCCTGGACCACGTGTTGGATGTTCTTCTGAAGCGACTCGAGGTGGCCTTGCTTCAGAGCGATTTCTTTTTTGAGAATGGTTTGCTCCTGGGTGTACTTGTTGAGCTTCTCTGTGAGCGTGTTCATCGTCTGCACAGTGTTCCCGGTAGTCAGCTTCAGCTTCACGAGCTCTTTGTTCTTCTGCTCGATGCGTTCAAGGAACTGCTGGTTTTCAATCTTCAACTGGTCGAAGTCAATGGGCGCAAGCACCTCACCCATGTCCTCTCGCTGCTTCAGCTGATGCTCATGTTTGCTTATCTGAGATTTCAAGGCCGAGTGTTTCCCGCGTAGCTTTGCGGTATGCCGTTCCTTCTCCTTCAGTTTTTCCTCGAAATATTTCAACAGTTTCTCTGCCACAATGTTCCTGTCGCCTACTTCTCTGTTGAAGTCGAATGAGTCTTTCCTCGTCTCCGCAATTCGTACCTCGGCTTCCTCTATGCACGCTCTGATCAGTTCTAAAGACCTTTCCATGTCCTTATCCTCTCGTTCTTTTTCTTTCTTTAAGTTCTCCATCTCCGAGTTTACGATGTGCTGCTTGTCGTCTAAGGATAGCAATATGTCTTTTTGTGTGCTGCTTTGTCTCCTTCCTTTGGTATGGCCCTTCTGACGGGTCTTGGCAGGCACGCCTTGTTGTTGGCCCGACTCCATGAAGCTTTCCAACCCGTAGCTTGCGACGTAGTCGTCTCCGTATTCCCCTACTTCCCGCCCGCCCGCCATTTGCTGGTCCTGCTGTCTTTTATAGTATTTTTTGAAACACTCCAGTTCCTCTTCCAGCAAATCGTTGTCGCCCACGAGCAAGTCGAACTCCTCTTGGACCCTCCCTGTGTCTGCGAGGTCCATGTCATCCACCGACATGTACTCATCCTTCCCATTCCTGTACAGCTTACAGGTCGACAACATCTGCGCGCCTGTCTTCGTCATCTTTGGAACGAACCTGTATGTACGCATTAAATCAGATAAATGGTTGCGGCGGTTAATACATATGATCGTGATGAGTTGGTAGCAGAAGGAAAAGAGGGGGTGGGGGGGGAGGGGAGGGGGGGTGATGCGGAATTATTTCTCTCTTTTTTTCTCTCTCCGTAGAAAAGAAACACTACTTCATGAACCCTGCGATGTCCTCGCCTGTGAGCTGCGAGCATGTCTTCACCAAGTCCACCGCCAGCTTGCTGACCGACGGGTCGTCATCGTCGAGTGCCTCGGACAGCGTCTGCAGCAACTCTGCGATGACGGCAGCAGCGAACTCCTGGCCCACACCGACGTACAGAGCCTTGAGGGTACCCAGAGCAGTGTGCCTCACGATAGGGTCGTTGGAGAATCTGTACACCCCAATGACCTGCTTCTGTATCTTATTCCACAGCTGCCTGTCCTCCACATCCAAGCACAGCCTCACCAACAGCGGTCTAATCAGGTCTTCGCACACCTGCGAGTACCCGGACACCTGCGTCACGTCCTCATCACTAAATGCTAGCTGTTGGGTGTCGTTGTTACGTGGCATAGCCATCTCCCATACCTCCCTGTCAAGCTCCGACTTGTTCCCCAACTGATGGATTGCGGTGGTGATCATTAACATCGCCAACTCGCTGTTTCTTGCGATCACCTGATCGTGTGGTTTTCTTTTTTCTAAAGCACTGCATACCGTGTCGCTGTCGTCCTCAACACAAGTCTTCATGAGCTGCACAGCAAGCACCGTAGCGGTGACAGCCATGATGGTGGGCTTCTTGTACCCCCTGATGGTGTCCACGTACTCACACAGTTGGGGGAGGAATGTTCTAAACATAGGGCAGAACAAGGTGCCAAGCGCAGCCTGCATTCTGGTGATAACGACGCAGAAGGCCACCAGTTGCCTCTGGTCGGAGAGGGCAGCGTTTTCGCGATCGTACGCGAAGACAGGCGACTCGATCTGCAGGCGTGTGTGTGGGGTTGATGGTGGCTGAACATACCGCTCCAAGACACAGCGTCAACCTCTTGGCGTCCAGCTTCATAGCCAGAGCAGTGATGGCGTCACCCATGGACTTCAGAACAGGTATCTGAACAAGACCTTCTTCCGTGTACGCCTTCATGCTGGACACAACAACGCCCATCATAACCTCCATGCGCGACAGGACCTGAGTGGGTGGGCGTACTATGGTGTAACATACCTCGTTCATGGGTGTCTCTGTGATGATCTCGCCCACCGCAGCCCACAGCATGGGGTGCGAGGCAGCCTCCGTTGACATCGAACTCAGCGTCTGTATTATTTAGTTCGGTTTAATAATTTGTGCATACCGCAGTCACGGACGGGAAGAGCAGCCTTGCCTCGGCGTGTTTGATCAGCGCCTTCAGCAGTTTCTCGGAGTGCTCGGGGGCGACCGTCACTGTGCCCGCAGCAGTCGCGATCTTGAGCAGCGGGGTGAAGTAGGGGGACATGTAGCGCGAGATGGAGGTGATGATCTTTGCAAAAGAAGAGCAGCAGCTCTGAATAAGCAGCCGGAGGGCCGGCTTGGGGGTGGCGAAACCGCACTTGGAGGCAACAGCGACAGACTCGTCACACACCTCAAGCAACAGTGGGATTACAACAGGGAGATGTTCCAACGTGAGGGCCTCGATCTCGTGGCAGATGTGACCGAAGGTGAGCAACGCAGATGAAGCCACAGCCATGCCTGGCGCCTCGGACCTCTGGATGCAAGGGATGTACTGCTTCACCAATCGGGAGAGGGGCGGCAGGAAGTGCGCAAAACTCCTGGGGTGGTAAGGGGCGAGGTACCTTGCAAGGATCTCCAGTGTCCACAGCGATGACTGGATACCAATGGCATCGACTGTTGCATCGTCTTGGCTGCCAGCAGGCTTTTCTGTGTTCATCGTGGTGGCTGCGTCGATGGCGTCCTTCAGCTCGGGGAGCATCGTGATGAAGCAGTGCATCTCCTTGTCGCTCATGTTCGAGCCGTAGTTGTCAAGCTTGCTGTTGAACAGCTTCAGGCCAAGCGCGCGGAGCTCCATGCTGCCATCCTCCAGAAGCGTGCGAGTAGCAGCAACGAAGACTGCAATGGGCATGACGTCGATGGCTGCCACGAGAAGCTGCTTCACACGCTGCACACACGAGATCCTCAAGTCGAACAGATCCTCTTCGATACCCACATCGGCCTTCTCAGCATCGGACAGTGTGCTGCTGGCCTCGTCGTCTTCATCCTCCTCTTCTTCCTCCTGACTCTCAGGCATAGCCTGGTCCTCCTCATCATCAGTGTCGTCTGTGCCTGTCGGGGCGTGCTCTTTGTACATCTGCAGCAAGCACATGAACAGGTCGCTGAAGCTGAGGTAGTACTCCGGCTCGTCGTCCTCCACCTCCTCTTCGTCAAGCACCTTGTCGATGAACTCATCGCTCACCATGTGGCGCAGTGAGAACAGTACGACCCTCAGTGTGATCTGCTCGGACGACAAGCTCGACGGGTGGCAGTCGCTCAGAGCATTCAGAAGCTTTTCTTCCTCCGGGGCAGCCACGCTGTCGGAGACTGTCAGGTGGAGCAGCTTGTTCAGAGCAACAAGCTGGTAGTGAATATTGCAGCGCGACAGAAGCTTGTGGCAGGCAGAGAGAGCCGCCTCGTTGATGCCCCTGCGCGAAGCATAGCTGTACAGCACGATGTGGATGAGCGTGACAAGAGTGTTGCCGTCCTTCGAATGGAGCATCCCAGGGATGAGGTTCGTGAGCATCTCGTCAAGCAGGTCGTCGACATCAGGCACACCGACGGCGGTCACCACAAATCGAAGGCACGATGTGTACACCACCTTCGGGTCCACCCCCATCAGGGACTTGAACACCTTGAGCCCTTCTTTCCTTGTAGCGCTCGAAGTGCTTATCAACACCTCCACAAATTCTTCAAAGTCAACCATGAATACGCCATTAACAGATTTCAGTGCTTCGTGTTTCCTGTCTTTCGCAGTGATTTTGGGGATAAGGGTGTCCATGTGGGGATTCTCGACCCCCTTTGCACACACTGCCACCTCTGCTGCGCAGTTTGCAAGAATCGTGACGAACAGGTGCATGAGATACTCACTCCTGTCGGATTTTCTCTTAATGCTTTCAACACGCAGACACCTCCACATAAGTGACCCGACAGCAAGAGGGTCTTGGCCTGTCAGAGGTGCACCAATACCAGGGTGCAGCAGTACCAACGCCTCCGCAACGCTTGTGAGCCCTAAGTTGTTTGCCTCGTCGTCTTTGCTCCTCTTCCCTGTTGGGCCATCCCCACCAGACCTCTTCCTCTTGGACGTCGTTGCTTCTTCTTCGCTAGACTCGTCTTCCTTGTTGTCGGATGCCTCGGGCTGCGGAATGTTCAGGGGTGCTTTCGAAACCAGGGATTTGCTCCACTTGCTGGCTGTCTGTGTCGCAAAGCTTCTGATGTACTGACCGAGCACCGGACCGCAGGCAGCGAGAATTTCCCTGCCGGCAGCATGCCCCGAGCTTACCAGGGCCAGAAGCGATGTGATCCACTGCTGCTTTTCAGGTTCACTGAAGGCGGTGAAAAGGGTGTCGAAACCCCCCACCATTTTGCCCTGGTCCACAATGACAGACGCGACCAGGTCGGGAAGGGATATGAAGCTTCCCGCAGTCGCTGCCGATGAGGAGTGCGCCCATTTGCTCGACGCCCTGCCAGTCACCTGGATAGGGGTCACGGACTCCAGACACTTGCAAAGCACCTCGAAGACTATGGTCCTGTCTGGAAGCTTTTTCCACGTTGCTGCCTCCATGTCCCAAATGGCCCTGAAAGCGCCCACAGCAGCAGCGCAAAGCAACCCCAATTCGTGGTTAAGCGAAGTATCCTTTTCGACTACGCTCTTCAGGCACGGGATGAGGCCCCTCAGCTTCGTCATGTCCACCACCTCTTGCACTACGCTGCCGAAGGTTCCTAGGTTCATCAGCAGTGCACTGCTGCACAGCTCGTTGGTGATCGCCGAAGTGAGGATCTGCGGCATGATGCTCTCCAGAGTTTCTGCCTGCATGTCAGTCACACGCTGCTTGAGGTTCGTAAGGAATGTTGCCATTTCTCCCTTGGCGGCCTTGGCCAGGGCGATAATGAGCCCCGACAAACTGGACAGCACAGCAGAGTCCCGCTGCCTGTTGTACAGCAAGCAAAGCAGCGCAGCGATAAGCTGGGACATGTTGCCCTTCTTGTCGACAAGGCTGAGCGCCACATTAACGGAAGCCACAACCACGGGAGAAGGGATGTCGGGGATTGTCCAGATGCCAGACAGCAGCACAGCGGCATGCGGCGAGGACTTCAGGAAGGAAGTCGCTACGGCCTGGCTGTGCTCGTAGACGTTGGGGTCGGTGCCCGCCATGAAGATGAGGTTGAAGCAGTCCGATAGCACCTTGGAGGACAGCTCGTCTGTCAGCTGCTCGACATGTTTCGGCGACGTGAGGAACTGCAGGAACATAAGGTAGCTGTACTTAATCCTTTCCTGCGCCAAAGTTGTGGGGGCCGACACCGCTTTCTCGAAGAAGCTGCCGTCCGGCTTGCTGCTCAACTTGTTGGAAAGCTTCACCTGCGTAAACACAGCCTCCATGTGATCCCTGCACTGGCAGAACAGCTCCAAGGGCTTGATGTCCTGAACACCCTCGGTGGCGACAAGCAAGCAGTGTGTGATCTCGTCTTCGTAGATCAGCACCTCATTCATGTTCGCGTTCTTTCTGTTTCGGAGTGCAAGGGCTTTCTTGGCGCATTCTTCATGGTGCTTGGCGTAAGTGGCACCTGCAGAGGTTGCCTTCACAAGTGCACGCACGTGGGCGGAAAAGCTCAACACACTGTTAGTGGTCACTTCCATCGATTTCCCGAGTTTTTTAAGGTGTGCAGGCTTTGCTGCTGTGAGGGCTTCCTTGGCTGCTGTGAGGGCCTTGACCTCTGTTTTGCTAGTGTGCAACATCGTGGACTGCAGCATGCAGGTCAGAAGGACAAGTGCGGTGTGGTCATCGGTGTTCTTCGCGACCGCTGCAACGAGGGTGGACACAACAGAGGGCGCCACCTTGGAAGGCTTGGGGTATGTGTGGCGTCTGGCAAGGTTGCTCAGGACGGACACAAGTGCCTTGTAGTCGACGAGGTCGCACAGATCACGCTCAGAGAGAAGGGCAGTCAGGACACTGGCATCCTCTTCGATGTCGAGCATGTGCACGAGCAGCTTCTTCAGCTCAGTGTCCTTCGTCTTCCTAACCACGTTGACCAGCTCCTCAGCAGACATCTTCCTTACATTCGCTTCGTGGTGCAGGCAACCCACTGTAAGCGAGAACTGCCCTTCATCACTGCTCACAGGTTGGTGTCTTGTCCCCTTGAAGCCTTCCTTCATCCATTTGAAAATCTTGTTCTTGTCATCCTGCTTGAACGTTTGCAGCGCTGTCTTCACGGCATCGTCGAACCCCTTGCAGCAGTGCTTCTCGAACATCACCAAAATCTCCGTCACGATGTGCTGCTGGCTGCCCTCGAGAATTTGGTTCAGGCAGTGAAGGGAGAGGACCCGCCCCACCTTCTCAGTGAAGTCAATAGTCTCCATAAGAGCCTTGAGGTTGCCCATACGCTTTCCGCCTGATGCGATGCCATCTCCGATCATGTACTTCAGGATGAGCACGACAAAAGAAGCGCCTTCCACGCTGTGCTGCAGCTGAGTGAGCTCCTTGAATAGCGTAGACCATCTGAAGTGGAGAAGCTTCATGACACGGGCCTTCTTGACGACAGTAGTAGGGGTGAACTGGGAGGCGACGATCGACATGACTTTGATGAGTTGTGCGGGGGGGGTGACGGGGCGGGACGAACTGTTTTCGTTCATAAGCTGCGACAGCTTGAGGAATGTGTTGACGCAGAGCTGCTCGGACAAGGGCGTCGTGGCGAACAGAGTTGCGATGACGGTGTGGCCAGACGCCTGGGCGTCGAGGGTGGTTCCGTTGGTGATGAGATACTCCGCGACAGGGAGGACTGCGGTGACGAGACGGTCATCAATGTTCTTGCCCTTCGCATGCAGAGTGTGGATGACCTCAACAACTATACCGTTGAAGAGGTTAAGCAGCGAGGGGTGCGTGGTCTCCCTGTCGCACGCGCTCACAAGGTAGTCACCAATCGCAATAAGAATGCTCTGGTCATCGAATATATGCTGGACAAGCACGCTTCTCGTCAACGTGCAGCCCTCTCTCTGAAGCCTGGTGAGGAACTCCCAACGGGTACGCCTAAGGGGGAGAAGCTGCACAAGACGAGGGAAGTAGAGGTGATCGTGGTACGGCATGACCATCCTCAGAACCTGTTCTGTCAGCACAATGTGGATCTCGTAGTGCCGAAGTAGGTACTCGAACGCCTCATGCGCGCAGGCCTGCATGAAGTACGGGGACAGCAACCACAGAAACATATCCATCTCCTTGTCAACTGCCTCCGCATCTTCAGGCACCATCGTTTGCCTGTCAGTCCCAACACTCTCCTCGTCGTACAGAGTACTGAAGAAATGGTTGAACCTGCTATCCAGCTGTGCCAGCCCCTTCAACCCCCGCAGCCCAATCTTGTAACATTGCTCCGTTGTCACTTCCTGTGCCACCTCATCTGTAAACAGAAAACTCGCTACCTTCCTGAGCCGTGTCTCATGACGGTGCCCTGATGCTAATTTGTTCAGCTGCTGCTGAAGTGATGATACCATGATGCTTTTTCTTTAAAAAACAGAAACCCCGTGTGGTGTGTGTCTGTGGAGGATTTTCTTTTTTTTTATATATGTCTAGAAAAGAAAGGGGGGGGGGGAATAAAAGAAAGAAACATGTTCATGTGAACCCCCGCTTCCTCCACACCCACTGCAGGAATGTTTGCTCGGTTTTCTCGAGGTCGTGCCGTGTTGCTGCCTTGCAGAGCGCGTCCTTGAGAGGCTGCGTTAAGGTCGAGAGCCTGTAATGAGAGTAGGCCAAGGGGAGCACGTCCTTCTTCGGAATGAGAGATGTCAGTAAAGGGGGCACGCATGACGTAGCGAAGATAGGCGGCGGCTTGCACCGTGCCTTGGAGAGAGACCACGCGAGGGATGTCTGTGCCTGAAGGGAAAGCCCTGTAGAGCACGCATGTTCTGCAGCAAGTGAGTACCCGGACTGCGTGCTTAGAAGGAGACGTGATGCGCCCCACACTGCCCGTACTGCGTCTTCTCCATTGCACTCTGCCACCCATTTCATATTTTTCACAAAGCTGCGCAGGGGTTTTGGTATGCTGCTGCGTTGTCCCTCGAACTTTGCACCAAAGCACCACAGAAGCCCGCTTTTCTCGTCCCCTGTGAGGTTTTCCACATCGTCAGCCTCGCAACCCTCGAGCCAGGTTCTTAGCCCTGCGCATTGATCCCACGCACCGCCTTTTGCGACGGCTATCAACGTCTTCGCCTTCTCAGAGGCGTTCCCCTTTGAGAGCACCACCGCCAAGGCTGCCTCCAAGTCGCTCGCAGAATGCCCCATGCGAACCCATGACGTGCACACCGTCACTGCCAGTGACGGCTCGTATGCATCCATACCACGCATGGCGTCTTTCGCGCCAGCAAGCAGCCCCTTAGGCATCCGGATGCCCACCTGCGAGTATGCCCACAATGCCCTTGCAAAGGCACCGTGCGAGGCAAACACGTCCCCCGGGCTGGGCGGGTCGGTGAAGGCCCACACAACAACGTCCAACAGGAAATCCTGCCATTTGGCAGCCGCCCACAGAAGCACAGCGTGGTGCGACGGGGGGACGTTCCTGAAGCCCTCCTGCACCAACACACTGCAGATCCTTGTGTCCTTGGCGTCCGCGAGGATCATGACGGAGATGAACCGCAGCCGTTCGATGGTACTGAGGCGCAGGACGGCTGGGTCGAGAGTAGCCAGCACACCATGCACAGCAGAAGGGCCAATGGTCTTGTGCAGGACCCACAGGCTGCTCCCAAGGGTGGCGCTGTCCTCGGAGCGGTTCCACATAAGGCACATCTGGGTATAAATGGCTTCAAAAAGGGCGGCAGAGGTCCCACGAAGAGTGTGGTAGGACACAGCAGACACAAGCAGGAGCTGTGGGGTGGCAGGGACGGGGTACATGGAAAGACCAGAGGTGATCTGAAGTGCCATGCTGTCAAGGAATCTATTGGAAACAGGTACTGTGGCTGTTGAAAAGTACGAGAAGACAAGGCACGCATTGGAGAGTGATAGAACGTTGGCTTTTGTTACGTTTCGGCCTTCAGCTTCAAACCATTTCAACACGGAACTGGGGTCTACCACTGTAGCTGCTTCGTTGTTGCATTCCTTGCGCTTGGGTGGGCTGGACAAGGCGGTCGACATCATGTTTACAAAGCCAGGGCTTTCACCCTTGGGGACGCGAAGCCACCCTTTGTATATCCCCTTCTTTAATTCTGCTGCACGAATCTTGTCCTTCCCAAATGACAACGGGAGCTTGCCGCTGATGGCTTTTGCAGTTTTTAGGTAGCGTGGCATATTTGGTATTTGTTCTTTTTTTTTGGTTTACATTTTTTTTTTTTTTGCCACTCTCTTCCTTTTTTGAGATTTCTTTTTTCTTTTGTGATCAAACTGATAACAAATAAAAAGATGAACGATAATAATAAAAAGGAGGGGGGGGAAGAAAAAAAGATTGAAAAATGGGGGGAAAAAAAACCTTTTCTTTTTTTTTTTAATTTATTTTCTTCGCCTTCGCCCCAAAATGGGGTTCCACAATTGCAAAATCTCTCTTTTTTCTTTTTTTTTTTTAAATCGAAAGGTGGGCGAGACAGTATACTATTCTTTTTTTTAAGAAAAAAAAATATAAAAATAAAAAACTAAGCTTCCAGTGAGGGAAAAAAAAAAACGCTTTTTTTTCCCCCCCCGTCTTTCTCATTTTTTGTCTTCAAAAAACCCCCCCTAAAAAAAAGAAAAACAAAAGAATACACTACCTTTCTTCTTTTCTTTCTTCCCCCCTTTTCTTTAACACCTCACCATTCAGGGGGAGAAGGGGAAAACCAAGGAGGGGGGGGGGGGGGGGGGCGAAGATATGATAAGTACTTAGCAGCAACTTCCCTGTTTTTTTTTCTTTTTTTCTTTTCACTGTTTGCAAGGAGTTGCTCTAAAGTACTGACAATTATTGTCAATTGTCAGAAACACTCTTTTTTACGGGTTTTCATTTCTTTTTTTTTTTAAAATTTTAAAAAAAAAAAATCTACTTTATTACCTTATTGAAGAATACTCGACGGGGGATGTAAAGAAAAAACTTAAAAAGGTGAGGGGGGAAAAGGATAAGAAATGGCAACACAGGCCACTCTGAAAGCATAAGAGAGAAAGAAGAAGGAAAAAAAAAAGAGGACGAGATTCCATTATCTATTTTTTTTTTTTTTAAATTTTTCTTTCTCGTTTCCCCATTCCTCCTCTCCAGTTTAAGAAAAACGATTTTTCTTTTTCTTTTTTTTTAAAAAAGAATATGGAAATAAGTAGACAAAAGAAAATGAAGAAAACTACTCTTTTTTTTCAAATTAATTCGTCAATTTCTTTTTTTTTTTTTTTGTCGCTTAGAAAAAAAAAAAAAAATACGTGTACAAGTGAAATATGTCGGACTGTCAGTGCGGCATTTTTTTTCAATTTACAGTATTTATTTCTCATCAAAAAAAAAATGTTCTTTGTTTTTTTTTTTTCCTTTTTTTTTTTTTCAGTTGTTCGATTTCTTTTTTTTTTTTTTTTGCCTTATTTTTCCATAATACTCAAACGCTCTTCTGGTCAGGTAGCTCGGATTCTTCACCCCGTTTAACCGACTGTTTTTTTTTTTTTTTTTTTTTTTTTTTTTGGATCCGCCTTCCCCTACTCTACCTTGATTTCATGCTTCAAAGCACCTGCCTCCCCCTCCGGTCGTTGCGAAGCATGCTGCTTCATCTCCTCCTGAAGATCGGCATCATTTAAATCACCAGTCTAAGTTTTTTTTTTTTTTTATAAATATATTCTCCCACCACCCCCTTCAATACCTCTAGATACAGATAAGGATTGTCTTCCATAGGCCTGAACTTCATCCCCGTGAAAAGGTAGAATAGAACAGCAGCGGCTTCCTTTTTTTTTTTTTTTTTTTAATCCCCCTCAAATACCTGTACAAACGGTGCTATCCACGTCGCCCTAAACGGAAGTGACGACTCCATAAGCACCACAAAGATTCTGGTGAAGTAGATGAAGCCCACAACAAAGATGTAAAAGGTCCTGAATTGTTTCAGTCTTGCAAGGTTTCTGGCGACCTTCCCCTCGACCTGTCCCAAGGACCGGAGCTGCTTCATGGACCACACTATGGGCAGCAGAACCACACAGCAACAAACAATATCGAGCACACGCAGCATGTCGCGCCAGTAGGCCCAGGACCGGTTCCCCTCCGACGTTTCCTCGATAACAGCGATGGCTATGTTGATCATGATCTGCAGGGGAAGGATCGCAAGGGCGATGTGCTTGTCATTGGTGGAGAGGAACGGCTTGAGGAACGACCACCCCGTCCCGAGGAGGAGGATCACCAGGAACAACGTGATGCCCTTCAACGTAAGAAACACATAGTACATAACATTCCAAGCAGTCGACTCACCTGTCTGCTGCTGCCCACGAAGCTTCATCCCCTTCAAAAAAAATTTTTTTTTTTTCATTTTTTTTTTTTTTTTTTCCCACATACCTCGAAGAACATTGTGCATGTCTTCAACACCACCAACATTGCCATCAAATAATGGATTTTATGAACGTGGGTCTGGGTTGGTTTTTTTTTTTTTTTTTTTTTTTTTTTTTTTCTTTTTTTCTTTTTTTTTCCCACACACCGGGTTCGCTTTCATCGTGCGGATCCAGGAAACCGTGAGCGCGCAGAATATGATGGAAAAGCCCGCGTACATAACAGGCAGGCGGGAGCTGCCTTCTGAAAGGTAGTCGATCCGTTTTCCAGGGCGGATGTTGTACTGAGACACCTTCACCTTGAACGAGACAGGACGGAACTGCAGCTTCGTCGTCTTATCCGAGTACCCTTTGCAGTTGTAGAAGAAGAGGGCGTAGAGACCGGGTTCTTCAACACGGTGCCTGTAAACGACTTTTTTGGCGTTCTTGTTGATGACTCTTTCTTCAAGGGCGAACTTTGTTCGCCAGGTTGGTGGGTGTGGTTCCCTTGGGGTGATGATGGGGTCCGCTATGAAGCATATCTTCCTCTGGGCCTCTTCGCCCTTCCCATAGTTTTTTTCTTGTCTTGCAAATTGCGCTGTGGTCACCCAGTCGAGGGTGAACCCGATCGGCTCTGGTAGCTTCTCGTCCTCTTCTTTCAGCATGTTTAGATACTCAATCTCGAACTCCATGATCCCTCCCTTGGCGAACCCGAACACCCCCAGGTCCATCACCCTTCTCGTGTCATCAGAAACGGTTAGACTAAAGTTCCCCCCTTGCACCCCAACCAGTACCGATAGCAGCACCGTGAGATGCCTCATTTTCATTTGTGTAAAATTTTGACGGATAGGGGTGAGGGGGGGGGGATCCTTTTTTTTTTTTTTTCTTCTTCTTCTTGTTGGGTTACAAAAAACTCGATCTATTTTTGCGGTGCGCTGGTTAGTAGCAGTCCCTCCAAATGGGAGCTGTTTAGCCATGCATCGCTGGTGCGCCCAGGTCCTCAGGGAGTGTACTCTGGTCATCCTTTCTGCCGAAAACCTTTGCCGTATATGCTTGCACTCTATTGAGGTTGTACCGCAGACGTGCGGCTTTTCTCTCCAACAGGCTGCTCTCCCCATGTTCCCCGAAAAAGGATATCCCGGTTGAAAAAAAAAAAAAAAAAAAAAAAGAACAAAAAATTCACTTTCATAGGAGAAACGGTTAGGAAAAAAAAAAAAAAAAAAAACGATTGTTCCGTTTTTTTTCTTTTTTTTTTTTTTTTTTGTAACAATCGCATCTGTCAGCATTCAGGGTTTTTATATATATAAAAAAAAAAAGCGAGATAAAAAAAAAAGAGAAAAAAAAAGAGGGAGAAAACAGTTTTTCTTTCCTTTCTTTCCTTTTTTTCTTTTTTCTCCAACCCAAAAAAATGGGCATGAGGGCCCTCATTTTTTTTTGCTGTGAAGAAGGAACGGAGAAAAGAAATAAACAAAGGAGAAATTCTGTTTGTACGTGCCGGTAAAAACTTGGAGAAGTTTGTCAAACCCGAAACACGTTGCCAACGTTCCCCTTTTGTTTAGACAAGTCAAAGACTCGTTTCTTGCAATAAAAAAAAAAAAAAAAAAAAAAAAAGAAAAAAAAGGAAAACAGGAGAGATAGAAGAGAAAAAAAAAAAGAAAATATTTTTGTTGATATATTTTACCTACATTGGAAAAACTAAGAGAACAAAAAAAACTTTTTTCCAGGTAACTAAAATACCCCTCGGGGGGGAGGGGGTGATAATATATTTTGATTGGAATAATGAGAGAAAAAAAAAAAAGATGAGGCAAAAAGAGAGACCTCTTTGGAACGCAGAGAAGAGAGAAAAAGCAAACAAAAGCGAAAAAAAAAAAAAACATAAATCTTCGATGAAATTCTAAGCGCATCAATATGCACATGTTTTTTTGTTCTTTTATCTCCCCCCCCCCCCCTAAACTCATCTATTTATAAAAAAAAAAACTTTATCAGTTAAATCAGTTGGTTAAAAAAAAAAGAAAAAAAATACAAGGAAATGGGTGAAATGAAAAACTGAAAAAAAAAAAAGATTATTTTTTATCAGCTTGTTGCAACGGCATGACATTGTGAACATGGCCCTCAGAGCAAAGCACGCAAAGAAGATTCGAGGCGAGCCCAGCAGCCTCCGACTCAGAGACCCTGATACCTCTTGCAGAAAGACCCTCAAGCGCACCGCCCACAATATCAACAGCACCATTGACGATGAGGTGGCGAGCATCAATGGTGGCCTGTGCCTGCTGTCTGATGAGCATGGCTGACGCGATCTCAGGTGCATAGTACAAGTCAGACAAGTCAAACACAGTCACGTGTACACCTGCCACCCTCACACGGCTTCGGAGCTCCAGCACCAGCTCTGTTTTGATCTCATCAGAACACCCCTTCAGCGATGGGGCGGAAGGGTCCTTTGACTCATATGGGTACTTTGATACAACAGATTTCAAAACGACCTCTGAGTTTGTCCTTACGTACTGGTCGACATCCTCCACATTGAAGAATGCCTTGATGGGGTCCTCGATGTGGTAGTTCACGATGGCCCCCACGATCACAGGGTTCCCGTTCAAGTCCGAGATGGTGCTGTTCCCTGTGTCCATTGTCACGTACTTCGTGCTGATGGTGTGGAAGTCGCACCCCCACGGTACAATGATATGGCACCCGGGGGTGTCGATCACCTTCCACAGCTTTCCGAAGCACATCACCAGCAGCGCCTCCTTCGGCTTCACCGTGTTCCACACCAAGAATATCGTGAACGGCAACAAGAGCAACCCGAGGAGGTGGCGCAGCAAATGCATGTAGCAAGGGACCTCTTCAATGGGCGTGTCGACGGGCCCGATGTTGACCTCCACGTCGTTCTTCCTCATGGGGTTCACCTGCATTACGCTGGTAGTAATCTTTTTTTTTTGAAATGAAATAACTGTGTGAGTTGTTTTTTTTTTTTTTTTTTTTTTTTTTTTTTTTG
The DNA here is from genome assembly GCA_964019335.1 of Diplonema japonicum. Lineage (NCBI taxonomy): Eukaryota > Euglenozoa > Diplonemea > Diplonemida > Diplonemidae > Diplonema > Diplonema japonicum. The sequence continues at coordinate 242,562 of OZ025673.1, forward strand.
CTTTTTTCTTTTTTTGTTTTTGTTTTTTTTTATTGTGATTTTCTTTTGTTTGCAAATTCTTTTTTTTTTTTTTTTCCAGTGGGAAGATAAGAGTAATAATAATAGGGGGAAAACACAAATAGAAAAAAAAGGGGGAGGGTGAGGGAGAAAAAAAAAACCGCGGTAGTATTTTTAAAAAAAAAAGAGGGTGGGGGGGAACTCTTACAACAACAACAACAACAACAAAAAATGTTTTTTTTTTTTGAAAGGAAACCTGCAGTAATAAATGTAACAGTAGTTGTGAAACCAAACTAGCGAAGTTGTTGATGCAAGAAAAAGAAAAAAAAAAAAAAGGAATAACACTTTGAAAAAAAAAAAACAAAAAAAAACAAAAAAACAACACTTTTTTTTTTTTTTTTTTTTTTTTTTTACATGTTCATCTTAATTTCACAAATGAGGGCATCGGACTCCCTCAACTCGATCTCCCTCAAAGCCTCAGAATTCGTGTATCGATCATAACGCAATCTGGTACGCTGGGGGCTGAGGTAAGTACTACCACCCATGGCATGGGATGAGTCAGATGACGATGAGGGATTGTTACAGTTCAAGTCATCCCAGTTGTATCTGCCACCAGAGACACCTGAGCCTACAACACTGTGATTACCGCCAAATGGAGGAGGAAGGGTTTGTGCGATGTCAGGCCGGGCTGTTCTAAGCAAAAACATAAAGTAGCAAACGAATATGGTGGTCATACACCAGAAAAGCCTGAAATCTCCGTCATATGTCTTAGCCTTGATTTGTGCCATTAGTGATAAGTGGTACTCCCCTGGCAAGTGCGCCTCTTGCATGGCTCTGTCATTCAAATCTGCGATTGTCTCTTCCACACTCCTTTCTTTTCGGTTTCTGAACGAGTACGCCTTCATAGGCCTCAGCCTGTGGGAAAACAGCAGCCTTTGTGTGGCTTTCATTTATTTTATTTTTGCCCCTTTTGTGTTGTGTTGTGTTTGTGTGCGGTGCTTCTTTTTTTTTTTTTTTTTTTTCCCCACAAGAAAAAAAAAAAAATAAGAAAAGGAAGATGAAACACACCAAGGGTTCTTTTTTTTTTTAAAGGGGAAGGGGAAGGAAAAAAAAAGGTTCAGTCAAGGGGGGGGGAGGTTGGCCAAGGGTGAAAGAAAAAAAAATGCGGGAAAAAAAATTATTTTTTTTTTAAATATCAGATACAGGAGGGGGGGGTATTTTTTTTTTTGTGGGGAAGAGGGTTGGGGGAAGAAAAAAAAAAGAAAGAAAAAAAAAAAAAAAGAACCTCCCGCTCCATTGAAAATCACCACTGCAGCAAATAGACTTGGGATGCTACGGATTCCTTTTTTTTTTCTTTTCTTCCCCCCCCTTTAGGCTCTTACCACAACCTAGAAAGGACAGCACGTAGAAGAGAGAGCAGGAGGTTTTTTTTTCTTTTTTCTTTTTTATTTTTTTTCTTCTGGCTCTCCTCATTGGATATTCCCCGCGCGATAAAAAAAAAAGGAAAAAAAAAAAGAATAGGCGGACCCGTTACAGTTACACAAACTTCTTACCTACTTGTAATGTATGGTGCTCCAGAACATTCTTTTTGATAGCTACAACAGGTGTTTCTGTTCATTGAAAAAGAAAAAGAACAAACCATTCTTTTTTTTTTAAATACTTACAATAACAAGTGTTTTTCTTTGCTCATACCCCCCCACTGCTTGATAAGGAATTGGAAGAGGAAAAAAAAAAAGGAAGAAAAAGAAATTGGCCGTTACCCCCTTTGAGTGAAAACAGGTTTGAAAGGAAAGAGGGAGAGGTAAAAATAGGAAGGAACAAGAGGAAGAGGGGAAGAAAAAAAAAGAAGAATAAATACAAAACGCTTTTATTCTCTTTTTTGGGGGTGGGGGATGAGGGGAGTAGCAGGGGAAAACAAAAAAAAGATTTAAAAAAAAAAAGAATAAAAAAAAAGAAGGGTGAACGAAGGGGGAGAAGGCATAGTTTTGAAGTAGAAAAATCTTACTCTTTTTACTTCATCAACAACAGCCCGCCCCCCCTTTTCTTCTTTTTTTTGTTTTTTTTTCCCCCCACTTCCCTTCGCTCCCTTGGTTCTTTTTCTTTTTTTTTTCCCTTCTTTTTTTTTTTTTTTTTTTTCAATAGTTCCTCATTTATCAAAAGGAAGGGGAACCCGGGAAAAAAAAATCCAAACAAAAAAAAAAAAAAAAAAAAAAAAAACGAAAGAGAGGAGGAAGAGAAAGAAAGCGAGAAAAAAAAAGGGGGGGATGGGGAAAACAGAGGGGTAGTTGGTGCATGTACCCTAGAGAAAAGAAAGAAAGAAACGAGTGGAATTCTTGTTTTTCCATTTGTACAAATAAAAAACCCCTTCAGCTGAAGCTTCATTGTGATCTCCCCCAGCTTCATGTGGAGAGGCTTTTTTTTTTTTTTTTTTTTTTTAATTTCCCTAGTTCTCTCACTTTCTTCCCCGTCTCATTTTTTTTTTCCCCCTCCTATAGAGTGAGAGGCTTTATTATTATTTTTTTTCTTTTATTTTTATTTTTTAGTTCGCTCAATGAGAGGAATATCCTGCAAGGGGATGGGAAGGAGATGGGTTTTTCTTTTTCTTTTTCTTCTTTTTTTTTTAGAACAAGAAGAAACAAAAGCTCAATAAAAAAAAAAGTTTTTTTTAAATATACTACGATAAAAGAAAAAAAAAAAGAAACAAAAAAGCCACCATTTTTTTTTAAAAGAAAACTGCTTCCTATTCTTCTTTTTTTAAAAAAAAAAAAAAAAAGCGCGAGATACTCGCAAGGATAGGTAAAACAGCAAACGAGTGGGTGGGAGGGTGGAAGAAGAGAAAAAAAAGATTTTAGAAAGATGGAAATAAATAATTAATAAAAAAAATAAAAATAAGGGGAAGAAGAAGAAAAAAAAGAAAAAGAAAAGGGAAAAAACCGTGCGCAAGAAGAAATGGGAACTCCCTGAAATTATGAACGCCCACATCTTTAAACCCATTTGGTCAAATCTCTGTTTTCGAATTTTGGGATTCTATGATTGGGCTACTCCCGGAAAATGCCCACAAAAAAAATCAATTTAAAAAAAAAAGAGAAAAAAAAAAAAAAAAACAGACCTAGAGCAGAGATGTGAGGCGTTAATTTAATAAAAGGAAACAAAGGGTCCCTTTTCTGTTTCATTTTGTTTTTTTTTTAATTCTTCATTGCTGGCTTTTTTGTTTTCTTTCTTTTCCCCCTCTTTTTTTTTTTTTTTTTTTTTTTAATCTTTTTATCAAATATCCCCTCCCTTTTTTTTTTCCCCCTTTTTTTTTTTCCCTTTTTCTTTTTTTCCTTCAACACCATAATCATTAGCGTGTTATCCTTCACCTCGTGTCCCCCCCCCCCCCCCCCCCCACACCTCGGGGAAATAAAAAAAATAAGAAATGGAGCAAAAAGAAATATAAAAAAAAGAAGAAGAAGAAGAAAAAAGAATTTAATCAAGAGAGAAAACTTAAGAATGCCTAATGCAAGGTAGAAAGCACATTGGAAACCATCAATCCCCCCCCCCCCCCCCTTCAATTTGTTTTGCAAAAAAAAGGGGGGGGTGAGTGTATAGTGTTCCTGATCTAATCTGTTGGTTTTGCCTCAGAAAGAATAGAGAAAGAAGAAGAAAAAAAAGAAAGTTCTGTAAATCTCTTTTTTTTTTTTTTTTTTTTTTTTTTCCCGTCACCTTTTTTTTCGCTTTACCCCAGGTTAAGACATGGGTGCACTTCCCGGATTCGACCAGGAGGCTAATGCTGAAAACCTAAAGGACAGTAGCCTTTTGAGGGGCACAGTATTTAAGCGATTTACAGAAACTAAAAATTAATGAATAAAAAAAAAATAAAAATAAAAAAAGAGGTAGCTTTTGGGTACCCGTTGGTACCATTTTCCCCTTCCAGTTACTCTATAGTCGTGTGGTATATATGTGTATTGGCATTTTGGCACTAGCAAGTAGGTGTTCTTGTCACCTCCCACCCCCCCCCCCCCCCCAACTTCTTAATATTCTTTTTTTGCTGTTGTTGAAAGTGCATCGAAAAAGGTGTGAAACAAAAATGGGGGGGGTATGATGAACAGGAAGAAAAATAAAAAGGGGAGGGGGGGGGTATAGTAAATCCACAAAAAAGGTCGGGTGCATATTTGTGGAAGGGACCAATGGGGAAGAATCAAATAAAAAAAAGGGGGGGTGTTTTTTTGATATGACGGAGATTAAGTAATGAAGAAGAAAAGTAACAAGATTGCTGTAGTCCAGGCACTGTGCTCAAGAAACGGAGAGGAGGGAGGGGGACTTAAAAAAAAGAATTAAAAAAAAAAAACAGAGGGGGGGAACTGGTTGCCGCAGAATGCTGGCTACGTTTACCCTTCCCCAATTTCGCCCTCTTTTTTTCCCCTTTTCTTTTTTTCTTTTTCCCCCATTCCCCTTCCCCTCCTTTTCCTTGCTACCTCGTATCCTTCACAAACATAATTCGTGTAAAGAAAAAAAAAAAGTAAAAAAAAATCTTTTTTTTTTGAAAAAAGAAATTTTCATCGAAGGGAAGGTTTTATTTTAAGGTTTTTTTTTTCGGGTTAAAAAAAAGCGCCTTCCTATCAAAAAAGAAAATCTTTTTTTTTCTCTTTTCTTTTTGAATCTCCGAAGAAAGAAAAAGGTGTTGGTGGGGGGGGGGCAAAAAATATTGGCTTTTTGTTCTTTCTCTTTTGTTTTCTGTTTCTTTTTTTCTTTTTTCCCCTTATTAAAATCGTCTCAAGCTTCGCATTCTTGCTCCGTTGATCATCACCAGAAAGAAGAAAAACACCCCCCATCCCTCGAGAAAGAAAACAAAAAAGAACAAAATCGTTTTGTCTCTTTCTTTTCTTAAAATTTTCTTTCTCCTCTCTTATTTTCTTACTGTGACATCAGACAACAACTGAAGAAGACGCTAATACCTAAAGAGACTGGCCCGACGGTAAGCAGGCAGGGCCTTTTTTTTTTTTTTTTTTTTTTTTTCTTTTTTTTTGCTTTCCATTTCTTTTATTCTTCATTTTAAAAACTGAGGGAGAGGGAGAACAAGTAGTGAGGGGATAATCCTTAAAGAAAAAAAGGAAGAAAAAAAAAAAAAAGGAAGAAAAAAAAAGGGGGCGGGAAGGGGGATTGGGGAAGTAAGTAACAAAGGGGGTATATTTGTCAAAAATAAGAAGAGAGAGAGAAGGAGAGGGAGAAAACAAGAAAAAAAAATATAAATTCTTTTTTTGAGGGGGGGGTGCTATTTGAGCTCTCGTCGGGCCTGCAATGACGGTATCATAACAACAAAGAAACAAAAAAAAATCCTTGATTTTTAAGAAGGGTAAAGCAGAAGAAATAGAAAAAGAGAAGGAGGGGAAAGGTGATAAAGAAAAGGGGAGAGGGCAGGAAGAAGGGAGTGAGGGGGAGAGAAAATCTATCATAGTATTTTATCTCCCTTACTTTCCCCCACGGTGCCACACCTAGTCGCTCTCTTCCTCTCTCTCTCTCACGATTTCTTTCCGCCTTTTTTTCATTTTCTAACCAAATTTACTTTTTTTTTTCTTCTTCTTCTCCCCCCCTCTTTTGACCAAGCCGCCTTATTTTAGTAGTGGGCTGTTTATTCATGAATTTGACACGAAAAGCTGGTTCACGAGCGGGGAAAAAAAAAAAAAGAAATTAATTGCATTATGAAAGTGAAGTCAAATACTACCGCCCGAGAGAGAAGGGGAAACAAACAAAAGTTTTTTTTTGGGGGGGAGGGAGGGGTGCTTTTTTTTGGGGGGGGACAACAAAATGAATAAAAAATAAAGAGGGAGAGGGGATGGGGGAGCGTGTGTGTTCGGGGTGTCGGGGACACAAAAAAAAACTTTTTTTTTTCCTTCGTTATTACTTTTTCTTCCTGGGAATGTGCAGCGGTTATTCGGGGTGGTATGTAGAGGCACCGTTTGACAAAAAAAAAAAAAAAAAAAAAAAACCTCCCACCAAAGTTACGAAATTAAGAAGTAAGAAGGAGTCCGGTCACAAGCCCCATGTCCTTATGCTGTTCATGACGTGCGCAGGAAAAAAAAAAGAGAAATAATAGAACTAACACACAACTGTTAAAACGTGACCCCAAGAAGCAAGTAGGTAAGTATTTCCCCCCTTTTTTTTTAAAGATCGCAAAAGGGAGAACAGGAAAAATAGGAGAATAAAAAAAAAAAAAAAAAAGCGCAGAAAGTGGGCAAGAATGGTGGTGTTTTTTTTTTTTTTTTTCCCTACTACTTTTGCCATATTTCTTTTTTTTATTTTATTTCACTTCCCCTCACTCTTTGCCCACTTTCCTTTTTTTTTTTTTTGCAGCCATAACATTTGAAAAGAATTCCTCCCATTGCTTTATCATTATAAATCGATTCCTGTTTCCCCCCATTCTCACTTTACTTATTTTTCTTTTTTTTGGTTTTCCCTAATTCTCCGCATTGTGTTTTCTTGCTCTATTTCTTTTTTTTCCCCCGTACCCACTAAAGAATTGGGGGGGGTAAAATATGAAAAAAAAATAGAATATGGGAGGTGGCCAGGGGGAAAGAAATAGATTTAAAAAAAAAAAGAAAAAAAAAAAAAGTAGACACACCACAAACGCGATATACTGTAAAAAATGGTACAGAAACAAGCTCTTTTTTTTTTTTTTTCTTTTGGGGAGAGGAAGAAAAAAAAAATAAAAATAAAAAAATAAAAAAGAAACAAAATAAAAAAGATCAGCGCCTCCCTGTGAAGCTTCTTGTTATTCACCCTGACATAAGAGGAAGAAAAAAAAAAGAAAAAAAAAGTGAGGTGCCTGCGCTCGTTTACACAAAACGTAGGAATACCGCAAAAAAAAAAAAAGAAAAAAAAAGGTCTCAAAAGAAAACAACACGCTGATATCAAGATTTCTAGAAGAGTTTTATGTTTTTTTTTTTTTTTTTAATTTCTTTTCTCATCTTAAAAGAAGAAGAGAAAATCAAAAGAAAGAATGACGTATGTCTACAAGGGAGGGCTGGAAAAAAAAACAAAAGGAAGGGGATGGGGGGATCTGATTTTTATCCCCTTCGCCTGAAGTTCTGAAGGTCCTATTCTGTGGACAAGAAAAAAAAAAAAAAAAGAAGAAGAAAAAAAAGCTAATCACAATCACACCCATAAAATTAACAAAAAAAAAAGAAAAAAAAAAGAAAAAAAAATAGGGTAAAAGAAGATAGGAGTGGGAAATACAGCTTTTTTTTTTTTTTTTCCCTTCTTTTTTTTTTCCTTCTTGAAAAAAATTAATTAAAAAAAAAAAGCCACCCCTCAATGTACTACTTACCTTTATCCTTTCTTTTTTTTTTTTTTCCTTTTTTTTCCTTTTTGTCTTTTTTTCTCGTCTTTTTTTTTTTTTTTTTCCATTGTCCAAGATGAAGAATCGGGGAATCTTTTTTAAAAATAAATGTGTGTGTGTGTGTGTGTGTGTGTGTGTTCTTGAAGCCGGGGAAGTAAGGGACGGTGGGCGAAATAATTAAATAAGGTACTTTTTTTTTCATTAGGGAAAAGAGGTAATCTTTGTGGCAGGGATTCCACTGACGCAGTGAGTCAGTGAGCACAGCAAAAATTCACTATGATGGGGGGGGGGGGGGAGGATGAAAGTGTTCAGAAGTTCCACAAAAGGAAATCTGGCTTCGCATATTTACGCCCCACGACCAGTTAAATAAATCAAAAAAAAAAAAAAAGAAACCCTCTTGTTATCTCTCTATCTCTCTTTGTTCTGAAGAAATATTTAAAAATAAAAAGAAGGAAAATAAAAACCAAAAACAAAAGCAGGCAAGTCAACACGATTGTTTTACCGAAAAATTGTAAAAAAAAAAAAAAAAAATCTGAAATCACTTTCGTTTGATTACTGCTGTAAATAAATAAATAAATAAAAAAGCAAAAGGGAAACAATATATATATATATATATATTTTTTTTTTTCTTTTTTTTTTTTTTATTTTGCGGATAAGCAACGCACTCCCTTAAACTAATAAAGAAGGGGGAAAAAATCGTGAAAGGGGAAAAAAAAAAAAAAAAAAAAAAAATTTCTTATCCGCAGCGCTCTACCTCCAGCAAAAGCCTGCGCATGAAAACAAAAACAAAAAAGATAGAGAGAAAAAAGAAAAAAAAACTGTGATGGGGGAGAAGAGGTATAGAAGCAAGGGGGACAAAAAAAAACAAAAAAAAAAATCGGCGTGTGCGGGTGGCAAGGAAGGCATAATGGGGACGTATGAGTTTATCTTGAACTTGTTCTCCCTCTTACTCCTTCCTTCTGGTCCATTCTCCGCAATATTAATTTCCCTTTCAACTTCCTACCCCCCTTCCCCCCCTTTTTTTATTTTCTCTTTTTTTTTTCTTATTCTTTTTTATTTTCTTCCTCTGATGTCTCCTCTTTTCTTTTTTTTTTTTTTTTTTCTCCCTCATTTTTCACCTGAATATACAAGTTAGAGACAGAGAGAGAGAGAGCAGAGAGGAAAAACAAAAGAAGAAACTCACGCTTGGTAATAGAGCCAAAAACTTATGTTTATTTGAAAGAAAAGAAAGTTTGGCTCAAAGAGGAGCGTCCTCTGCCCCCCCCCCCCCCCCCCCCCCCCCCCTCGCAAGCAGCGAAGCTTTTTCAACAAAAGAGAGAGTGAGAAAAAAAAACAAAAACAAACTGAGGACAAAGACTCATAAATTTGTTTTTTTTTCTTTTTTTTTTTTTTTTCCCCTATTACTTTCCATTCAACCACGCAATCAACAGCTATTTTTTTTTTTAAAAAGCTTTTTTATTTTATTTTATTTTATTTTAAATTTCTTTAAAAAAAAGGGAAAACAAAAAAAAAAAAAAAAACCCCCCAAGAAAAAAAAAAATGTAGACATATAGTGGTGAAGGACAACGAGCGAGAGAGAGAGTGAAAAAGAAACAGATAACTGTTACCACTTTTTTTTTTCCCAATAATCTTCTCCCAGACCCAGTTAAAGAGACAACTAAAAAAATGAAAAAAAATAAGGAGGGAGGGAACCTGTAACAACACTGGCACCGTTTGTCTAAATTTATTTTATTTCTCTTTTTTTTTTTTTTTTTAAATTCCTCAAAGTGCCCGGTGTCGAACTGATATATCTCCCTGTAGTAAAAAAAAAAAAAAAAAAAAAAAAAAAAAAAAAAAAAAAAAAAAAAAAAAATTGTATTCTTCCTTAGTATTTACTTTTTTCATGGAGAGGGGAAAGGGGTGGAAGGAGGAGGGAGGAAAGGGAAAATCGAGAGGGAAAAAACAAAAAAAACAAGCATGTGCTTCCCCCCCCCCTTTTTTTTCAAAATAAGTTTATTGCAACAAAAAAAACAACAACAATAAAATCACACATACGCAAAAAAAAAAAAAAAAAGAGAAAAAAAAAAGAATTGTGTCATTTCTTTTTTTTTCCTTTCCTTTTTCTTTTTTTTTTTTTTTTTTTTTCAAAGATGAACATTTTTCTTTTTTTTTTAAAGATATTTTTAAATTTTTAAACTTCCCCACTTATTTCAATTCCTATTCCCCCCCCTTTTTTTTTGCTTTTTTTGTTTGTTCTCTCAAAGTATATATTTACCAAAAAAAAAAAAAAAAAAAAAAAAAAAAAAAAAAAAAAGGGAAAGGAAATAAGGGAAAGAAGGATTGTCGCGGAGAATTAAAAAAAAAAAAAAAAAAAAAAAAAAATGGTTCAAATCTTCAAGTAAAACTTTAATTTCCTCCCTCCATTCACAACTGCTTCCTCAAAAGCTTAGGGCACTCCGACTCGGGCTTCACTTGACGGGATTTTCCCAACTTATCAGCAAAACGTGCGACGAATGTGATCGCATCATTGTTTCCAATTTGCAACGAGTTTCTGTCGAGGAAAGAGCAACACCTCGAAGCCTCAGAAACAGTGGAAAATCTGACGAAGGCTACACCGTCAGAGTGGTGCTTCATGCACAAAACCTTGCAGTCAACAACAGTGCCGTACTTGCTACACATTGTGGTGAGAGTGGCTTGGTTGAGATAATCCTTGAAGCCAGAGATGTACACGTTGACTGACTGCTTATCAGGAGACACTTCCTGCTGCCTGGCAACAGAGACCTTAAGCTGCTTTGTGGAGTTCTTGGGCATGGTCCCGTTCAGGCTACGAATGGCCGCGTCGGCGGATTTTCCGTTTGCGTATTTTACAAAACCGTAGCCCTTGGACCTCCCAGTGGTGATGTCGCAAACCACATGAGTAGTGTCCAGCTCTCCGTACTGCTTAAAGGTGTTCTCGAGCCAGTCGACATCCATCCACGAGGTCAGGCCGTTGACAATCAGGTTTCTGTTGTTCATGTCCAAGTCCTTGGCGCGTGTTTCTTCCACAACAGCCTCTTCAACGCTGCTGACATCGCTTTCGCCGGCTGAGGGAGTCGGCATACCCATGTACGGGACCATCACAGGGACGGGGACCTGAACCATGATCGGGGTGCCGTCCTGCATGTACATAAGTCTGGGCATCATGCCGGTGGAGATGAAGGGCATCATGGTCATCTGAGGGCCGTGCATTTTTTTTTTTTTTTTTTTTTTTTTTTTATGTCTGGGGTTTTTTCTTTTTTTTTTTTTTTTTTTTTTTTTCTCGGCATTTTTTTTTTTTTGGGGGAAAAAAAAAGAAATTGGGAAAGTTATGAGATTTTTTTTTTTTTTTTTTTTTTTGCAGCTATGTGAGACAGCAAGCATGGAAGCAATAAAGCCAACTGCCTCCTGGAAATAGCTGATTGGGAGAGGGAGTGGGGGGCTACATTTCAAAACCGAAGATTTCTTGTTGGTTTGAGCCGGGGAAAAAAAAATAAAAGTTTTAAAAAAGTATTGCGCTTTTTTTCTTTAAATGCAAAAAAAAAAGAAATGCAAAAACAAAGAGTATACATGGAATATAAAAAAATAAAATAAAAAAGAATTTGGCGGCATATTGATCCCCTTTTAATTTTAATACCAAAAAGAATAAAAGAGAATGAAAAATACTTTTAAAAAAAGAAAAGAAAAGGGGGAAAGGTATTGCCCCCAAACTCCTCTGATCCAGTTCTTTCTTCTTTTTTTGTACGTCAACATTCTACAGGGCGGGGGGGGGGGGGGGGGGGAGAGAGAGAGGTGGGTGGGAACTAAGGGAAAGAAAATAAAGACAAAAACTAACCTTAAAAAAAAAGTAGAAAAAAAATTGCGTGTGTAGCTAGCACATAGCAAAAAAAAAAAAAAAAAAGAAAAGTGTTCTGTTTTGTTTTGTTCTAAGGATGGGCATGCCCGGAAACCCTCCGAGCTTGCAAGAAGGGGTGTGTCTATTTCTTTCTTTCCCCCCCCCCCCCCCTTCTTTCTTTTCTTCTTGACATACCTTAAAAAAAAACACAAATAAAGCCAAATCCTAAAAAATCCTAAAAGAATAATTTTTAGGTTTGCAAGGCATGTCATTCGTGACACAAAAGACGATTTTAACAAAGAATAAAATAATACAAAAGTGAAAAGAGACACAAGAACTGTCTACTCGATCACAGGGGGCGCACCGCGGCTGAGCTGTAGCTTCTTCTGCGTTCCGCGTCGTATGCAGCTCAACCCCAGCCGGCGAGTGTTGTCTAATGTACTTCTTATATTTCCATGTTATCCCCCACCAAATAAAAACGAGGGGGGGAGAAAAAAAAGTAGAAAAGAATAAAAGACAAGAATTAGAAACAGAAAAATCATTATTTCTTCAAACGGAGCTAATCTTTTTTTTTTTCTCTTCTTTTGAAAAAAAAAAAAAAAAAAAAAAAAGATACTGAAATTATTTCCCACCAGAATATTTCTTTCCTTTTTTTTTTTTTTTTTTTTATTGTTGTTTGGCGTCTTTGTCCATCTTGATGATGTCCTACAACGTTAAAGGGAGAAAAAAAAAAAAAAGAACACACGTGAGTTACCAAAAAAAAAAGAAAAAAAAAAAGAGGTAAAACTTCTGCAGTACCTGCACCACCTGCCTGCCCCTTAACCAACATTTCCTTGTCAGGCAATGGTGATGTCAGATTCAAGCGATGGTATTTGCATCATCACCTTCAAAATCAGCCCCATCAAGGACTATGCATTCTCCACTGCTGAACGACGTGATGGAGACAAAAACAAGAATGCGAAATGACCCCAAAAAAGTGGTTTCAAAGTAGCAGGAGAACGGAAGCAAAACAGTCTTTTTCTGTTTCTGATAAAGAAAACTCGATGATTTAAAGGTAGCCGGTGGGGGCACCCTGCACAAGCACCATTTACTTGATTACAGGGGCGCACCTCGGCCTAGAAAGAAAAAAAAAAAAAAAAAAAAAAAAAAAAAAACCGATAGCACATCACCCCCGACTAAACAGATACCAACCCAAGCGCAAACACGCTAGCAATGAGGATTCCCTATCAAACCCTAAATCACACCTCCGAGACCATGATGAACGGAATGAAGGCTCGTTAAGTTGCTTTTTTTTTCTTTTTTTTTTTCATCCCACAGCCTCAAAATAGGGCTGAATGCTGCCCTTTTTAGTTATTTTAGCCTTTTTAGGGGTTGTAAAAAAAAAGTTTTTTTTTCCCCCCTCTAATATATCCATCTTCTTTCTCCTCATGACAAAAGAGTTACTTTCTTTTTAAGATGCTGTTGGGCTCCGTAGAAATCGTAAGACGACGAATGCAGCGCGTTGACCGCCCTATTAAAAAAAAAAAAAAAAAAAAAAAAAAAATACACTTCAAAAAAAAAAAAAAAAAAAAATCAAACCTGGCCAAAGCATGTGGCGATTTACAACAAGCCTCCAGAATCTTAGCTAGATGATGATGCTGTGCAGGCAGAGACTCCATAGGGCATGCAGCAGGCACCAACGAAAATGGCTTCACAACAGACCGAAGCCCAGGATTGAGTTCCACCCTTTCTGTATCTGGAAAGGGAGGAGGAAGTTTCCCAGGAGAAGTACCTGGCTTAGGGGACGCCAAGGGAGAATTTGTCCCGACCGGGCTGTTTCCACCTTCACCGTCATCCGTAACTGGCAGTAATTTTGGGTGTTTTTCTTTCTTTGCTACTTTTCGCTTTACAGGACTGCCCCGGCGTGGGGTCCGAGGAGTACGTGGGCTGACCTTCCCTGACCTGGGTGGGGGGGCCTTGCTTGCTACTACCGTACTCGTTGTTTTGCAAACATCCATAATCACTTTCAACCCTTTACGCTCGCCACCCGCCTCCGATTCGAAAATTAATTGCAAACTTGTCATGCTGCACGTAAAAGACGGCTTTCGCTTACCCGGAGACTTCTTCCCCGGGGTAGGGGGGGACTTCAGGAGCATGGGGCTTTTTTTACTTCTCGGCGTGTTAATTGGTGTGCCGTTGTTGCTCCCGCTGCTGCCTTTTCTCCCTGGTGTTACTGGTGTTGTGGGGGTCGAAGGAGACGCCATCACAAGGGGCGCCCTGTGCTTTGGGGTAGGGCTCGGCATTTTTTATTTTCTTTTTCTTTTTTTTACCCCCTTCCCCGGGTCACCTCCCCCCTTCCTTTTTCCTTTTTTTTTTTGTACGAATTTCCCTTAAGAAACAAAAAAAAAAAAACAAAAAAAAAAAACCCGTGTAATGAAGGGGGAACAAAAAAAAAAAGCTCCTCTACAAAAACTGGCGGTGTGCGACGGGGGGCCGTGGTGCTTTCTCAACACGGTGGTATTCAAATTTACTCCTTGGTATCAATCCTTGCATTCCGGGGAACCCCACGGGCGTCTCGTGTTTTGGAAGCATTTTCTTCAGTGATATCTTTCCGGTCGGCCCCGCGCCCTGTGTGTTCCCTAACCGTATCAGGCTGATGGCCTGCGATGCCTCTGATATAGGGCCGATCTGCGGTTCAGAGCTCTTCACAGCTGAAAAATTGTCAGAGGGCCACATGCTGTGAAACCTTTCCCGCCGCCTTTCTCGTTGTGGCGGCACCTGCCCTCGCGATAATATGCTGAACATATTTTCTTTTTTTTTTAAAGGTGTAAGAAAAAAAAATTAACGTTTGGTTCGGGTGGGGGAGGGGGAGGGGAAGCCCTGTTTCTTTTTTTTTTTGATGATTTTAGCGATCGCACCAAAGTTGGAAGAATGGAAAGGGGTGGGGGTGGGTGGGGGGGTCGACGTGCTGAATAAAATTGACTGAGATAGCACCACCCCCTTTTTTTTGTCTTTTGGTCTTTTAACAGTTTTTTTGAGGTTTAAAAAAACCGTATGAAGGACTTCAGCCCTCCTTCCCCCCCACCCCCCCACGTAATAACACCTCAGAATACGGGGACTTTTACTCAAACATTTTCTTTTTTTTTGTGCACACAAGCACAAACGTGCCAAGACGGAAAATATTTTGCAAGCGAGGGCGGAGAGGGAAGGAAACACTAATTTATTTTCTTTTTTTCTTTTCTTCTTGCTTCAAACAAACAGCGCATTAAGGGATTCCTCCCGATGCGTGCGCTCGACTGCTGCAGCAAGCATGGGGGCGAGGGACACTATGTGCAACTTGGGGCAAGCTTTTTGTTTTTCAGTTGTATTAACAGAGTCGGTGATGACGACCTCAATGAGCTCAGTGCAGGCATTGAGGCTATCGACGGCAGGGTCCGTGAGCACACCATGAGTGGCCACTGCGTAAATGGACTTCGCACCACGTGCTGCCGCCAGCTTGGCAGCGTTGATAAGAGTCTTGCCGGTATCGATAAGGTCGTCGATGATGATGCAGACCTGTCCCTTGACATCGCCTACCATCTCCATCTTGTAGTCCCCGTCGCGTTGTGTCCTCTTCAGGATGGTCACCACGCCCCTCGCATTGACAAGGTCTGCCAGCAGTCTCGCCCGTTCCACACCGTTGGCGTCCGGTGCCACCACTGTGACCTCCTCGCTCAGGTTCTTCACCCCTTCCTTCGGCACGATCGTTTTCAATGTGTACCTGCAGAACTCATGATGCGTCGGCAGGTTGTCTACAGGGCAGTTGTGGAAGAATCCTTGTATCTGCCCGCAGTGTAGGTCCACCGTCAGCACCCTGTCCACACCCATTGACTGCAAGAGCTGCGAAACTGCGGATGCTGAGATGGGAACCCTTGGTTTTGTCTTGCGGTCCTGTCTGGAGTACGCGATGTATGGGATGATGCCTGTGACCCTTTTTGCGCCCTTTAGCTTCAAGGCGTGGACCATGAAGAGCACCTCCATGACAGAGGTGTTGAGGTCGCCGCCCCCGTCACCCGGGCACATGGGCTGCACCACGAAGACATCGTCGCCGTTGACGTCGGTTCCCTCGAAGTTGACGCCCAGCTCGTGGCTCGCCGCCTGCTGCACGTGCACGTCTGTGAGGTCGACTTTCAGTATTTTGCAGATGTCAAGCGCCAGATCTTTGTTCGTCCTCCCCGTCACCACCTTCAGCTTGTATTTTTTCTCATTCGTGAGAGGAGTCGACACCCCTTCCCCAGTCCCGCAGTCTTTGTTGTAAAAGTGCGTCTTTTCATACCGTGCCATGTCATCCGTGCTGGGGACGCACTGCAGCGGGGATATTTTGGCACTCATTTCTTTTTTTTTTGCAAGTCTCACTTTTTTTTTTTTGTTTCTTGGAAAAATAATAAAAATAAAAAGATTCTTTTTTTTTTGTTTTCAAGCGGACCCAGCCTTCGGTGGCAGGTGTCCCGTTGTTTTGTCGTTCTTGTCGAGCGTCTTCTCCTTTTCCTCTTTTTCCTTCTCGTTGGCGACCTGCAGCTTCCGCAGTTCTTCGTTCCTTGCCACAAGCTCCAAATCGTGCCTCGACAGCATTTCCTGCCACTTGTTCTGCCTGTACTCCGCCACCTCGTGCTCTCTCATCTTTTCCCGCTCGGAGGGCGGCGTGACCAAATCGAACTCAATAGCGTCGTTCATAGTAATATTCCCTGCTGGCCGCGAGGTCTTGAAGAAAGACGGTTTGGAAAGAGACGCTGATGACCCCTTGATGGACCCGTGCAGGGTGAGCGCTGTGGGAATGGCCCGGTTAATAGAGTACTTCACTATGATGAACGCGGCAGCAGCGTCCCACAGAACAGAGAAGGACAGGTACTTACCCATGACGATTAAAGGCTCCTCGCTTCTTTCGTAAAATGTATGCCCTACCAAGAAAAAAGTGCAGGCAAACTTTAACGGCGCGAGTCGTAAATTCGTGTTGGCAGCAAAACGGAGCGCAAGCTCACGGGGGTTCTCGGTCAGGTTTTTGTACAAAATATCATGCGGCTGTACTGCCAAATGTCTCCAATGCTTGGTGAAGGTCAAGAATGTCGCTCCAAACACCGCCATTGCGATAAACCTGGAAAAAAACTGGTTCCCGTCCATTAGTTTGTGTGCGGCATTGACATCGGGGGCCAGCTTTAAAGTGGCATTGTTCAACGTCACTGAAAAACCGTTCTCTGTGATGTCGATGTCCCCGTTGGAAGATGTTATAGGGAGCCCGTTTGTCGCTTTCATCAAAGCCTTCCTCCATTGTTGGATAGATGGGTTTTCCGGGTTCACCACGGGCTTTGCATCGGGGTCCTTCTCTACATTGAAACAGTACTCTAGAGGAAATTTGACCCCCCACCAGGCAGAGTACATCACCCATGGAAACATGGTTCTTGCGTACAGAGCGCCGCCTTGTGCCCTCATTGAGGCAGAGAGCTCTAATTCACGAAATGGTTTGCACTCTTCCATCGCTGATGCGTGCATGTATTTTGTTGCATCCATCCATGCTTTCATGGCTCCTAGAACACCGTTTTTTTTTGTGTAAAACGGGCGTTCTGTTAATTCGTAATCGGTTGCTTTTATACCGCCGTTTGGCATGTATATTTTTTCGGTTTCGAGTGAATTGTCTGATTTTAGTAAGGTGCTCCAGACTCCTCCTGACGGGAAGTGGACTGCGTAAACGAAGCAGTCGCCAGTTCGTATGTCCAGGCAGGAGTACACCCGGTGGGAGGGGGACTTGTACAAGATCTTCTCGGAGAGGTACAGGTCTTCGCCCCATCTTCTGTGGAGGGTGTTTCTCGCCAAGCCGTCGATAACGTTCTCCTTCCGTACCCCGTAGAGGTGCCACATGACGGCCCCTGTTGTGGACAATGAGGCGAATAGAAGCCCCGTTTCAAAGGTCAGACGATACAAGCGGTCGGTGGCTGTGTCCGCATTTGTTGTGAATATCTTCCGCCACCAGAATCTTGACATTTTTTTTTTCCTTCTTTTTTTTTTTTTTTTCCTTTGTTCACAATTTGAAAGAAAACGAGGGGTAGAAAAAAAAAAAAAAAGAAAAAAAAAACTGTACACAAAAAAATAAGATAACCCCTAAACGCCCGGAGCCTATCTACGGTACCCCCCCATTTTCGTTGTTGCTTTAAATACTCAAAAAAAGGGCAGCATGCAACCATAGGAAGGTGCAAGGAAAGGGTAAACGGTACTAAAACTTTCAATTCCAGGTGCCAGATTCAGATGAGAACACTTAACTATGTGTGTAAGAGGGGGATTGAAGGTGTACTTTTTATGTCCGATTTTGGGGGGTCTTGTCGTGGGGGGTCCGTGGAGTTATGGCTGGGCTAAATAGGGCAGCATTCAGCCCTATTTGGTGCCCTGAACTCTAGGATTGAGGTCAGTCTGGAGACTTTTTGGGGCTGTGGGATGAAAAAAGCAACTTGTGAGTTTTCTTTCCAGCTGGGGTAGCATGCAAGGGTAAAAAACACGTTTTGCATAAGGGGGTTTTGCAACAGGGGCACCACGTTTGCACCTTCTTCCCGCACCCAGGAACAGCATAGAGCACCCTCCTCACCTTCGTTCCGTTCATCATGGTCTCGGAGGTGTGATTTAGGGTCAAATCGAGACGTTTTGGGTATTTCTGAGTGAGGGAATCCTCATTGCTAGCGTGTTTGCGCTTGGGGGTCGGTGACGGTGTTGGGGTGTGTGCTATCGGTTTTTGGGGCATGGGTGAGAAGCTTGCCAACAAGTTCTTCTTTGAAGCTCGGGAAGCCATAATCTTTGCCACATTCCTTGCTCTTCTTCCAGATTATGGAGGAGTTGGCAACACAGCTTTCCAGGACCCAATAAAAAACAACCATGGTCCACTTCCGGGTTTTCATATGCCGAACTCCAGTCCCCTGGAGCTGGTCTTGCCGGTCAGGGGTCGACAGCAAACCCTTAGGAGTCGACAGTACGCATGACTAGGTCCTGTGTTGTGGACTTCTTGCTGAAAATGTTGAAATTCGCCAGGTAACCGTTTTATGAGTCGCATGTAGCGATTACCTTGATGCCCACCGAGTTGCTTTTTCGTGGTGCCATGACTTTTATTGTTGTCGGGATAACACTGTCGTCAACAGACAACCACTTGCCAGGGGTCCGCACAGTCCTACACCGGTTGACAATGATGTCAAGAAACCTGCGCATGAGGTGCAGTTTCAGGCCTTCCAAATGTTTTCCAGGTTGTCAAAGGTGAGGTAGCGCTGTATGTCAACGAATCGGTTTGCTCATTTTCTCAAAAGCCGGGATGGTTAAATTAGAATTTGTTGTCCAGTAGCTCTTCATGTTCGGTGCCGAGCGTAAACCCATTAACAGGACCAACCCAAGCCAAATTTTGTACTCTGGGATGGAAAGATTCAGATCCCGCTGTTTTTTTGAACCGAAACGACCGTTCGTGGAAGAAACTATGAGCTCAAGTACCGCGTGTGTAAAAAAAAAGATTAAAAACACCCTCCTCATTGGTCGCTTCACCTAGAGGTGTCCTAAGCCCACCTTTTTACGGAAATGATATGTTTCGGGCCTTTGGGAGTATTTCTCCCACCCAAGCATCGTTTCCGGCCCCTCTTTGACCGCCTCATCGTCTTTTTCTTCTTTTTCTGACCAGTCGGGGGAGACTCACGTTTTCGCTGCTATTTTGACCATCTGATTTCATTTTAAGCCAACCCTGCCGGTTTCAATAAAAACAAAACTTTTAACACAAAATGTAGTTCCAAGACAAAATAAACCGCGCAACAATGCCATATTTTGAAGTCCAGGGGCCGTGTTCAAAAAAAAGTACTTAGCGAAAAAGCAAATTTTGAAATAAGGACAAAAACGTCCGCGCGGGCGTTTAGGGGTTAATAAAAAAAAAAAAAATCGTTTTTAGTATTTTTCTATCAGTTTTTTTCTATTGGGGGTTTTTGTGTTGTCGACTACGTCCCACGGTGCCACTGGTGAGCACGCCATTCGCTGGCTGCTCTCGAAGTGATTTTTTTTTACTGTGTGGCGTCGCTGTGGGGACCGGCTAGAAGGGGGTCGGGCAAAGGCCGTCGATGCTGAGGCCACAGAGGTGCGGTGTTGTTGTTGTTGTTGTTGTGGATAATAACAGTCTTCCTGCAAAACTTCTCTTCTGAAGCCGTCTTCTGGGACCCTCCAACCACACTTCATACAAAACACAGCCTCCCCACCACCATACCACCTGCTGCCGCATTTTCCACAGAAGTTGGGGGCGTCTCGCATTCGCTCCATTATTTTCTCTCACCCCCTCCAACCCCTGAAAATTATATATTCTTAAAATAATACAACAGAAAAAAAAAAATAAAATAAGGGGGTCTAAAAAAATATAATAAAAAAAATAAAAATAAAAAACGTGGATGTAACACAACGAAAACGCACTCTCTTTTTTTTTTTTTATATTTTTTTTTTGAAAATTACCCCCTTTTTTCTATTTGTCTTTTAAACACCAACAAATACGACGAAAAAAGCAGCGGTGAGGAGGAAGAACACGATCGCGATGGGAACCCACCAACCAGGGCCTCCCTTGTAGTACCACAGGGAGAGCGTGGAGGGGGAGACACCAAGAGAGTAGGCTATGAGAACAAGCTGGTTGACAACCGTGATTTTAACACATCCATGCTTGGTCCACCGTCTTGAAGAGGTCACAACAAACTGCTGCGCGGTCACAATATGCCCCGCAGCTCGGAGACGCGAGGTCAGCTCCAGGTCTTCAAGAAGAGGGTAATCCTCGCGAACACCCCCTATCCTTTCGAGAACATGCTTGGCGACAAAAATCGACTGATCGCCATAAGGGATCTCCCTGTGAACAGACCTGGCATTGGCACCCTTTACAACAATATTTAACATGCAAGTTGAAGTATCCAAAGCAAGACGGAAAGCGCCTCCCGAAACGCCAGGGGTTCGGATAATCCCGACAACAGTTTCATCAAAACCATCTGGGAGGACAGTGTCGGCGTGGACCATCATGACTATGTCGCAGTCGGTCGCCCTGATGCCTGTTGAGATCTGAAGCCCGCGGCCTTTACCGGACGATACGAATTTAATAGGGATCGAATCGTGGTTTTTCTGGAGGGTTGCTACTGTTGCTGGTGTGTCGTCTGATGACCCGCCGTCGGAAAATGTAATGATTAAGTTTTCCGGGTGCGCTGCTGCAGATATCCACCTCGGAACCCGTTCTGCTAGGTTGCCTGCTTCGTTGAGTGTTGGTACTATGATACCGATTTTCGGGGATTTCAAACATCTTATCGACACACCCGTTGCTTTGGAAAAAACGTCCAGTTCTTGAATGGTATCGACGTCAGATAAAAGGTTTCCGATGAGCTTGCATTGCACGCCAGCGTTGCTTGCTGCTTGGAGCTGTTCATCACAAACTGTTTCGGTCCCCCAGTTGATGTTCGGAATTGTGTTTGTGAAGAGTTTTTCTATGGTTTCCGGTGTGTGGGTTGACAGGCCTACTAGAACGTACCCGCCATCTAAAGCGCCTTGAATAACCATTGGGGAGTGTTCTAACTCGTTGAAAGCATTTTCGATGATAGTTTGATCGATGTCTGGGATGTCAGCTCCGACTACAATGACCTTGCCTGCGCCTTCAGAGAAGGCGGATACGAAGGCTGCCGTGATTTTTTCGCCCAGGCCGCCAGGAGCCTGTTCTTTTAGCGTCACGGTGCTGGTGCGGTCCATCCAGTATTTCATTTTTTCTAAGTCGCCCCCCGCGTACCACAGCTCGACGCTTGCGGCTATGTTGCTTGTTTCTCTTAAGAGCTTTTCTGTCATTGTTGTCTGGCAGTAGGCCGCGCCACCGTCCCCGACAGCTGGAATTAATCTAGTTTTTGCTTTGCCTGGCACAGGGTACCTGCTGAACAGCGCTACTCGGTTGTCGGACATTTTTTTTTTTTTTTTCCTTCCTTAAAAGAAAAAAAAATTATTGGGACATTTTGACGAACAAAGAGAAAAAAAAAATCATAAACCGAAACAGACAGGATAAAAAAAAAGGGGGGGTGATATGGGTGGGGAACTGGGAGGGGAGGGGGGGGGGGGGGGGGGGGTCATTACTTTACTTTTTTCTTTTTTTTTTATAGAAGGCTTCCGCACTCTTTTTTTTTTTATTTGTTGGAAAATCCTGTTTTTTTTTTTTGGGTAATTTCGTGGCCGTGCTGCCCAGTTGAAGTGTTTTTTTTTTTTTTCTTCTTATTTTCTTTTTAAAAATCAGATCTTTTTGAAACATTTTTTTTTTTTTTTTGGGCCATACCTATATTAGATGGGAACGAAAAAAAAAAGTCAACTACTTTTTTCTTCTCATTTTTTGCGCCGTGTGGTTCCTCATTTTCTCTTTTTTTTTTTTTTGACCTTGCTTTCGCCTCGGGTCAAAAAAAATATACAACCACCTGGTGCAAATAAAAAGCACTTTTTTCTGTCATAAACTATGGCATAAGGGGTGGGGTGGGGGGGGGGGGGGGGGGTATCGAAGGTGAGACAAAAACGTTTTCTTTTTAGTTTTGCGAAAAAGAAACTGCATTCTAAAGGGCTCTTGACCACATATTCCCATCCACAATACCCAACGGTGAGGGAGGGTAATTTTTTTTGGGTCTTGACAACTTTAGAGTGCATTCTTTTTTCGCAAAACTAAACTAAGAAAAAAGAGGGGGACACGTTTGCCTCACTTTTAACGGGGGGGTGCTTGAGGAGAAAACGGCAACTGGGGACGGTTTGGGGTAAGTAGAGTAGACTTTGGTTTTTTTCTTTTTGTTCTCTCTCTTTTTTTTTGTTTTTTTTTATTTTTATTTTTATTTTTTGTTCTTTTTTGTTCTCACCACAGTGCCATTTTGGTATTTTCTTTTTTTTTTTGGGATTGCATCAAAAAAAAAAAATATTTCGATCAGAAAGGAATTTTATCGATAAGATCTTTTTTTTTTTTTTCTTTTTTTTTTTTTTTGTATGTGTCACCTCGCCACTTCCCCAGGGACAAAAATTATTATCTTTTTCATTTATTATTTGAAACCTGTCCCATTATATCAGCAAGGGGGCCGCATGATCAGGACACCGCTTGTGTCACTCAAGGCGCTAGACAAGCCAACCGTAAGTTGAAGTTCATAGACCCAGTTAAAAATGCCATCATGCAATTTAAAATAGAGCGAAAAAGAGAAGAGAAAAAAAAATTCACTATGATAGGAACGAAGTGGTTAGTAACGGCCCGCCAAAAAATGTTGTCGAATTTTTTTATAAAAAAAAATGAAAGCAGAAAGGAAAAGAAAAAAAAAAACAATTAAAAAAAAAGGGGGTAAATTTCAGCCCCCCAAAAACTGAGGCCTCCCTCTTTTTTTTTTTTCTTCCCCCTCTTTTAATCTTTTCTTTTTCTCTTTACAATCGCACTTGGCTCCACCTCCCATTGCGGGAGGGGATTACATAAAGGATCAGAGAATATCGCAACAGTTTCTTTTTTTTTTTTTAATCTCCTTCTTTTGAAAAGCATGCATTACGATAGGCTAAGTTCGTGCTTCTTTTTTTTTTTTTTTTTAAAAACCCTCGCCACCTCAACAAAAAACACAAAAAACCAACTTTTTGTGAACGGTGCTACCTTACGAAAAAAAAGTACAGAAATAGACCCCTTCCTTCTTTCTTGTTTGATTGTGTTCCCCCCCAGGAATCTACCTCCCTTTTAAGTATCGAAGCGTGGGCAGCAAACACACGGCAACTAGCAGGCATATTTAATGCACCCCTTCCCCCTCCCACCTATATTCTCAATACTCTTATATACTAACTCTTTCTACTGCTCAAAAACAAAAAATGGGGGGGGGGCAACCAGTTTACATAAGACTTGACAAACCTTTTTTGTTTTGATTTTGAGAGACCAACTGGGAAAGAGGGTGGGGGGAGAAAAAAATCTGAAGGGGGAAAAAAAAAAGGGGGGAGGCTAAAACGAGCGTGGGACCTGCCCAACCCTGGAAGGTAGAAACAAGGGGATTGAGTCATGATGATAGGGAGGTGGCAACGTGTCATACAGGCTACATCCTTCTCGTTTTTCTCTTTTTTTTTTTTTTAATTTTTTTTTTGTTCCAGAGTTACATGTATGACAAAAGGAAAAGAAAGAAGGAAAATACAAGAAGAAGGAGAAAAAAAAAAGAGCCGGTAACTTGTTGTTTGTGCACAGCCGGGGGTTAACCTGTAGAAGGATAAGCCCAACAATGCTACCACTACTCTTTTTAGCACTAACAAAAAAAAAAAAAAACAGTGCTTTCGAAACGGTAAGGAATCCCTTTGGCGCAATTCTTCACCCCCCCCCCATTTCTTTTTTTTCTTTGTTTTTTATTTTCTTTCTTTTAAAAAAAAAAAATAGCAACAGCGCCACTCCCAGAGCGGCAACACGAATCGAGAAATAGAATTCACCTAAAAAAGGCACGTTTAACTCTTTCTAACGAAACCGAAAAGCTAATCACAAATCGATTCCGCCTTGTTCTATAGAGAGGCATCCTTTCGGTAAAAAAAGGACAAAAAGAGGGCGAGAAATTTGCTTCGTGTTTTCTTTCTTCTTCTATATATATATCTATGTGAAAAGAAGGGTGGGGGAGGTGGGGAAACAACAAATACCCCCCTTTTTTTTCTTTCAAGATGCATAATCTTTGTTCTTCTTCTTCTTTTGTTTTTTTTTTGTACCCTCCTGGAGTACCTTGATGTTTAGAATACTAGTATTAGAAAAGAAAAACACATTCTTTTTTTTTTCTTCTTTCTTTGATCTGAATAATAGCAAGTCATCTATTGGGGGGGAACTGAAAAAAAATTCCCTCTTCCTCCAAGAAGCTGAAAAAAAAAAAAAAAAGAAAGGAAGAAAAAGCACACACTGTAAACTAAGAAACCAAATCACTGGGAGAAACATTACCCCCAGAGGAGAAAAGAAGAAGAGAAAAAAAAGATTTCACTCCTTAAAAATAAGCCTCTTTTCTGCTTTGATAAGCAATTTGAAACAGCGAAAGGCAAATGCCAAACGGCACGATTCACAAAAGAAAAAAAAAAAAAAAAAAAAAAAAAAAAAAAACAATTTTCATATAAAAGATTTTCGCAAAAAATTTTCTCGGACTCTTTTTTTTTTTTTTTTGCAAGCGCACTCTAATATTTTCTTTGGTTTACAGCAGTACCCCCCCCCCCCCCCCCCCCCCCTCCATAAAAAAGGCAAAGAGCAAACGATCCTTTTTTTTTTTTTTACCATTTACTTTCAAAAGTAACAATATAAGGGAATGTGAGTGAATAGGGATGGGATGGGGGGTGGGGGGGGAGAAAACTCAAAAAAACTTCATTGCTTTTTCCCTTCCTTCCCTTTCTGCCAAGCATCATTAACGAAACATCTAGCATTCCCCGTGAACGGAGACGGCAAAGGAACAGGCGGAGGCCTCACCTGATACCCCTCAAGTGTGTCATCAGCGGGTGTTTGAAGCAACATGGCCGCATGTTCCTGCAACGAGAGGTGCTGATAAGGTAACATTCTCGACGCCTTCAACTGCTCGTACCTCCAAAGTGCCTGCTCGCACGTTAATTCCTTTTGTTCAGTGGTTTGCCACGTTGCAGCAAGACCCTCAGCGACAACAGATTGCCTTCGAAGCCCTCCTCGCGGGCGCTTCTCAGGAGCAGCGGTATCAACAAGCACAGCAGGGAGGGAAGCACGTTTTTTAGCAAGAATAGCGGAAAGAGATTTCCGTTCTTCATCCTCAAGAAGCGGGAAGGTAGCACGTTTTTTTAAAGGCTCAAGTTTGACAGAAGTTCCAGAAGAACCACCAGATGTAGGAGGCGATTTGGGAGAAGGCAGGTCGTCCAACGAAGGCGGCGACGCCAAATCTATATTCACAGCTACAGAATGCTGTGGAGACGCGTTGCTATTCGTCGTCGCGTTTCGTTTTAAAGCAGGTTTTAAAGCTGGCGACGCGGCATAACTGCTCCACTCCGTGGTATCCGTTGCGACAATGCTGCTTCGTTTCAACGCTGGCTTCAACGCTGGTGATGCCACACTTACAATATGAAAATCAACCTCATCATCATCATCATCATCAACAATTTGCTGATGTATTTTCACTTCATTCAGAATCGGCCGGTTTACAGGCGTGCAAGGAGGCGAAGGAGCAGGTGGTGAAGGAGGCGGTGTTTTCGGCGGTTCATACCGACGTAAATTCCCCGGTCTTGGAGCCGACACACTGCCCCGCCTTGCCCGCACCCCACCTACCCATGACTTCGATTTCGTATCGTACATTGCAAGTTTTTTCCACCGATCTGTCACACCGTACAAAAAACCATGTGAGTAAAGCAGTGGTGAGAGCACTAACGGAGACTCGGAGTGACTCCATTTCGACACGGAGCCTTTTGGTGAGAGGTCTGTTTCACGAAGACCGTTTTTCTCGTACAAGCAGATTCGCTTCGAGACGGAATTTTCAGATTGAAACGCGGTGAAGGAGAAACCCCCACCGACACATTCTACCCTTGATACGGTTCGCCATGCCTTGGTGGAAAGGGTCAGGGTGAAGATTTCGGTGTTGGGAGTGAGATGTTGTGTTCCTGCGAGATGGCCTCCACCGACGATAATGGTGTTCCCAACAAGCGTCATAGTGTGGTTTAAGAGCAGCGGTGATACACCTGTCGTTGCGAAAATCTTTTTTTCACGGTTGTTAAAATCGATTTGGTAAACTAATGGGCTTGGTAAGACGTCGGTGTCGCTGACTTCTGCTCCTCCGTGGATGTAGCAACAATCTCCTTTTATACAGCCGGCAAAATCTTGGAGTTGTTTGTTTTCTTCTCGTAAACCGTAGCCTGCTGTATCGCAGAGGACTTCTGCTACTCCTTCCAGCCGTTTCCAAGCATCGTCTTTTGAGGAGTACAATGCGACTCCGAGACCAGATTCTATTGAAACTAGTTTTCGGCCCCAGCCGACCACTATCTCGAGCGCATTGCTTCCCTTCCAAGGAATGACCTTGGTCTCGGCCCCGTTCTCCGTGAAACAGTAGATCTCGTTGCTGTTATCTCGCACAAAGCACAGGTACTTACCCCATTGCGCTGCCGAGGGCATTTAATACCATCTGGGGGAAAGAGGAAATGTGTTTTTTTTTTGTTGTTGTTATTGTTGTCTCCTTATTATCTTTTGTGTTTATTAAAAAAAAGAAAAGAAGAAAAAAAAAAAAAAACAAGAAAAAAAATAAGTGCGCCGAAGGGGAGGATTGAGGAGCAGAGGGAAACGGGGAGAAAAAAAAAAAAAAAAAAAAAGATCAGGGGCATATAAATTTAACTTTTTTTTTTCTCTTTTTTTTTTTTTTTTTTCCTCTCCCCTCTTTTTTTTTTTTTGGTAACCCCTTAAGAGAAAAAAAAATGAACGAAAAAAAAAAGGGGGAAGGCGAGGAGGAAAACAAAAGACAAGCAAGAAGACAAACTTCTAGGCTGAAATCTTTATATTGAACTTGTCCCCCCCCCTTCCCCCCCTCCTTTAAGATTTCTTTATGGAGGTGGGGGAGAAAATAAAGCCTTTTCTTGGTTTCTTTACCCCTCGCATCTGTATTTTTCTTGTTCTTTTTTCAATTTTCGTTTTTTTGTGGTTTCCCCCCTCACTTTTATTTGATCGTCTTTACCTCTCCCTCTACCAATAAGAAAAAAAGAAACACTAAAAAAAAAAACAAAAAAAAAACCTTAAATAAAAAGAGAGGATGGGGGCAAAGTAAAAACACAAAACATTTTTTTTTTTTTTTTTTTTTTTTTTTTTACTTTTCCAAAACATTTTTTTTAAAATATCTTTTCTTCAGTTTATAAGAAAAATCCGCAGAAAACTGAACAGTAATTCCATACACTTTTTTTTTCCTTCCTCCCCCCTTTCCATTCCCCCCCCCCCCCCCCCCCCCTTTTATTCTTTCCCGTCCTCCTCGGGTTTTCTGATGATGGCTGTTGTGGGCCAAATTCTGACCATCCCATCTTCAGATCCGGAAGCAAAGGTCTGAGAATCCGGAGAATAGCGCAGGTGGAAAACCTGTAGGAATTTTTTTTTATATTTTCTTCTTCTTTTCTTTTTTTTTTTTCCATACAGGCCCGTGGTGTCCCTTGTGGCTCTCCTGCTCCTCACCATTCGCAATGTCATATTCCTTTGCCTTTAATTTGCACCCGACAGCAAAATGCTTGTAGTCTGGGGAGATATCCGCACAGTCCGCCTCCTCCTTAACCTGATATTCCCGCACGACACCAAGGTCGTCAGGCTTGAGAAGGCTGACAGTCTTGCCAGCGGAGACAACGAGAAGCCTTTTTTTTTTTTTTCTTTTTTTTTTTTTTCTTCTCTTCCCACACACCTGTTCGCCCTTGAATACTCGACTGAGTTCAACTGGTCCATCTTAAGAGAGTGCGTTACGTAACCGGTTCGGATGTCCCATTTTTTGATGATATTGTCTGCCGCCGAGGAGAAGACAGTGTTGCTCTCATCACCCCAGAAAACCGCCATCTTCTGCTGGTCATCATGCCCCTCCCACTCCATGGCGTCACTGTTGTAGTTCTCTGTGTCGAAAATCCTGATTTTCTTGTCCATGGCGGCAGAGACGATCTTGGGGTTGGATCTGTGCCAGTCGACGAACTTGACGCAGTGAGGGTGCGTCCAGGACTGCAGGCACTGTCCGTTGACGGCGTCCCACAGCTTCACAGAGTAGTCACCGGAAGCAGTGGTGATGTGCGTGGCACCATAGTTGAAGCAGGAGCAGAACACAGCGCCCTTGTGCCCGTCGAAGGTTCCAACCCAGTCGCCCGTTTCGCCGTTTCTCAACATGGGCTTACCATCGTGGCAGCTGCTGACGAACCAATACGTCCCCTCGATAATCCTGCTGTACGCAATGTGCGGGACGGGTCTCGTGTGCCCCGAACAGACCTTCACCTTCGCGTCTGGGGAGATGGGCGCTTTGCTAGCCATTTTCTCCTCCCCCTCCCTTTTTTTTTTTTGTAAAAAAAAAAAAAAAAAAAAAGCCCACAAGTAGCAAATTATTTTTCTGTTTAGTTGTAATATTGGGGTAAATAAGAAAATGAGAGATGGGGGGAGGAGGGTATTTTTTTTCTTTTTTTAAAAAGTGTAAGGTAAATCAAGGGAGGAAATTATATTATTGAGTAAATGGGAGAAAATAGAGCGCCGTTTACAAAAAAGGGGGTTTGCAGTTTTCTTTTGAAACCTTTTCTGGTAAGAAGGAGCTCGCATATCATGGGAGAAAGGCGAAGCATGCTTCGGTATCAGAACACCTTTCGTGCAGGAAAAGGAAATATAAAAATGTCATTTTCATTTTATTAAAACTGAACAGTAATTCATCAAAGAAAAAAAAAAAAGAAAAAGAGACATTTAAGGGTAAAAAAGGAAGAGTAATGTAAGATAGTAAAAGGTAAGATAGCAGCCCTTCGGGGAAGGCCTTTAATGCTGCTGCAGAGGCAACACGTTGTGAACATTGCCCTCAGAGCAAAGGACACAGAGAAGGTTTGAAGCAATCCTTGCAGCCTCCGGTTCAGACACCCTGACACCTTTGGTGGAGAGGCCTTCAAGCGCACCGCCCACAATATCAACAGCACCATTGACGATGAGGAGCCGAAGCTAACTAACTTGGGATCCGACACTTGAATTACTCCTTCCCGGGTTAAAAACCAACAAAAAGAACTGGCGAGCATCAATGGTGGCCTGTGCCTGCTGTCTGATGAGCATGGCTGACGCGATCTCAGGTGCATAGTACAAGTCAGACAAGTCAAACACAGTCACGTGTACACCTGCCACCCTCACACGTTTCCGGAGCTCCAGCACCAGCTCTGTTTTGATCTCATCAGAACACCCCTTCAGCGATGGGGCGGAAGGGTCCCTCGACTCATATGGGTACTTTGATACAACAGATTTCAGAACAACACCAGCGTTCACCTTCACGTACTCATGCACGTCCTCCCGTTGAAGAATGCCTTGATGGGGTCCTCGATGTGGTAGTTCACGATGGCGTGCTGTTCCCTGTGTCCATTGTCACGTACTTCGTGCTGATGGTGTGGAAGTTGCACCCCCACGGTACAATGATATGGCACCCGGGGTGTCGATCACCTTCCACAGCTTTCCGAAGCACATCACCAGCAGCGCCTCCTTCGGCTTCACCGTGTTCTACACCATTAATATCGTGAACGGCAATAAGAGCAACCCGAGGAGGTGGCGCAGCACATGCATGTAGAAAGGGACCTCCTCAATGGGCGTATTGGCGGGATCGCCCTGCTCAAGGTCGAATTTTGCAACGTGTGACATGTTTTCTGTTTTTTTTTTTTTTTTTTTTTTTTTTTTTTTTCCTGCTGCGGTGGGCTGGACACGTCTACTATTCAACAAAGGGGGAAAGAAAGAAAGGCTAAACAGTCTAAGGTTCGCGTCTTAGCGCCCACTAGCTTGTCCTGCGGCTGCACACGGCCCTTCAAGGTGCTCATCTGCTCTGCTAGAATACGTCACGTGCCAGTGATTGTCGGGAGTTCATCTGCTGGAAAGACCTTCTTCTTCGGTGGACTCCTGATTCCTTCGCAGAATGCCAGTGTCGCACGCTAGCCTTGAAGAAGGAGGTCACATAAAATTGGGGGAAAGAAGGATTAAACAAGAAAAAAAAGAATCTTTTAAGGCAGTTGCACGACACTTTGTAAGCATGCCTTTCGTCACACGAATTATTTTCGTTCTGTCCAATTTTTACGTTAGTAACTATAACAAAAAGACTTTTTTAAAAAAAATCTTTTACAAAGACCAGCCAAGAGTCAACGCCACGTGCGTGTAAGCTGTATAATTATGATATTATCACATCATTCGGGCGCTTGGCGCCTTATCACTTTTTTTGCATTCCTGGTTTTAAACAGCCTACGCTACTCAAGCATCACATTCACAAGCGGGGTGTCGCCACACACCCTAGCTGCTAACAATCACCAACGAGCCTACCGGTCACAAGTGGTGGGGTATCCGTTGGGCAAACGTGCCGCCCGCCTTTAAAGAAAAAGGGAAATGCAAGGAACAAGGTTAGAAAGAACCAAAAGCATTGTGCGTTACTACTCGGTGCTGCAAAAGCCAAACAAAATAATGGGAGCGGTGGTGAGGTCAAAGGTAAGATAGCATAAGCCCTTCGGGGAAGGCCTTTAATGCTGCTGCAGAGGCAACACGTTGTGAACATTGCCCTCAGAGCAAAGGACACAGAGAAGGTTTGAAGCAATCCTTGCAGCCTCCGGTTCAGACACCCTGACACCTTTGGTGGAGAGGCCTTCAAGCGCACCGCCCACAATATCAACAGCACCATTGACGATGAGGTGGCGAGCATCAATGGTGGCCTGTGCCTGCTGTCTGATGAGCATGGCTGACGCGATCTCAGGTGCATAGTACAAGTCAGACAAGTCAAACACAGTCACGTGTACACCTGCCACCCTCACACGTTTCCGGAGCTCCAGCACCAGCTCTGTTTTGATCTCATCAGAACACCCCTTCAGCGATGGGGCGGAAGGGTCCCTCGACTCATACGGGTACTTTGAAACAACAGATTTCAGAACAACACCAGCGTTCACCTTCACGTACTCATGCACAAACTCCACGTTGAAGAATGCCTTGATGGGGTCCTCGATGTGGTAGTTCACGATGGCCCCCACGATCACAGGGTTCCCGTTCAAGTCCGAGATGGTGCTGTTCCCTGTGTCCATTGTCACGTACTTCGTGCTGATGGTGTGGAAGCTGCACCCCCACGGTACAATGATATGGCACCCGGGGGAGTAGATAACTTTCCACAGCTTTCCGAAGCACATCACCAACAGCGCCTCCTTCGGCTTCACTGTTTTCCACATCAGGAATATCGTGAACGGAAACAAGAGCAACCCGAGGAAGTGGCGCAGCAAATGCATGTAGCAAGGGACCTCCTCAATGGGCGTGTCGGCGGGATCGCCCTGCTCAAGGTCGGTGAACTTTTGTGCCATGTTGTTTTTTGTTGGTATCCTTTTTGCAGTATGATGAGGTTGAGGGAAAAAAATATACATTCAACAGGGGAAATCAAACTGCCCACTGTATAGACAGCAGGCGCGGAAGAAGAGCAGCATAAGCCGAAACAACAGCAACGGCAGTGGCTACGACACCAAAGTAGCTGAAGACATCTTGAAGGGAGGTGTGAAAAGTCTTTTTAGGAAGGGCCTCTTGGATGAGCGCCCGTATGTGAGGATGCGTGATGAAGTCAAGTGTGGTTTTCTTGTAACGGGTGACTGCAGTGGGGTCGGCACCATGCGCAAGCAGGCACCTTGTGGTATCAACTTGAGACAGCCTGCACGCCAGCATCAAGGGAGTGGTCCCGAACAAGGAGGGTATGTTGGGGTCGCACTGCAGGCTGAGGATCTCTTCGACGAGATCGGCACGCGACCGCTCTACGAAATGGAACAACGCCGTCTTCCCGTTCCTGTCACGCAGGTCCAGATCAGCGCCTAAGCTATGCAGCAGCGCAGCCCGGCCTGCTTCAGATGTCTCCA
This sequence comes from Diplonema japonicum, assembly GCA_964019335.1. Classification (NCBI taxonomy): domain Eukaryota; phylum Euglenozoa; class Diplonemea; order Diplonemida; family Diplonemidae; genus Diplonema; species Diplonema japonicum. The sequence continues at coordinate 274,226 of OZ025673.1, forward strand.
TCAATTGTGTCACGCCGAGTGTCTCTTCCTTTTTGTTGAAGTCGCACCCCAGGCTTGATAGTGCGGTGACCTGTTCTGCTGACAGCTGGTTGACTGCTTGGCAGGGCAGGATGGTGGACACGTCTACCCCTTCCTGTGAGAGTATTGTGAGCGCCCATGTGTTCCAAGCCTCAATGCACTGCAACAGGATTCTTTCCCCGACGAGACCTTTCCGTGCGGCGTACCTCACGACCCCTGCCCGCATCTCGGCGATAGCTGTGTTGAGGTCGGCTTCTACATCATCACTCGTGTCCAAGAGCATGCGCCCCTCTACTGTCTCGTCCACCACTGCAACCACTCTGCAGCCGCATACCATTTGGCTCACTTCAGACAAGGGTCCTTCTCTTAGCTCCTCGCCATCCTCCATCACCAGATGCATAAACTCTCTCTCTATTCCCAACACCTCGCTTGCAGCCTGTATCAAATCATCTACCTCCCATTCTGCATGCACCTCGACGGCCTCAATTTTGTCCACGTGCTGTATGTGCACCTCCATTGCTGTGGGTCGTGTATGAGATGGGCATTCCTTAGCAAGATTCGCAAAAAAAGAAGCAGAGCAAACCCTATGACAATAGGTTTTTACGCAACGTGCGTGCGGGAAGCATTGAGGACGACGGTCTGTGTTTCCTCTTCGACTGCTTGAACATTGGAAGGTTCAGCGTCAGCAGCTTCGCCGTTGACATCGGCTGCTTCACGTTACTCGTTATCATCGCTAGTTGCAGGCTACCAAGAACGTGCCGTTCAGTGATCTTGCTCGCTGCAGGTGTACCCGTCTCCATCCCCCCTATGCTTAAGTCGTCCTTCAAGGAGCTTGTCGGAAGCACGTCTTCTATCTTTGCGGACTGTCCCTTCTTTCTACGCCAGTTCTTGGAGCCTCCCATTTTTTCGTTAACTTGCTGCAGTGACATGATCAGGTGCCCCTTCACACGGGGGGAACACCTTTGCAGCTGCGTCGTTGCCTGCCTGACCAAGGGCGCTGCAATATGATCCCCATCTTGCAGCTCCGTCATGGACATGTGACAGACCTTGACCATGGTTTCCCATTTCTCTGCACGCAATGCTCGTATGCGTTCCAGGCGTTCCTGGAGGTTGTTTAAGCGGCTTTTGTCCTCTGCGATCATACGACCGACGCCGGTTAGGTTTGGCTTGCCATGGACTGGAACCTGTACCTTTATAACCTGCTTGGGGAGGGATACTCGTGCCCGTACGAGGCGGGATGAGAACTCCAGCAGCTCGACAGCCCTGTCGGATTGTGCAAGGGACTCCCTGAGCACCATGCCGTACTGCTGGTCTAGCTGCTGCATCTGATCACACAGTAAAAGGATTGACTCCTTCTTTCCCTTGTCAGTGCTGTTGGCGCTGAGGAAGAGTCCCACCTCGCGGAGAGCGTGGCCTGCCTCCTCTTCGTTCTTGCTGGCCCGCTGCAGTTCCAAGAGGTGTTTCTGCTCTTCCAACTCTTGCTCGAGGTTAGACTGTACATCTGAAACCTTCTGCATCTCATATTGCAGGCTCTTGACACGATGGTCAAGTGCACGATTGGCATCCAAAATCTCCGAGAGGCACACAGTACTGTTAATGAGCAAGATGCACGCCTTGTAGTGCCCGGTGTCGGTGTCGGTAAGGGAAGTGATATGCGAAGACGTTTCAAGCTGGTTGAAGTCTTCAAGAACTTTGCGCTCGAAGTGCAGCTGCACCAAAGGGTTGTCCGTTCTGGGGGCTTGGAGTCCACCAGTGGCTTCTTTGAGAAGCTCGGTCCACTCATCAGGGACCTGTAGACTGTCCATAAAAGGCTTCGAAAACCCAAGCGGCACTACCATGTCCTGCATACACTTGATATACCTCCACATGGTACGCCCTGCTGTTTTGAGCCTGTCTTGGTAAACGTGAAGGTTTGTCTGCAACGACTCGATATCACGGGCTGCGGTTGATTCGTGCTCCTCACGGACAGAGGCGACAATGGAGTGCATGGATACTTCCAACTCCCCGAAGGACTTGGGGATTGCTTTGGAAAGCTTTGTTACAGCACGTGCTGCGGTGGAGTGAGACTTCTTTAGATCGCGAAGAAGGGACCTTACAGGGTCAAGTTTCGACAGAGGGAACGTGGTGCTCCTGATTTCGTTTATCCGGTTTCGTAGAGCGTAGACCTCCTCGGATAGCTGCTGGTGCTTCTCCTTAGAAGATGCTGAGAAACCGAATTGGCAATCAATAATGTTGAAAAGGTGTCTTGCATGGTCTTCTAAGGATAGGACTCCCTCCATTGGGCACCCTACCTTCTCCAATACCATTTTCATGATCTTTAAGTTCAGCTCCCCGCATTTTCTGTAGTCTACAGGCTCCTTGGACCGAGGCCAATACCCCCACGATGAGCAGCCCGGAAATGCGGCCCTCAAATCCTCGAATTCAAACGGATTTTCCCAGTTGTACTCATCCTTCCACAGAGCCTTCGTGACATCGTCCGCCTCCATCGCATGGTTGCTCCTTTATAAAAAAAACCCTGTTTTATTTATTTTTTTTTCTTTTATAAACAACACGCAAAAGGGTTGAAATGGGGGCGATAGACAGAAGGGAGAGAGAAGGGAGGAGAGAGGGCGGATTATTTTTTTTTTTCACAAATACAAAAAAAAAAAAAAAAACAAAAAAAAAAACGACAATGTGGAGAAATTGTTAGTTCTTCTCTGGAGTCAAAAAAAAAACAAGGGGGGGAGGGAATGAAAGCAATTCAAAAAGCATTTTTTTTTGTCCATCTCCAGACGAGAAAAAAATGCCTCCGTGCCAACAAAGAACAAAACAAAAAAAAAGAACATGTTCTTTCTTTTTTTCTTTTCTATTTCTTTTTTTTTTTTGCCTAAAGAAAATCTCAAAATCTTCTTTTCTTTTCTCTTTTTTTTTTTTTTTTTTTGCTAAAATAATTTTTCTATGACTCCATATAATACAAACGAAGGGGGTTGGATGTATAAATAATTAATCAACACACTTTGAACAAAAAAAAAAAAGTCTATTGCAAGCTAGTCCCTTATTTTCTTCACGAAGCCTTTACATACTGGAGGGGGATCGTATTCCACCCGGAGTTGTCGGCCCATTCGACGGCACAGCTACTGTCCTCATTAACGTGGGATATGATGGCAGGGAACCAACCATCGTTGCCCCAAGCTGCAAGGACGCTCTGACCAAAGTGGTAAGGGGTGTCATTGTTCACAGGAGCAGGCTTTATGTCAGACGATGGCAACGAACATCTAGAACCATCTTCGAAAAGCACGACACACGTGTTGTTGGGCTCCCTGCCTGCGATACGGGCAACCCATTGGTCCCCGCCCCATTGCGCAACAACCTGTTGCCCCAACAAGAACGTGTGACCAGCAGCCGCGCCTTCAACATCCTTTCTAACTTTTCTCCGCGACGAGCTTTTCCTCGGCGGGGTCACCGCAGTGTGATGCCCATCCCACCTACACCTAACAAGAACCCCAGAGTTGGTATCCCGCATCATCGAGTCCTTTAAGGCGACTGTTCGAAACCCTTCAAGAATACACTGTGCAGGGAGGACAGCTTCTCCTAAAATGTCTCCACCGTCATCTCGTATCTGGATGATCAACGTGGACATTTCAACACTGGCAAGGCTGAAGGTCTCTTTGAAATCCCATGTTGGGTTGAACCCGTTGTTCTTCACAACACGAGATCGGGAGGACTTTTCGTCATCACGAAGCCCGGATATTTTCAAGGTGACAAACGGGTCAACCACCTCTCCCTTATGGCGTTGTTGGGGTTTGGGTAGATTCCAAGCACGGAGGACCGACACGGATAAAGACGCAGGTTTAGCATCCGTCCAGTTGTGCCCGTTTTCGCGAAGCTGGACTGGTTTCAAGAGGTATCCACAACCACCGTTGTCTTGGAAGCGTCCTATGTTCAAGCGCAGCTCTTCGCTCGACTGTGTTTGGTAGTTCAACGCAACGACCTGGCAGCCCATGTTCCAAGCTGGTTGTGGGTTGTAGTTTGCAGAGTTGACACGGAAGCCTGCTGGGTACACCCTCGTCATCATGTGCATGTTCATGTCGGTCAGGTCTTGTGGTGTTTTGGTGTACAGTTCATCGACCTTCCCTTCGGGCATGGATGCGATGTGTGTTTGTTGTTGTCGTTGTCCTGCTTCACCTGAGATTCTATCGGCTGTCATCTTCACAGATGCGAGGTACACCAAAGCGGATAAAGACGGGTGGACGCCTTTTCTGCTGTTTGGGTCCTGTTTTCTCGCTTCTTCGATCTCCTCGTTCTTCTCGTCGTCGCTCTCGTCCCCCCAGTACTGCTCCCCGTCTGGGGTGGTCTGAACCGACATGTCGCCTGTTTTACCTTTTATCAGAATCTTACGTTTCAGGCTTTCTGGGGTTTGGGTTGCCGTGTCACCGTCGCCGGTGAAAAGCGCGGTTTTGAATATTTTTTTCATATGCTGGGCCATGCGTTCCTGTTGTTTCAGTGATGTGTGCACCTCCAACGAGAGGATGACGGGGTACAGAGAGGTGGCGAACGCGTGCTGGTTGATCGTCTCGATTACATCAGAGAAGAGGATCTTCGTCGTCCGCGTGTACCCGTGGTAGATCACAGGCTCGCCGTCTGGACCATCCCAACAGTCAAGCTCCACACACCGACATCCCCAGATAAGCGCGTTCTTGTACATATCACAACTAGACTCTCCTACAAGCTGGCCTTTTGTCAAATAAGTGTTATGTGATGACGCGATGTAGTAATGGTGCAACGGAAGGGTCATGTCTTGGTACGGCTTTTGTATCTTGGAAGCGTCGAGGAGTGCGTTTAGTTGCGTGTCGAGCAAGTACTCTGTGAAGCCTTCTAGTGATATGCCTTCGTATCGGTCGCCGTCTTCCCGCACGCCGTGGCGCTCGAGGATATCTTCGGTCGCCTCGTTGTGCTGTTCTGTGTTGAGAAACCTCTCCAGCTCACGAGGGGTCATGATTTTAGCACCGTCCCTCGTGAATCTGTAAAAGATGGATTCTATGTCTGGATAAGTGTCGATTTCCTGCCAGAGCGTGCGGTACTCAGCAAAGGTGAGAGATTTGTCACCATTTGTGTCGTGTCGTTTGAGGAGCTCAGTGAGACGTGAGCCTGCAGCTGGCATGTTAAGCTGTTTGAAGGCATTGGCAAGTTCTTTTGAGGACATTGATCCATCGCCATTGGGGTCGCCTCGTATCCATGAAGCAACCATTCTTATCTCCGACTGGCTTTCGGTTTTGCACCCTGCAAGGGATCGGGCGGTTAGTTTTTCTAAGTGTGGTTCCATCTCTGTTGTTTTCCCGGCTTCTTTGCACACTCTTAGAATGTCTCCCCAGCCCACGTCTGGGTATTCTCGGTGGAGTGACAAGGCCACTACTTTTGCGGAGCCATCTAGCTTTCGTCTTCGGTCGCTTGCTGAGCCCTTCTCCGCCTCCTTGGACAGTTCTCTTATAACATTCTTAACTATCGGTCTCAGTACCGCGTCGTCCCATTCCTTCCCTGTTCCCCCGGAACAGCATTGTCCCATGGTTGGTTCCTCCCCTCCCTATTTTTTGTTTGTGGGAGAAGAAGCTTGAGAAACAAAAAAAAAAAAAAAAGAGTATTGCATACGGAGGTGGTGGGGATGGTTGTACGAAGAAGGGGAGGGGGGGGAGGGGATTAGTTCCCTTTAAATTTCCTTTTTTTTCTTCTTTTTTCCTGGCTTTTTTTTTTTTTTTTTTTTTGTTTGTAGGGACAGGTATCCCATGGGGCCATATAAGGGTTGTTTGCTAGGAATGGGCCTTTTTTTGGACTCAAAAAAAAAATGAAGGGAAGGAGGGGAGCGGGGGGATAATAATTATTGAGGACTTTCTCATAAAAGAAAATTGGAAGAAAAAAAAAGAATGACTTTAGTTTCTTCATACCCACCGCGATGTTGCTCTCCTTCTGCGAGTGAAGGATGCATGACTGAGTTGCGGTAGGTTGCTGTGGTCCGGCACGAGAAGGGGCCGTCGACAGCGCTGTGGAGGTCCCCCCGTACCCTGTCTTCCGCATAAAATAAAGAAGAAAAAAAAAGGCCTTTCGCAAGAAGAAGAGTTCACCAAGAAAAAAAAAAAAAGAGAAATATTTTCGTTTCAAATATCATTGAGTGGGAAAGGAGGTTAAAGCCTCTTTAAAAAAAAAACCCCCCCAAAAAAAATAACGTTTTTTTTTCTCGTAGAAACTCTGAGGAAGAGAAACGGAGGGGAAAAAAAAAAAAGATAACTATATTCAGGGGGGAGGGGGAAAAAAAAAAGAGGGGGGGAACAGAAATATGAAAATCGATAAAGTGAGCAAATTCTCACATTATTATTATTATTATTATTATTATTTTTCTTTTTTCCTTCGGGTTTTTTTTTTTTTTTTTTCACTACCGTCTTTGGAAATAGATACAGCTAAGAATACGAAGGTTCGAGTGAGGGGCCTCTTTTTCTACTCACGCGACAAATCAAAGATTCAAAAAAAGAAAAGGAAAAAGAAAACCGCACACAAACACACACGAAGGAGAACCACACCGTCGTCGCATTCTCTTTTTATAGCTATTATTTTTTCTTTCTCCTTTTCTTTTTCTTCCGTTCCCATAAATGTTGCCTATCTTCCTAATCTTATTCATTCTAGAGTAGGGGGGGGGGGGGGGGGGGGAGTAATGGTAAGAAAAAAAAACGGGGGAAAATCAGAAAAACTCAGTCTACTTCTTGGATACCCTCCAGCTTTTCTTCTTTTTTAACAGCTTACCAAAAAAAAAAAGTTTTTTCTGTCCCCAGTGAGTGACGAAAGGTACAACGCTAATCTTTTCTTTCCCCCCCGGGGGTAAGCAAGTCCTCTATTTTTTCTCTCACATAGGGGGGGAGGGGGGGGTTTGAAGTGTCGTTCAGCGAGATTCCCTTAAATAATATTTTTATCCGTTTTCTGTAATCGTGTCCTGGCGAACGGCTCTTCACCAGGGTGGGGAGAGCAGGGGGAGTAAACCCGTAGGGGATAGGGAGCTTCTTGAGATCTCAGACGAGCCTCAAGAAGAAAGAGAGAAGAGATTTTATTTCCCCTTCCCACCCACTCATTGCCCCTCTCTTTCTCTATCTCTTTTCTTTTTCGTTATTATTGTTACAAAGGATTATACTATTATACTATAGGAAAAAAAGAAGAAAAAAAAAAAAACCAGGCGCAATAAAGAGTTTCAGTATTTTTTTTTCGCGCAGCGTATCAAATGCAGCAAAGCTTTTTGTGTCCCCCACATTTTCCTTCTCTTGTTTTAAAAATAGAAAGAAAAAAAGAGGGGGGGGAGGGGAATAATGGAAATAGTTGTACAGGGCGCAGAGTGGGATTTTCTTTTTTTTTTTTCTTCTTTCACCCCCCCTTTTTTTTTTCCTCATTCAGTAGTTCGGAAATGGGAGAAAAAAAAATAGAACTTGAAATGAAGACAGTATCCCTGCCGTCTAACCTGGCAGTGTTTTCAAGCTAGATTTCTTGGGCAGCTCGGCATTTGTAGGTGTGAAAGAAGAGGCTGTTGCACAATCTGCTTCGATTATTGTGAAATGTGTATCAAACGAAGGTGACCGTATGGCAGGGTGGTGCTGACGACTAAGCCGCGAGGGCGGCTCCGAACTCTGCACAGCAGGAGCCTTCCTGTGCGTCACTTCCACAGCCACCGCATTGTCGTAATATCTATAGAAACAAGTCAGCACGAATGGGAGCACAAATATCACATAAATCAACACCAAAGACAGAAGAACAATAACAGCAGGATTGATGTCGTTTGGCGAACACAAAGTCTGCACTTTTGGTGTTTCTGTAGCATCTTGCGATCCTGTAAACTGGCAGAGTATTATCAAATCAGTCAAGGCGTCCCCTTCTGGCACTGTCGCTTCGAAGCCCAGTTCGCCGTTCAGCCAGAAGCACCCGGAACCACCACCGATGCTTGTGTTCACCTTTGTACTTTCGCCTACATATATAGCTCCTATTTCACATTGCCGTGCATCGGTTATAGAGGAATAGCCCTGGGGACATTTGTACTTCCATCTCATGAAGAAATCATCTCCCGCACAGAGGCCGAACTGAGCGAATAGTGCAGCGACACATAAGATGCTCACGATGTTGGGGGGTCCTTGATGGTCCCCTAACGGGGGCATGCTCCCCCCCACCCCGCTCTTTTTTTTTTTTTTTTTTTTTTTTTTTTTTTTTTAAATGAACGGTGAGATATAAAAAAAAAAAAATATAAAAGGATAGTAGAAGAAAAAAAGAAGAAGAAAAAAAAAACAGATATTTCACGTTCTCTCTTTTTTTTTTTTTTTTTTTTTGGTTTACAAGGAAGTTGTTCCCAGCAACTCAAAGAAAGAGGATGTGAGTCCGTCCGGGAGAAAAAAAAAATGTCAACAAACTGACCCTCCTAGGTAGCGGTTAAACCACGTTAAATTTCTAAGTAGAAAAGTAGTCCGACACCACTTTGCGGTTTAAACTTGATCACCATATACGTCAATGCTCGCCGTTCTCTTTTTTTTTTTTTTGGTTTTTGGCGTTTGGAAATTATAAATAACGCAGATTGAAAATCTGTGAAACCTTTTGGGGCCATTTTGGCTTGGACTCTTAATGACTAAATTGGGGTGGGGGTAAATACTGCCACCCTCATGGCATAACAAGCATCGCAATTGAAAGAACAGCAAGAGGTGTACCACTACCTATGGTTGCATGCTGTCTCCTATTTTTCTTTTTTTTTTTTTTTTTTTTTGGCGCTTTTGAGCAAAAAAAAAAAAAAAAAAAAAAAAAAAAAAAAAAAAAAAAGTGTTGACATTTTAATCTGGACGAGCTCATATAAAAAGGGGAAAAAAAAAAAAGAAAAGAAAAAGTACCAGCTTCTGAGGCATCACATTCTACCTGCACCCGCCCAACGAGGCGACAGCACTCTGTTTACTTTACTTTACAGATGTCAATAAAAGATCGATAGGTCTCTGTAGCTACATTTACCCACCACCATACCGCCCTGACAAGAAGTTCCATTTTCTTTGCCCTGCAGGCGCCAACCTTAGATGGGCCCCATTCAAATGCGGTTTGGTAAATGTAAAGTGGTGCCTGCCTCTACCCCCCCCCCCCCCCCCCCTTCCCTTTCAAAAAATAACGCCTTGAATAAAATAAAGGGGGGAAGGCAAGAAAACGAAAATAACTGAACGCGTGGAAAGAAAAGAACCAGTAGGAAAAGAATAAGAAAAAAAATATAGATAATTTCTTTTTTTTTTTTTTTTGGAGAGATCAGGTTATTATTATTATTTTTTTTTTTTTGATGTTTTCTTTTTCTTCATCATTTTTATTCGGCTATGCTCATGTGAAAACTGCTGAGCCAGAAAGGTTTTATACAGCACTGGCATTAAAATTTCGAAAGAAAAAAAAAAAAGAAACACATCGAGTAAAAAAAAAAAAGTCAGGTCCTGGGTTGTAGTTAATGCAGCACAGTGCTTCTTTATTCATTTATAAAGGCTGAAAGAGGGTTGCTGTTAAGGTCAGGTCTCTTTTTTTTTTTCTTTCTTCCATTCATTTTTTGTAGTTCTTCCCCGGTAGCACACAACTTTTTTATAAAAAAAAAAAAAAAAAAAGTTCGTTCTTTTTTGTGATGGGGAGAAATATTTTGATTTCTTTTTTTTTCCCCCCTCCTTAACGTTAATACCCACCCCAATGATGGCGGAACGGATATCAGTCAAAAAAAAAAAAAATTATTTCCTCTAAAATTTTTAAGTCAGAAGTGTAACTTTCGTCGAAGGACCCGTGGACTGACTAAGCACGTTGCCACTCCCCCTTTGATTTAACCAAGAAATAAAAAAAAAAAAAAAAAAAAAAAAAAAAAACCGTGTTTTGCAAATTAGTCCATTTCATTTTTTTTTTGACAAAACGGTATCAGTCCTTCTTTTTTTTTTTTCTTGTGTGGGTTTAGAAAGAAAGAAAAAAAAAAAAACCTAAAAATAGAAAAGTAAACATCAGGACAAGAGGGGGAGGGAGCAGCCACTACAAAAGAAATGCGACAAGTTTGGCAACACAGCGGAGGGGCATCAGCTTTTTTTTTTTTCTTTTTCTTTTTTTGGCTCCGTGCCCTTTCTTCTTTTTTTTTTTTAAATTTTCGTCAGACATATCTCCAAAAACCCATCAAGCCCCCCTTAGAGAAGCCCCTTTTTCGTAACTTTGCTTTGATGGTTTTAAAGAATATGGAACGTTAATAAACTAGTATGGGGGGGGGGGTTCATTTACTTTTTTCTTTTGCTCTTCTCCCCCCCCCCCCCCCCCCCCTTCAGAATTCCCTTTAACCATTCAACGACTTAACACACCACTTGGGGTTCTAGGTCACCAAAATTGGCAGAGCTCAGTCAGTTTTTCTTTTTTCTTTTTTCTTTTTCTTTACCCCTCCATTTTTTTGAAAATTTTGTTTTGTTTTGACGATCACCTACATAACTTGCCTGTGGACTTTTTAACAATTTTTTTTTTTTTTTTTTTTTTTTTTTTTGCGGCATGACTACGATCGAGGGGGCACGCGGGCCCTCTATCACTGAGATGAGATATGGAACAGCCAACTTGCAAAATCTTCCTGAATTCCCTGGCCAAAAAAAAAAAAAAAAAAAAAAAAAAAAAAATATGAGTTAAAGGAGGCCGGTGTTGGCGGCGCCCTGCACAAGAACTGTCTACTTGATTACAGGCGCGAAAAAAAAAAAAAAAAAAAAGAGAGAGAGAGAGATCCCAAACCAATCACTCGAGAAACTACAAAATAAAGAGATTTCCCTTCACTGTTCCCTCCCCCATTTCTTTTTCTTCTTTTTTCTTCCCCCCCCCCCCCTTCCGCAGAAAAAACTTAGAACAGAAAGTGAAATGGTCTCTAAAAAAAATGCTGATGTGATTATCCACATACCCTTCGCCTCAATTCCAAAAAGAAGTTGATACTCTAAACAGAGGGCTTTCCAATATACAGCTGCAAAAAAAGGGGAGGGTGGGGGGAGAGGAGGGAAAAGATAACAATAAAAAGAAGAGTATGGAAAAAAAAAAAAAAAAAAAACAAGGATAGGTTGGGGGAAAGATTATAAAAAAAAATAAAATAAAAAACATCTGCTGAAGCCGGGAAGGACCTCACCCTCTTGGCCCAAATTAATGACAAAAAAAAAAAAAAAACACCAATCGGGCAAAAAAGAAAATGGGAGTAGCCTCAATAGAGGGGTCCCTATTTTATTTTCTCAGTATTTCTGCAGTAGGCCATTTTTTTTTTTTCCCCTTTCCGATTCCAGCTTCCTAGATCCAAAGTGAACAATAAAAAGACCCGGCATGAGACGGGGGAAAAAAAAGAAGAAAAAAAAGATGGGTGTACAAAAAAGATAATGAACAAAGGGGGGGGGGGGGGGGGAGTAAAAGGGGGACGAAACCTCGACTTTAGAGGTTCTCTCCCCATTTTTTGATCCTTCATCTTACGCCTTCAGCTGTTCCCAAACCTATCCTCGAACACCCTTCCCCGTCAAAGGGGAAAAAAAAAGAAGAAGAAGAAGAAGAAAGAAAAAAAGGCCAAAGGGTGGCCACTCCCCTACCCCTTTACGCCTTAGCTAGAAAGTGGAGGAAGAATAAAAGAGAGAGAAAAAAAAAACATTCTTTTGTGTGGGTTTTTTTTTCGCTATGTTGATTGCCTACTGAAGTGCAAAAAATAATAATGGAGGGGGGGGGGGGTGGAAAGAAAAATAAATAAAAGTACCATACAATACCTGACAATAGGGGGGGGGGGGGGGGGTTGGAGAAAGAAAGAAAGAAAGAAAAAAGGTGATACATTTGCAGAATAAACTTTAAAAAAAAAAAAAGAAGAAAGAAAAAAGAGTTTCCCCTCTCTGCCTCGCTTCGCCGCTCCCCCCCATCGTTGGTGTGAGCTTAAAGTTTGCTGGTGTGCGGTGTTTGCCAGTACCTAGGCTGGGAGGTGCTTCCTTGAGCACTCGATATTGCCCTGTTTATGTAACTACATCACCCCCCAGAGAAAAGAAGAAAGCCAGCGATGGTGCTAGGATATCAGGATGGCACTAGACAACCAGAACTTTAATCACAATGTAAGGAAAGGAGAGAAGAAGAAAAAAAAGAGTCCTGTGTGCGTGGTTATCTTATGTTATTTATCACATTGTTTTTTTTTTTTTTTTTTTTTTTTTAAACTCTTTCGTGTATGTTGTGTGTGTGCCCCGAAAGAAAAAAATGGGGGGGAGTAGATAATAAAACATATATGCATGTTTTCCATCCACCCACTACATCACCCCCCTCCCCCCTCTTAGAAGTCAAGAAGGTGGGTTCCCAGCCAGAGAAGGAGGCGTAACCGGAATAGGTGGCGCCAAGGAAGCAGAAGAGGTGTATTCATTAGCATTTGTGTGGTTGTTGTTGCTGCTGTTGTTGATGTTATTGCTGTTGTTCATTCTTTTCCCGAACTTCTCCAGCGCCAATACAAATCTTTTTTATTTTTTTTTTGAAAAAATTATTTTTTTTTATTTGTCCACACCCGAGGTTTGGATTTATCACCCCCCGCTTTCCCTTGACGAAATCAAATGACTGCTCGAACCCCCAATTGTGGTGCTTCATCAAATAAGCTATTACAAGAGTGGCAGACCGACTAATACCCTACGATAAAAAAAAGAAAAAAAAAAAAACATTTCTTTTTTTCAAAAAAAAAAAAAAATAAAAAAAACCTTCCGACATTGGACAAGCACACGGCCCTGAGCCCGGTGTGTGCTGTCTATGAACTCGAACGCCTTTTTAAAATGTTTTTCGATTTTTGCATCAGACGAATCGTTCACAGCGACCACGCAACAAGGAAACCCAAGAGGCGGCAAAGGTGCAGCCTCACATTCACTCCTGACGGACAGCACACTGGTGACCCCTAGGCGCCGGAGCTGTTTTTTTTTTTTTTTTTTCCCCTCCAAAAAAAAAAAAAAAAATTGCACCTGTTCCTCACTTTCCAAGTCATCCCTCGCTCCCAACAAAATCCAGCTGTTCACGACGGATGCACCAGGCCACGCACCAGGGGAAGGGGCCACTCCAATCTTTTTGCACTGCAGCACCGGTTGGTGGGATGTCTGTGCAAATGTTGTGTCGATCGTGAGCTCCCCCACCACCTTCTTGTGAGCCTTTCTCATGTTCGACTCTTTCCCTCTCCTGAAGCCCGCCATCCCCAACGACCTCCGAACCGCCTGTCGCGCCTCTTGTCCTGGCGGCTCTGCCATAGCCAACATCCCTCGCCCCCCGCCCTTGGAAAAAAAAGAAAAGAAAAAAATGAGGGGAAAGAGGGAAGGGGAAAAAAAAAAAAGTTTTTTAAAACGAGTGTAAATGGAGGGAATTAAGGTTAAAAAAAAAAAAAAAAAAAAGTCAGGCGTCTAAGGCTGCCACGACTAGCATCACAGATTGTCGTCTACCTCTCTTTGGCGGACAGCACGAAGACCCCTAACCCACGATTGGATCGCAGTCGCACAGCGGATTCTGTTTATTGCATTTCTGTCGCGTTTAGCATCTGCCTTCTTCTTTGTCATCAGCACCCTCGCTGCGTAGCATCGGAAGGCTCTTTGCACTATACAGGCTTCATGGAGCTTGTTCATATTTTGAATGAGGTGAGCTACCCTTTCACGCCTTACCTTTAAAGCCTCCTTTGCAGCATAGCATCTAAAGGCTCTTTGCACCACACAAACTCTCTCGGAGATATTATTCATGTTATAGAGGTAGGTTTCAACAGCTGCCCGTTTCGTGTTGCGGGTGTTTCTTGCAAGGCGGCACCGGAAGGCTCGTTGCAAGACGCATGCTGGTTGCAGTGTGTTGCTGATGTAGTGCTCGATGGGTGCTCTTCTTGCCATCATAGTATTTCGTGAGAGGTAACATCTAAAGGCCCTTTGCACTGTACATGCTCCGGTGTTGGTGTCCAACACGCTGAGGATGTAAGCTGCGAAGTCAGCCCGTTTTGCTGTAAGAGCGTTGGCCGCGTTGCGGCAACGTGCCATCCGTTGGATCGCGCACGCAGCGTTGTGATCTCTTTGCAAACGCTTTGCTTTCACAAGGTTGCGAGATGCATGGCATCTAAACGCCCGCTGCACTGTGCGAGCAGCCGTTGTGACAACCCTCAGTTCCTGCTCTTCGTCGTCCGCCATTTCGCAGTGTTTTAGATGTTCTGTAATCCTGGTTTTTCTCGCCATTCTTCTCCACCATGACTGGATGACAGGGGCTTTGTTCTCATAACGTATTGTGGTGTCTATGTGGCTGTGCAGAGCTTGTTTTTTTCGTTTGAGCGCACGGCCAGCGAGTATCTGTCTCACCCATTGCTGTGCGATGCTCGCAGACCCGTCACGCAACACTCTCTTAAAGTCTGCCTGCGCAGCGTTCTTGTGTAACTTCCTTAAGCGTCGTGCCTCGCTGCTTCTGTAGCAGCATTGAATTCTCACAGCGGCCGTGCGTTTAGAGTGATATCCCTTTCTGTGCCATCTCTGTACTGTCACGGCTGCTGCGTCTGCTTTGTTTTCTTCTTCGGACATGTGTTGTATATAAGAGGCAACAACCTCCGTGCGGTGTTTTGTCTTTTTTTTTGAGAAGGAGGTGCGGATGAGTCGCTGGAGTGTCATGGCCGCTTGTTTCTGTTGTTCTTGTAGTATAGTGACGCCGCAGAGCGTGGCAGCAACACAGCCCGCCATGCTGCCTAGGTATACTGTGCACCTCCATGCCTTGACATGCATCACAGCGGCCGCCTTTCTCAGGCAGCACTGTATCGCCACCAAGCCTCGCTCTGTTCTGTTCTCTTTGTCGCGGATGGCCAGCATTCTTGCCTTTCTGGTTGCTGTGAGGCGTCTTGCTACATATCTCCTCCAGCCTAACTGTATCTTCGTCACCTGCCTTGTTCTTAATGCAAGCTTCATGTCTTTTACGATTTTTCTCCCATTGGAAACGTTGGCCGCCAGTAAGTAGAACCTGTCACGCGATTTTTCTCCGTTGATGTACATCTGCAGCCTGTTTTTGCGGGTTTGCAATGCGGTTCTCGCCTGGTGCGCCTTCCATTGCAGTTGTATGAGGAGGCAGTACCGATTCCGTGCTGCAACCCACATCCTGCCCCTGCGCTGCAGCGCGGTCACGCCTTTGATGCCGAGCACAGCTCGCGCGCAGCACGTAGCGCCTAACACAAGCACCACGTTGGATGGCCGCACAATGCAAAGTTCTGATCTCGCCAACCTGCCACGCATCATCTTCTGGATGAGAAGAGCAGCCTTGGCGAACGAAGGTGGGGGGGGCAGCTCCTCCGCCATCGAGCACCTGGTGTCCTCTGTCATAGGTAGAGCAGAGACGCATATGCCGTCGACCGCATTGTACTGGGCAGCCATCCACTCCGCCTCATCTGTGACAATGGACAAGAGGCTGCTTACCCATGGGGCAGCATGCCGTAGTTCTCGTTTCCTGATTGCTGATGAAGCCGGATCGGGTGTGCAGCCCCGGTTAGGAGAAGGTGTGCGGTATGGCGAAGGTGTGCGGTACGGCGGCCGAGGGGGAAGTGGCACACTGTTAGGCCGTCGGAAAGGAGCCTCCGCAGGGAGAGGACGAGGCAGAGTGGGCGGGATGGGGGTCAGTCTCGACGGGATGCACGCCGCTTGCCGCAGAGCGTACAGGTCTGGCGACGGTGTGAAGACCCTCCCATCAGCAGGGGTGTAAAACCGTCTTCTTTTCGGTATCCTCTTCTTCTTTGGGGGAAGCTTCACAAGCTTCGGAGGTGCAGGTTTTCCAGTCACCATAGGTACAGTGTCACATGTTTGCTCCGTGCTCGCCTTGCTGCTTTCAGATAAATCAATTGACGACGCCGTCGTCACATGTGCATCCATGAAGGCTCTGGTGAATCGTCGGGACATTGTGCGCATTCCTGTTTGTAGGAAAACTAAAGATATTCTTTTTGTTAAGGGAAAACAAGTATTGTTTCCCTTCTGTGAGACATCATATAAGGAGATGGGAAAGTGGTTTTGGGACCTCTCCTTCACCTTTGCCTCACTTTTTCTATTCTTTTTTTTTCTTCTTTTTTTTGGCACCTCCCCAAAAAAACCAAAAAGAATTTGCTCATTACACTGCCATTAACGAGTTTTAAGTCTCGACAACAAATTGTTAACCCAGGACGAGAGAAAGCCGCCAAAAAAAAAGAAGAAAAAAAAAATTCACAATGATAGGAACGAAGTGGTTAGCAACGGCCCGCAAAAAAAAAAAAAAAAAGCATCCTCGAGCATGCAACCAAGAACCGAGAACATGCTTTTCAGGTGCCATTACGAATTCTTTTGCCAGCTGATATATTCTTCAGTAGCGGCCTTTGGGCTTAGGCCTTTCTTGTGACACTAACGCTGCCTAATGCTCTTTCCATTTTGGATACCAGGTACAAAAAAAAAAAAAAAAAAAAGAAGAAAAAAAAAAAAAACACAAACCTATCGAAGTGGGAGCTCTTTGGCCAAGCAGTTTGAGGAAGCCTTTTTGATAGTCGTCATGTTTCTTGCATTTTTCAAGGCAGGTCTCGAAGCTGTCAAGGTACATTTTGGACTTGTTAGCCGCTGTCATTTCTTTCACGAAATTATAAAAAAAGGTTTGATCGAGGTCCAGGTCGTTGAGTACTGGCCCTGGGGTTGCGAGAAGCGAAGTTGTTGGGACGCACAGGGTGCCTGAAGAGTCCTCTGTGGCGCCAATGGCGCGAAACAATGTGACTTCACGTTGCTGAGCAGCAGGGCGAAGAGCTGATTGGAAATCAGCGAAGGTTAGTCTGTCTGTATATTTGCAAAGCCCAGAACCTGTCAGGTTCAAAGAAAAGGCACCAGACAGGATACCGCTGAGGACATCACCCTTGACCACCCCGTCCCTACAAACAGCCGCAAAAGCGTCTTCCGCCTCAAATGTTTCCTTCATTTTCGACAGCTCGTTGAACTTCATCTTCGCGCCCTCCACCAACCTCACCAGCCCTTCCTTGCAAAGGAAAGCCGAACCATCATCATACCGCTTAAACTCCTCATCCACAACTTCACTAGGAGGCTCTTCGATCTTCAATTTCTTGAACGCCTCAGGAATACCACGTTTTGTTAAACCACCGCAAGAATAATACACTTCTCCAATGACGTCGAGCTCCCGGGAAGTGAGCATTTTGCCATCTTGTATTGTTCTCCTGCTAGATGATAGGATGAACTGGAATCGAGGGGGGGATCGAATAACAAAAAAAAAAAAAAAAAAAAAAAAAACTTTTTTGTTGTTGTTTGTATTTCGTTCCCCGTATTCAGTAAATAGGGAATTCTTTGTCCACGGTTTGGGCCCATCTGGTGAGCCCTTTCGTGATGTTTTTTACGTTAGGTATATCGGCGTCGAGGAGAAGCCTTGTTGCGTGCGCTGAGGCGATCCCCCTGCGGCACAGCAGTAATATGAGCCCGTTGTCAGTTCGGAGACTCTCAGCTTTCTCAGGGGTGAGGAGGGACAATGGTACGTTAACGGTGTTCGGGAGTTTCGTGAGAGAGTACTCGTTTGCAGTCCGGACGTCTATGATGGTGTGTGGAGTGCTGTTCGATGTGAGGAGCTCGTGGAGCTCCTCGCACGACATTTCGTTTTCCGACGGGAGCGAGACAGGCTCTATTTCACAGCTTTTCTTCACATACTCTTCATACCCGACAAGTTTTGTGAGCGTTGGGTTGTCCCCGCAAACCTTGCAGACCTTCGACTTCGGCCTGTGTTTCATGACATTGTACGACCCTTGCAACGCGTTGAACAGAAGAATCCTACCGGACATCGTCTCGCCAGCTCCCATTAAGATCTTCTGTGCTTCGATAGCCTGAAGGCATCCTATGGTGCCGGGAACAGCTCCCACAACACCGCCGTCCGCGCATGACGTGACAGTTTCTATCGGCGGAGGGTTCGGGTAGGCACAACGGTAGCAAGGACCGCCTTTATAATTGTAAACAGACATTTGACCTTCCCATTTCAAAGCAGACCCGGACACTAATGCTTTTGACGCCAAAACGCAAGCATCATTAATGAGGTACCTGGAGGTGATGTTGTCGGTTGCGTCAACAACCACGTCGTAGCCAGACACAAGAGTTACGCCGTTTTCTGAGGTGAAACGTTCTTTGTGTGTGTTGATTGTGATTGTGGGGTTCATTGCTAGGCATGCTATCTTAGCGCTTTCCACCTTGTCCATGCCTTGTCTTTCTGTTGTGTGTATGATCTGTCTATGCAGGTTGCTCACTTCAACTTTGTCGAAATCGGCGAATCCTATGACGCCCACACCTGCGCCCGCCAGGTACAGACCTGCAGACGAAGCCAGACCGCCCGCCCCAACAATGAGTACCTTCCCTTCCAGCAGTCTTCGCATCCCATCGGGACCGATCTCTGGCAGGATGACCTGCCTGCTGTACCTTTCCACCTCGGGTTTGGTGAGTTGTTGTGTCATTTTTTTTTTTTTTTTTTTTTTTTCAAATTCTCTTGGTTCCCTTTCCCCCCCTTTATCGATTTTCTTTTTTTTATAGACACGAGAACATTTCGGCGGCGGCGGGGGGGATACTTCTATACATCTAAGACAGTCTTTCTATACTCCAGGATCGCTTCCAAAGCGCGGTCCTCTGCAACACCAGGGACGGGGTGTGCAACTTCAAGCGGTTTGGCATCGTGATTTCGGTGAGGAGAGTACGTCGAGTGGTGCAACGGGGAGGGGAGGGTTTCGTGAGAGGAGCGTTGGCGGGAAAGATCGGCGAGAGCGATCTTAAGGGCCTCTTTGGGGCTGAGATGGTCTATGGAGGATGTGGGTGCCTTTTGGCGGGAGAGGAGGGTTTTTTTCTGATTGGAGATTAGATGCAGCGCGTCGTCGAGCTGCTGGACACACCAGTCATTCCGAGCCTGGTGGCAGGCATTGCGAAGGATGTCCGCTACCAGAATCCCTTCACCAGCATCGCGTTCCTGCTCTCTTTCGATGATTTCTCGCCTCACGATTTCAAAATCCTTCATGAACTCATCTCTTTCGCCGCTTTCTGCTTCAAGCATGTGTACTGTTGACATTACGCATTCGACGTAGCAGGAGTTGAATAACACAGTGACCCCAACCCCTTCCATGTCCTTGTTCATGTTCTCTTCTAAGATCTTGCGTCCGAATTCCTCGTCTCGGTGGATGAAGAACATTTCTTCGTCCGCTCTGCTTTCCAGCATTTTCAGCTTCTGCGCTCTGACTCCCGCCTCCACCCTCCTTTGAGCCTTTTCGATATCCGGTGCTTCGGGGGACATTCTTCTATCTGTCATTTTTTTTATAGTCTCCCGTTGGCGTAGTGCATCGCTCTCTCGGGACCTAGCTCTTTCTAGGATTTTTGACAATTCCTTTCCTCGAAGGACTGACATTTTTCTTTTTTTTCCCCCCCCTGCCCCTGGGTAGGGTTTTTTTTCTCTTTTTTTTTTTGATATTGGGTTATGTCAAAATAGGGGTACAGATTTTAGTGGTAGTCGCTATTGTGCACACGAACCAAATCCTGAGATAAGTCGCACCTGAAAAAAGATATCAGGGCAATACAGGGCTAAATTCTGTACCCCTGTTTTGAAATTTCCCAAGAATCCCTTTTTTTTTGTGCAAAAAAAAAAAAGAACAGAAAAAGAAAGTAAAAAAAAAAAAACTGGAATCAACGGAAAGAAAGGGCTGACAAAAAAAAATGGAAAATAAAAAAAGGGACACAAATGACAAAGAAAACTTACACATTTTTTTTTTCTTGTTTTCTTTTTTTTTTTTTTTCGTTCTTTCAATGCAGTGCACCCCCGACCCGATATTAAAAAGAAATGGGCAAAAAAAAAAAGGTGGGTAAGTGGGGTGAAGACGGAAAAAAAAAAGGGGGGCATAAAAACGAAGGAATGAATACTTTTGTTTTCATTTTGTTTCTCCCAAACTCCATTCCATTGTCACCTTGGTATTACAAGAAGCCCCAATTACCCAACCCTTGTTGACCTCTCGTCCTTCCTCCAACTGCTATCTTTCTTTCTTTTTTTTTTTTTCTGTTCTATTTTTTTTTTTTTTTTTGAAACATATTTTTTTTTTTTTTTTTCGAGCAACAAAAAAAAGAAAATCTCTATGGTGAACCCACCAAAAAAAAGAAAAAGGAGCTAAAAAAAAACGCGCGATTGAGAAAAAAAAAAAAAAAAAAAAAAAGATTGCCGTGTTCACATATTAAACATAGTGATAACCTGTTCCCGATCAAGCTTTGCAAATGCAATGGTGTCGCTCAAACAACAGTCCCGAGCATGTGCGGCGTGTTGACGAAACTCGGAAACGGTGGTTTTGTTCCGGAATTCGTCCCAAGTGGTGTGGTGTGCGAACTCAAACCAGGACAGACGGATGGACTGTGACGATGCATGTGACGGTGGATGCAGCCCATCCTTCTGTTTCCTCTTGTGGTCCTCCACCTCAAGACAGCGACACAACTCATCCCTCCTCGCGTGTTTATTCTTCACCGCAAGAGTAATCCTAATGTACTGATCCAATGCAAAATTAACATGTGTTTTAAACTCCAGCTCCGTGGTGTGAGAATAAAACTCCTCCCAAGTGCAGGATTGGGAGAATTCTTCCCAAGATGTCCTGCCGTTGGACGGATGGAATTTCTCCCAGGATTTTTTTTTCAACGCTTTGAGGTCGACGGCACGCTGCTTAGTCATCAATTTTGAATTACATTCATGGAACAAAACCTCATCCTCCGCCTTCCCGATTCCAAAATGCGACGACTGCCTCACGCACAACGACGTTGTAGTTGTAGGCGCTGTGTCGCAGAACACAGAACTGTCTTCTCGTGAAAAATCGGTGTCTTCTGTTCTTGGATCGGGTGTGCCTAATGAACCGCCCCAGTACGCGGGAGAACCCCCTGTACTGCTGAATGTTTGAAGAGTAGGGATGACGCGTGGGCTGGACTGTGGTGACGTGACGACCTGCGGCCGTGTTGTTCCGATAACCGTTGCGTTCTGTTTTGCAGGATCGCGAACCCTTCTAGACGGTGTTTGATACTCTATTTGGTCTTGGTCCCTCCCTGGCATTGTGGAGAGCAAGTCTGTAACAAAAGTGTGAACCTTCGCCACGCCAGGCGCCACCCGTAAGAGCTGAGACGTTGTTTCAGAGTAGTACTTATCTTTGAGCATGGTCCCGATGAGCCAGGCTTTGTTGCACAGTTTGTAGACTTCAATCTTCGGCCAAACGAGTGTCATGTCTTCAAAACCTCTTACAAGAACAGAGAACATCCCAAGCATGTGTTTGAAAAAATCCTGATCCTTCACCTGCGATCTGACCAATGTGGACTGCAGTGTGATTGCGTCGATTTGAAGGTGTTCGATGTAAACGTGTCGGGTGCTTAGACCGTCTTGTTTATCGGCGACTTGTAACGAGGCGTCCATGACTGGGACGGTGTAGTATTTCTTCGCTTCTTGTTTGTTGGAGACCTCGATTTTCTTTTGGGAGATCTGGTAGAATTTTAACAAGCTGTACAGGAACTTGTCGCGGAGTTTAACGATAAGCGGTTGGAACTTCGCCCGGCATGTTTGTATGTGGATGGCACCCGACGACCTGTCTATCTTCCGCAAGATGTCGAGCAAGAAAAACGGCGATCTGTCCTTCGGTATCTTGTTGCAAATGACAACAGGGAACTCCGCGCGGACCTTTTGATCATCCAGTTGCAACGCGCCGATTTTGGTGGAGTACGATATTGTTGTTTTGTCACGTTTTCTGTACAGCACAATGGACTGGAGGGATAGATGCGCGATTTCAACTTCGTTCGACACTAGAACAGCGGCTACCCCTTGGATGTTCAGCTTGGTGGTCGACAACAGCGACTCATTCACAAACCATTTATCGATTTCTTTATCCAACGTCAAGGAAATCATAGTTTGTCCATGCCGGTGCCTGACCCTCAAATACACTGGTGATTCACCTATATCATGGCATTCCTTCATCGTCCCCTCGTCATCTCCTGTTGTGCTGTCTCTGTTCTGATGCCTCGGGTCAAGGTTGATGGTGACCGCTTCACCCAAACCAACCTTAATATCCATGACTTTTTCAGCTTCAGGGAAAACCCATATAAACGGACGAGTCGTTTTCGGTGGGAATCTCAACGGGGCCTGCCCCGATTTCAAATCTCGTTTTGGTTCGCGTTGCTTTGCCCATACCGGGTAAGGAGTTCGGTTTTCAATGACATACGGTGGCTTCCTCAATGGGTCTATTGTGATGTACACGATGCTCCCCCGTTGGAAGCTCGCTACTTTTACAACGTCAAACTCTGCAATTTCGATTTCAGACTCTTCTGAAGGGAGGGTTGAGGTCGGAGAGGCTGACTTCGAACGCTTTTTAATGGTCGTCGTGTAGGTTAAGTTAACATCGTTGTCGCCCATTCTGTCGATTGTGAAGGGTTTGCAGTATTTTGGATCGGTCCCGTCTGTTCTCTTTATCGCGATGAAGTTGTCGGAGGCACCGCCTTCGTACTCTTGATACGTGTTTTGTGACGATACGACAAATAGAGATTTTGGTCTTTCTTGACCGACAACGCCGGCGCCTCGTACCTCGTGTCGAATTGTTACCGCCTTGGGCATTCTGTTGTGGATGATCCATCGGGGTGTAAATTTTATAACCTTTGTTCTTGTGGCGACCTTGCCCCATGGGAATTCGATGCTAAACGCGATTGTTTTCGGGAGATCGCCTGATCTCTCCGGGCACTCGATTGTCCCAGCCCCGCCCACCTTTGAAATATCAATTTTTGCAGACCACTGTGGGATGCTTTTACCCACGCGAAGGATTCTGACGTATAAATGCCCGACCTGTTCCTTTTCTGGTAAATCGGGCGGGGCCATTAAAAACGGTTTCGAGCCCGGTTTGATGCCCTCCCCAGGGTTCTGCCCTGCAGTCAACGCGTTCATCGCAGACTCTGCGAGCTTCATTGGATTGTGTACTGCTAGCTCTAAACAATACGCTGTTTGGTTGATAATCCACAACGGGCAGAAAACCGTTATCATTCTCTCAGAGTATTCCATTGCAAGATGCACTTGTCTTCCTCTCTGGTCGGACAGAACAATCGTGCTCACCCTTCCTTGGTGGTTCTTCCCCGGATTTCTGACCAAAAACGGCGTGTTAAACTTGCTTTCATGTCTTTTAATGACTTCCCCCGTCGGCTGAACGACATCGATGTCAAGGTACATCGCGTGGAAAGGGTTCGCTTGGCAAACATGCGTTGTGTCGTCAGTGGGGAGGTCACCCGACGCGGCCACCACGTACTGCACGCCTTTCTTTGACTTCTTGAAGAGTTTCTTAATGGAACGTTTCTGCTCCCCGTTTCCGTCCCATGTGTACAGCGTGTACTTAATGGAAAGCCCGGTGAGGTTTTGGATGGCGAAGATGGGAAGCAGTGTGATGGTTGTGTCCCCCACACCATCTACATCCGTGTTGATATCAACATAGCACTGGAAGTCCGCAGGAACGTCGGAATCTTCGTTCAGTTCCATGGCTGGCGAAGTGAGGACGAACATCTCATGATGCAGTTTGTGCAAGAATCCGAACGGCAACCCAAGCTGTGCCATCTTGTATTCAAAACCGTTATCCATGATAGGTTTGACTTGGATGAACGACTCTGTCAGTGCAGCGTGTGGGATGCTGACAGACCCTCCTGGATGTGAAATCATGTCCCCGCCTGCCGTGATCAAAACCTGATGGGGTGTCGTGTTCACCACGACGACGCTTGACCTTATCGTCACCTTCTTTCGTCCTGTGTCCGTCAGCTGCACGGAGCAGAATAGTTTGACGTTTCTGTCGTTCAGTTTCATTGTCAAGCCTGCCGTCCCTACCTTCCCGATGTCCACCACGGTCGTCACTTCTTGTCCCTCGATGCACAGGTTCACGCAGTGCAGCACTTCTTTTCCGTATTTCTTACCAAAGTTAAAGTGAACCGAGTCGAGGTTCACAAGCTTCGCGACCTCCCCTTGGTACGAGAGCTCCAAACTGTACCCCGTTTGGTTGGTCACCTCGTACATGCGGAACTGTGTGGTTGTTTTTTGTGCCGCTTTTGTCGGCGAATTCTCTGGCGGGATGCTGGCCTGCCTCTGCACGGTGGGCTGCGGTGAAAACGCGTCACCAAAACGCTTTGAATCCACCAGTGTTTTAACCAGCTGCGGCGTGATAAGTGTGTTGATGGGCGTGATGGTGGCATTGAGGTCCTTCTTGTGCTGCCCGACAAGGGCAACACGTGCGCTTATATGGATAGGCTTCGACAGCACGGACTCCCATTCGCAGTTTTCAAGATTGTAGTAGTCGAGGTTCACAGTGGCGTTGACGAGGTCTATCTTCTGGCTCTCTGTTGTGGTCGAGCCCTTCAGCTCGACACAAAGCAGTTGCGCGAAGAACAAAGGTATGTCGAACCCACTACTGTCTTCCACCACAAGTACGTCCACTGTGGGCAGCACGATCTCCCCGGTACGTGAAACTGCCTCGACTTCTTTTTTCTCCTGTTGTGACTTGACGATGGCGTCACGGATGATGTCAGCGTCGTTCTTTTCCATTTTCAGCTTTGCCTGTTTTGAGATGATGGCCAGCGACGTCTGAAGTGAAATCAACGCCCTGCTGATGAGCCCCGCGTCTGCTGACGACAGCCGTACATGGAAGCTGGTAGCGTGCAGCTTGCAGAGGTTCTCCTTCAGCACGATGTTCACGATCTCAACAGGCTCCAGCAAGTGTGTCATCTCCGACAACATTGGTCGAACTGAGAAGTCCTTCACCGTGATCAGCGCCTCTTCGTCCAGAACATCCTTTCCTAATGTGGTCCACACGTATCCGCCTTCGCCGTTGAAGCGCAGCTCGATCCCGTCCTTCAATCGTTCCTGCTTCTCGGGAAGGATCATGGACAAGCTAAACTTCGCTGTTATCCGCACGCTGACAGGAGAATCACCCTCCTCCTCCGTTGCCGCCCACGCAGTGATAGGGGGCACGCCCCTGTCTATCTCGTTCTTGTCGGGAACTAGGTAGATGCACGCTCCGTCGTCTGCGTCTACAAAGTCCATCACTTCTTTGTTGTATAAGTACAGCTTCGTCGCCACAACGACAAGTGTCACGCCAGCGTCGATCTGGATGAGCGGCTTGTCGCCGATAAGGTGCAGCTCGCAGCCGTTTCCGTTGATCTTGACAAGGTTCTGCTTTGCACCAGATATCATCAATTTCTTGTCACGGTTGAGCACCATGTCCCCTGGCAGCACGTAGTCCGAGTCGATGATGATAACGTCAGGTGCAGCGAAGGTGTCGGGCATGGTGGCCGCCGCGTACGGCAGATACACGAAGTTCATGACACCGAAGAAGAACTGCGGGACGATGACAAGGGTCAGCTTCCCGAGGTTGAGGTCGATGTTTTGGTCGCCATGGGTGCCGTCTCCTTGCTTGTACCGCAGATTGGTGCCCTCGAACTCCAGGACAGGGCCCATCTCGGAGTCAATCCCAAACCGTTCAAAGGAAGCTTCAAGATCTGTCTGCCCAGTCGTCCGCTGTGCATAGGTTCCAGTCAAGCCTGAAATACTGATGGTGCTCTTAACCTTCGGTTCTTCAAGCTCAGGAAGGTTGAGGTCGTCCTTTATCGAACCGCCCGACTCGAGGCTCAGACTGACCAACGGAAGTGTCACCGCGATGTGCATCAGTTCCGTGTCGACGACTGTGTCTGTCGTTGTGGTTCTGGCACGTGCCAGCAGCTGCTGGGGGGTTTGGTCTTCCTTCTCTGATACAATCTTGGCAGGTCGTTCCCTAGACAGCTTGGATAGCGTGGCTGAGTAGTCGTAGGCGACGGCAGCGATGGTGCGCACATCGGAGAAGTCGAAGAATGACTCGATGGCCTCACCTTCCACCGCCACAACGCGCCTTTCTGTGTCGCTCTTGATGTCTGTTCGTGTAAATGATATCTGTGCCTTTGAAGGACGCAGCACGTAGTCATCCCTGAATACCGACTTCACCGCCAGGTCAACCAGCGTTGCGGTCACCGTTTCGTCTTTATCCGTTTTGCTTGTGACAAGGCTCAACAGCCCGAAGTCAATGATGAACCCCCGATGAGGCTTGTTGGAGCACAGGATGGCGACCTTGGGTCGATTCCAAGCCAAATCGAATATCGGTAGCACAAGTTTTGACGCAACCACTTCTTCGGGGGTAGCGCTCTCCTTCACGGGGCGGACCTTTATCGCTTCCAGACGATGCTCAGGCGTGGGGGCCCAAATGTTGCAGAGAAGCTTAAACTCGGGACCCACCCCCCATTGGTACAGCGAGGAGAAGCACACGACAGTTGCAACAATATGCAGCTCGCCGACACGGCCAGTGGCTTTCTCCCATTTGCCTTCTTCAGATTTCTTGCTGATGTGAAGGGAGAGGGCTGTTTCTTCCTGTTGAGAGGTGATGACTTTCGTGTTTTGCACGTCTTTCATATTAATCTTGCTCACCGATAAATCCAAACTCCGCGCCCCACCCGGCTGCCATTCATAGAATATCTCAGAGGAGGTAGATATCTCGCACACATTCGGAATCCTGAGGTCGATCTCCTTCATCTTCACGACATGTCTTATTATATGCTCGGCAGGGGGTCCTTTTACCCATGGCTCGCCAGGTGCGGGCCATCCATCGTCGGGTTCGACCCATCCCAGGAGCTTGTATCCACCGTTTCTGCATGCTTGCGAGGATAGGAGGGAGTCCACTACGTTGATGAGCACTCTGTGGTCCAGTACTACGAGGAGTTTTTTGTCTATGGTGTACGTCAGCTCTTGTATCCTCCGGCCTTCGTCAGGGGTCCTCCACACGATCTCTGTTTTCATCACACCGTCGTCGTCCAGCTGCATCACGATATCCGAGTTGACCCCCTCGCACACCCTGAACCTCTTCATGGCTACATCGTTCTCAAAGTCATCATTAGCAAACCATCGTATAGCCATTGCCATGTCCATTTGCAGGGTGTACATTGGAATGGCGGTTTCAAGCCAGATGATCGACAAGTCGGCGAAGTTGAACGCCCACGTGAAAAAATTGTATCGTTTGGTGTCGACGAGCTGTGTGTACGGTAGGGGAGCTTGGGGCGGGGTTGGGAAGTGAGGCTTCCACGGCTCCATGAGAGATTTTGTCAACCACGTTAGCAGCGAACAGTAAACCCTGTCCGAGTAGTACATAACACATTCATTGGGGATATCAAGACAAAGCTTTGTTTTAGGATGCCGCTGGTACGGATCGACCATAGAGTGGGTGGTACACAACGTCATAGAGGTGGGCTCGCTGAAAACCCAACCCTTCGGGACCTCGTCTGCCATCTCATCCGGGGCCTCCATCAAAAGGTCCTTCATGTCGATCATTGTGACGTACAGCACATCGTCCTCATCTGTCTTCACCAGCTCGTTTATGACACCTATGTGTTCTGCATGCGCTTTGAAAATTCCGCTGTCTGAATCGATTGTAGGTGGCAACACCAAGGACAAGTCCTCACATTCTATTATAGTCTTCAGCATATCGTAGTACGGTTCTGTAGGTGTGGCCATCGGGTCATAAGCATCGAATGGGATCACCATCGGCTTCCCGTCGAACACGGGACGCCACGATATCCAGGCAAGCCGGGAGCACAGTCCTGTCTTGAAGTACTCTAAGATGGTCCATAGGAAGGCTTGGAAGTATGTGACTTCTGCGTGGGCGAGGTTCATTCGGACTTGGTGTGTGAAGGCCAAGCCGTGGTAGTACGATGGGCGGGGTGGTGTCGCGTCGCCTTTGAGAGCACCGCGGTTTTGAAAATTAACGTATTCAAAGTCCAAGCGCGATTTTTCATTGTAGTGCAAGAACCTCGTCCATTTCCCCTCCGTCAGCGCGTTCTCCAGCCACGGTTTGTGCAGCATCCCGTCCATCGCAATCCCATACGGAGTGTCGAAAAATTGTAGGGAAAAGTCCTCGCCCCCTACCCGCATCACTACCTGCCCATCGGGACGCTGGCAGCTCATGTCAATCTCCCCCTCGACCTCCACAAAGAACCCAATACCTTGCTTCTGTTCGAACGGCTTGGGCAGCTCCGGGGGTTTTTCCACCTTTTCCCGCACTATTTTATTCGCGGCATACACCACCGTGTTCTGCTTCGCCTTAAGCGAAATGTTGATGAGGTCCCATATCATCTCCATCGCCTCTACTGCGGCAACTGACAGATGCAGCCCCATGCCTTTGGTGTTGATACCCATTTGCATGAGGGCCTGCTGCGTCTGCATTGGGTCGAAGTACTTGGAGCTGGGCATGAAGGACAGCCACCATACTGAAAAACCCGGGTCGCCTTCGTTGGACCACAGGAGCTGTTCGGAGGTGGAGTCGGTGACGACTAGCGAAGAAGCTTTGAGCTCGAACTTCGAGTCGTGCCCCGTGACATCCATTGCCATGCCGCAGTTAGAAAGCACCCAGCTGGACTGCAAGCTTGTCTCTTTGTTGTCCTCTTCGAGCTGCACTTTAAGATCACCAAGCTC
This sequence comes from Diplonema japonicum, assembly GCA_964019335.1. Classification (NCBI taxonomy): domain Eukaryota; phylum Euglenozoa; class Diplonemea; order Diplonemida; family Diplonemidae; genus Diplonema; species Diplonema japonicum. The sequence goes on from OZ025673.1 coordinate 302,735, forward strand.
GATGGAGAGAGTGAACCACGTTTGATGACAAGCCACCTTCGCTTCGGGGTCAACAGTCACCGCAACCGGCAGCAGGTTACCCGCTTTAATGCGCTTGAACGACTGCAGCCACCTGTTGTGCATCGATGCGGTAGGGAGTTGGATCCACAAGGATACGTCGCTGTTTATGGTGATCATGATGGAGTTGTGCGGCTCGCTTATCTCGAAGTGCCCGGATGAGAGGTCCACTAGGGTAGCCACCTTTGACGACTTATGCTTGTCATGCAGACGAAGGTGCCCTGATGTCCCGTCCAACTCTGCGAATTGCTTCTGAGGCTCCGCAGTGATGTCCATGATCTCCTCTGCCACAGGGCCCAGCACCAACGCGAATGTGGAACATGTATCATCTGTTTCATCTTCACCCTCGGCACGGGCGACGTCCACGGACCCACGCCCTGTGACGTTCCAGGCAAGCTCCAGGAGGTTGGTAAAGGCCTGTTCGGCTGTGTGTAGGTTCCCCCGTGACATGTGTATCACCATGTTGCGCAGCTCGCCCTTCATCGTTATCTTCGCTATTTCATGGCATTTCGGAACCAGTGACGCCAGCAGCCTGAGGTCCAGCACTGCGTCGACAACAAGAGGTCTGCACACAGAGTCGTAGTCCCTGTACGCCATGCTGCTCCATCGCCTGATGGACGTCGTCATCACCTTCCCGTAGTCAGACTTCACTACATAGTGGTTGTAGTAATCGTCTGGCAGGTAGTCCTTTCGCCCTTCCCGCCCTTCGACGGGGTCGGGATCGGAACACACACTAAAGGTGTCTGCGGTAAGAACCAAAGCAACGGCATCTAGGTCCCTGCAGTCTGAAGGAACGATGAGACAGGGCTGGTCCATCACAACGCTGACGTTCACCGTCGTCTCTCTTTCTAGCGACATCTTGAGCGCTGTTGCTAGGTCATTCGCCACGGTAACTGGGGCTGGTTGTTGCTTCTTCGCTGTTTCTAGATCACTAATCTTCCCGTACACCCCAACCCCCCAGAAGGCAGCCACAGTCTGCAGCCACGTCACGTCGACGATGGCGTCCATGGGACGCAAGTGCACATCGATGTTGTAGCTGCCTGCCAACTGTGCGTCGGCCACCCTGCTGACTGTGGCAAGCAGAAGATGCGCACTAGAGCTGGCGCCCTTTCGTATCAAGGAGGTGTAGTGGGAGCCTGTCAACGAAGTACTAGACATTTCGATATCCTTCAGTGTGTTGACGAGCTTCCACGACTTGTTCATATCCTGCCACCTTGATGTGAACTCCGTGAGCTGGATAGAAGCGAACGTGATACGCGGTGTCACAGCCAAGGGTGTGGTCGGACCAAAGACGTGCTTGTACATTGTGAGGAGCTTCTCGTCAACACCGAGCTTGGTGAGGGAAGCAGAGTCGAGGCTGAGCAGGTCATTGGCGCTGAGATTCGAAGGAATGTCTTGCACGGGGAGGTTCATGCACTCAAGGAGCTCGATAGCTGTCTTCGGGGTTGCACTGTTCTCGCACATCTCAACCATTCCCTTCCAGATAGTCACCTGAATGCGTGTTTTCACGTACGAAGACGGCATAGAGAGAGGCTGGGCCGTCGGTGTGCTGCCTTCAATGCTGTCATCAATGCCCAGTTCCTCGTACAGCATTTGTTTTTGCTCCGGGGTCCACTCGTCGGCGTCTAGGAGTTTCCACACTTCTTGTGCGTTTTCTTCGGTCTCTTCGTTGGCGCCTTGGTCGGACCATCCTGTCCACCACTGCCACCAACCGCCTTCCTTCTTTTGTTCAGGCATCGCTGCGTCTTTATGCTGCTCTCTTTCCATCCGCAGCTGAAAGTACGCTAAACGTCTGAAATATATTATAGACTCAGCATCAAGGTGGTCCTCAACATCTGCGAGGTGTGCCGTCTCGTCTTCTGATAGTGGTTGACGCCATGGGACATTTTGCGATCGTTTGTACATTTGGATGTACAGTTCTTTGAGCTCGCGACGCCGTTTTAGTTTTTCCCAGCAAACGTGGGTTCGCATTCTCGACTCGGCGCCGACCAGCCGAACGCACTTGTAAGCGAACAGCCACCAGTTCTTCGCATCGCCTTTCACACCAGTGGAGGGACGGAACTGACGGAACTTGTCAAGCATCGCGAAGTCCGCAACATAACGCGCAGTTCGGTTGATAGCATCATACTGCCATCTCTTAAGCCTGATGTTGAGGCATTTGAACGAAGCGTCGACGGTGTTCTTTGGATGCGAAAGGTCGAGTGCGACATAAGACGGCTGCGTCGTGACACGCAGTTCGACGTCCAAGGGGTCAGGGGTGCAGCGCTGCGAGATAAGAGTGCTGGAAGCCGACATGATTTCCTTCCATTTGTCCAAAGACGAAATTTTAGAAACCCCTGTGAGCCGGGGTGCAACGGGGAGATGGTCGATGGCAAGGGTAAGCCCCTTCAACTTGCACAAACGATACATTTGGGAAACAGACTTATACGCGCCTTCATTGGTACGCCATTCGGCATCGGTAGGAATGGCAGAAAGCTCCTCTGTTCTAATGGTCCACACGACAGGACGCCTTGGGTCCGTGCAGGAATCCTCGTATCGAAGAACCGCGTTTTTAATTGAAATCTGTAGAGTCGAGAGGATGTGACGGGATAAGCGGGATCCGAACCCTTCGCTTTCTTCGTTTGTAGGTTCTTCTTCGTTTTCCGGTGCCGGTTGTAAACTCGAGGTTCGGGTTGATTCGAAGATTCGAAGTTGTGTTTGTTTCCGCAACCTCCGTTTCTTCCTTTCGTGGACCTCGTCCCACTGCGTACCTTTGATGGGCTGCACTACTAGCTGCACATCGCTCACTTCAACTTTGCACGTTTTCGAATAGAAATGCTTCCACGGGATTTCTATCCGTAGCTGTCCTATTATACCTTTGTCAATGATCACAGGGAGGTCGAACTCATCCAAGGCCTCTGGTGCGAGCTCCAAATCGTGCAGAACTACTTCCCCGCTCCACATACTGACCTGGAGGCCATGACGGTCGAGGTTCTTAATATACCGCCCTAGATAGCTGGAGAAGATAGACGCGACCCATCTTTCCAACATCCCGTTTGCATATACCTGGATATGATATGAAAGAAAAAGGAAGAGGGGGAATAAAATAAAAACTTTACTGTTGCGATGCGAATCTCGCCCGTCGGTATGCCTTTAAGGCCGACAGTCGATCGGCAGACGATGGAGTTGACGCGGCTGGGGAAACAACCGCCGTTGAAGTTGTAAACGAAGAGCTAAGAGACGAAACAGATCTAGAACTTAAAGAAGATGCAGAAGGGGGGCGGGGTGTGCACGCACGGACCGGGGGTGGTTCGATGGCTTTCAACTCCACCTTGTGAATTTCCAATAAGTGCCCAGGTATTGCACTTTTCCGGCCTTTATCCGGGGCTGTATAATTCTCCTTCGCGTGCACTGCCATAGCCACCCGAGGGAGCGTCTGCCCTTTCGGGAATATCTTTGAATGGGAATATAGTTCTTTATGACCTTCTTTAAACACCCTGACAGGTTTTTCTCTTTTCAAAATAGGTACTTCAACAGGGGGCTCTTTCGCTGCCATCATCATCCGCAACTCCTCCCGCCGCCCCTCTTCTTGCAGACGCTTGCGAAACTCTTCTCTCTCTTCTTCTCCTCTTTTCTTCATGTATGCATCTACTTTTTCTTTAATCGCCTTTTCTCGTTCATATATTAAAGAGGCCTGTGCCAGTTTTCGATCGGACTCTGTTGCGATCGTTTGGTATTGTGCTTGGCACCCGCCGGGTACTGAAATTCCCCATGGGGGCAGACGCCTGGGGCCACCTTCCATCACCTCTCCCCCTCCCCCCCGGGCTATTGTTGTCTCACTGACTTAGAAAAAGAGAAAGAAAAAAAAAAATAAACAAGAGGAAAGAAGAAAGAAAAAAAAAACTTCCTCTGTGTAAGATTTTCTTTTTTTCCCCCTCTCAAGTTAACCACACAAGATGTTCGTCAACTCTTTTCCGTACTTTGCACGCAATTCTTGGATGCTGTTGAGGTGTGCAGATACCCTGAACCCTTCATGCTTTTGGTTCACGATCGAAGACGATGCTAAGAAAGCTGCGAGGTCAGTCTGTGCAACAAGAAGCGGCTTCATATACGCAAGACAAAGATATATGATGCAAGGAAGACACTCGGGACCGTAGAGCAACGTTGCAGAGAGAGTCGAAAGAACATCCTGCCAATCCAAGAAATTGAGGAACATCTGGTGCGTCCAGAGGTTCACGACGTAAAAAGCAGGCGTGTCGTTCAAACGGAAGAGGTTCAAGAGTGGAAGGGCTTCCTTGTTCAACAGGTGTTCGACAGCAGCGGAGACTCGAAGCGTGTCGGATGGGGTACATTTGAAGAACTGCATTCCGGGGAGACGATTCACGCACTGTATCCTGTCCACCCCAAGAATAAACAGCACGACAGTAGTCCAATCGATAGTTGTTAGCATGCTTGACAGATCCGCTATGTGACTTTGTGTTTTGGATTGGTCCAGCAGCCCCAGGTACGTTCCGTACTTGACCCCTGCTGTTGCAGCCGCCTCTGCGTGCTGATGGGGTTCGGCAGGCACGCTGTCCACCTCTTCGATGCCCTCGCTCACGATGATGAACTGGAAGATCAATCTGAACAACTTCTTGTTGTGCACCGGACTAGAGTCTAACAGCAGCGCACGCTTGAAGATATCCTTCACACCCTCGACCCACTCCTGTTTCGCTTCGTTCATCTCGTTGGAGACTGCCGTCAGGACCTGCTCCACCGCGTGTGCCAGTGATGTTGTCAGACTCGATAGGCTTACTGCTGGTTGTCCTGCTTCTTTCACCACCATCACGTCTGGCATGATGGGGTACGTCCATCCCCTTGGTGTCCATTCCTCCCTCTCGATATCTGACAATTCTGGTGCATTGCACTCCGGTGCCTCGCCTTCTTCGTCGTCGTATAAGACTCCGCAATGTGCTTCGTTCACAACCCCCAACGGCCCTTCTATGTCTGGTTGTTCCGCCCACAGGCCTTTGAAGAACAAGAATTCCCAGCAGGAGGACTGCTTCGGTAGCTGTCGTTCGCCCGGTCCCCCGATGACGCCCACAGCGCATAGCATGATGTGGCGTAGCAAAGACGCGGGGTGCAGAGTCAGATCGTGCATCTGCAGTGTCTGCAGTTCCTTCACCACGTCGTACTTGCTGATCAGCAGCAACGCTGAGTCGAGCAGCATGACAGAGCCCAAAGCAAGCGCACTCAGGACCGACACTTCTACATCGCAATCGGCTTCCAGTTTCAACACCGCAGTAATGCTACGGTGCATGGCCTGCGTGGGGTTCTGCCACGTGGTGGAACATATCATGGCTGCCCGCAGAAACTCCCAGTACCGCATGGTGAGTGCAGCAGAGTTGTCTTCTGTTTGCATCATGCAGTGCCCGTTTGTCTCTGCTTGCCAGTACCGCATGGCACCCTCTAGCCCTGGCACGCCTGGAATGGAAGTCACCTCACTCAACAGGTCCCCGCTCATCACCAACATCGTCAGCGCAGGGGTGCCCTCTGTGAGCACACCTACGGCACTACGCTTCACCACATGGTACATCAGGTCTGTATCACTAGCCACCGCACGAGCCACATACGGATTGTGGAGGCTCCCTACCACTGGGTCAAGCCCCTCGAGGCCCCTTTCATTCACAACATTCTTCAACATGGTGACGATGTCATTGACAGGAGCGTGCACAGCAAGCGAAGGGAACTGTAAAATGGCTCTCGCGAGGGAGAGGGCCTCCTTGCGGAGGCGGGACTTCCAAGACCCTGCTTTGAGGAGGAACTTGACAACGATGGACAGCAGGCTGTCGCCCACAGGGTGGTGGGTCAAGATGTCGCGGCCTATCTTTTGCTTGGTGAGCTCAGTGAGAAAGCGCATCTCAGCAACAAGGGTGGCGGTGAGGACAGAGTCGAAGGGGCGCTCTTCCGCTGCGGCTGCAATGTCGATGAGCGGCAGTAGGTAGTTGTGCACCACCAGGTAAGACACGGAGGGGTCCACGAAGCTTGCGGAGAACGACAGCAGGCAAGAGTAGGTAGAAGAGATGACAGCAAATGGGTTTTTACTAGCAGCGTTTCCGTAAAGCCCACGCAGGCTGTGAAGGATGACTCCGTGCAAGGCTGTCGAGGCCACCAGATGGTCGTCAGACAACAGGAGCGATGTGTCGGATGTGTGCGTTGCGAACATATGCAAGTGCATCAGGTCAGACCCATTCAGCACAACAGGGAACACTCGTCTCCCTTCTTCATATGTCAACGTGAGCGCAATAAGGCTAATACAGTGCAGTAGAAGCTGGTCGCTTTCGCATGCAGGGCTGTCTTTCGATGCTGTCTGCAGCATGCTCAACCGCTGTGCTGGCTGCAGCCCGTTCAGAGCTGCGACTGACTCGTCCACATTCTCGCAAAATGCAACAAGACAGCACTCCCGCAGGAATCCAGGATTGGAGAAAATATAACTTCGGACCTTCGCGGACTTCATGTACAACTCGAACCAAAGTGCGGTGGGGTCGATGCTCGCAAAGATAGTGAGGACGGCACGCGAGGCAAGCATATTGGTGAGGCTGTGAAGGAGCCTTGGGAAGAAATCAATGTACATCCACTGCGTCTCAACAGTACAGAGGGAACGGTGGAGAAGACGGGCAGCGGCATAACTACCTTCATCTCTATCGAACAACCCGATGAGGGATGTTGTGATTTGCGCGGTTTGCCAACATTCGCAAACTTTGATAACGGAGAGAAGGGTACGGAGTGCAACATGTGCGACAGGGGGCGACGAGGCAAGGCTGCGAACGAGGTTTTCTCGCATAGTGGGCCAGTCCTCTGTGTCGCAGATTTCAGCTGCCATGTTGTTCAAGGAAGTTAAGAGTGCGATTCGTGTGGTTTCGTCAGCTATCAATGTTACATCGACCATCATATCTTCTACTTCGCTGCCTTCTTCGGTGTACCTGAGGGACACAGCGACACCAGACAACCTCATGGCGGTTTGTTTCACTGTTTTGTGGAATTCCATCACATCGTCCGGTTCGCACCACTCAGAAAGCTCGTCGTCGAGGGTGAAGATTTGCGCTGAGAGGCTTGTGCTTCTTTCATGGTTTCTTCCAGGCCTTGCTTGCGTTACCAATGGTAGCATATAGCCGTTTGTTTCTAGGTTTTCAGCCTCTTCGCTTATTTTGGCGTGGCATAGTTGGTATTCTTTGCTTTCCTTTGCTGATTTGACTGTTGTGAGCCAGACTTCTTCGGAGATATGGGTGTTTTCGGACGCGGCCATGATTCGATCTACTTTTTCGCCCAGAATTTTTGACGCCCTTTGTACCAGTTCCAGATCCTCGTAGTCTTCATCAGTTTCCCCTAGAATGGCGAGCTGGCGTACGATGTCATCTTTCTTCCCAACGAACAGAGATTTCTTAGCCTGGCGTTCTTGGAGATCTCGTACGAGCTCCTCCATATCAGGATTTTCTTTTTTTTTTTCTTTTGTTTTATATTAAAATCCTTTTTTTTCTTCCCCCCCCCGGCATTGAACAATTAAAAAAAAATATTTTTTTCTTCAAAGGGGAAAGTGGTGGAAAGCGGGGGGGAGGGAAAGAAACGAGAAAAAAAAAGGGGGGTAGTAGTGGTGGAAAAAAAAAAAAAAAAAGGAACTAATTATACGAACAAGTAATGTGGATTGTGCAAAAAAAAAAAAAAGAATAAATAATAGTAATAATAAAAACTGGAAAAAAAAAAAAGAGATTAAACCTCCCTGCCATCCCCCATCGTCAATTAGGGTGGGGGGGGGTTCCTTTTTTTTCTTTTCTTTTTTTTTTTTCGTTCTTTTATTTGGTAGTAGTGAGAAGGGCTTTCAGTCTCTTGGACTCGCGTGTTTTCTTTTCGTTCGTTCTCCTCTCCTACTCACCACATGGTTTCTTTTTTTTTTTTTTTTTAATGGTTTGAAATGGATTTTTTGTTCCCAAAAGAAAAAAAAAGAAAAAAAAGGGGAGGGGGAGAATAAGAGAACAAGCACCCTTTTTTTTAATTCTGACATTTCCTTCTTTTCAGACAACGTATGGTTCCCAGCAATCCTTGGCTGCTGTTTCTGGTTAGCTTCACCAGAGCTGTCTATTTTCTTGTTTGTTCTCTTTCCCCCCCCCCTATAAATAAAAAAACTCATTTCTCACCCGCGTCCTCCCCCACCTCCCCTTACTTATTTGTTTGCTATGCAACTGTTACAATTTCTTTTCTAAAAAACTTAGATTATTTGTAGTGCATAGTGCTGCCAACATTCTGTTGATTGTGTGTATCTTGCATGAGTTTGGAAAAATAGGTGCAATCCGAAAATATATCTTTTTCTCCCTCTTTTTTTTTTTTTGTTACAAATATTTATCTTTCAAAAAATGATTTTATAACTATATGCAACTTGTGCCGAGCAAAAAATTTTCACAGCTTTTTAAAAAACCTTTTTTGCTCGTGCGAACAACAAAACTTCCTCTTTCATAAAGTCGACCACATCGCTGTATAATGTGTGTTACGATCTACTTGCGATTTTTTTTTTTTTTTTTTTTTTTTTTTTTGTTTCATCAAAAAATAATAACTATTAAGTCGACTTTATTTCCCGGGCGGAGATTTTCAACAATCCCGAGGTATTTGAGCACAGGCCGAGGGATAGTTATCCCCGCCAAGGGAAAGGGAAAGTCAACTTTAGTACCCTAATCTGTAATTTTACTTTTCCTATATTTTGCGCCCATGGTTGTCAGAACACTGTGATAGTAAGGCCTACAGGCCATGCGCCGACCCCTTTTTTGAAAGAAAACCCCTGTGGAAAATAAAGTACTTTATTGTCCTGCCGGGAAATAAAGTGCACTTTATTTCCACTGGCCGGAGGGAAATATAGGACGAATAAAAATAAAAATTGATAGTTAAAACGCACCGTGATGGGCTAGCATCATCTTCATGCTGTCATCTGGGGTGTTAAAGAGTGACAAAAATTTTCAAAAAAAAAATCAAAAAAAAAAAAAAAAAAGGAGGCGCCACCCCTTTTTTTTATTTATCTGCGAAAACCAAAAAAAAAAAAAAAAAAAAAAAAAAAAAAAAAAAACCTAGGTTATCGGTTAAATATTTATGTACCACAAGTTGGTAGAATGAAAAAAGTAGTATTTTTAAATTTGTATGACACCAAATAAGAAAAAAAAAAAAAAAGAAAGAAAGAAAAAAAAAAGAGCTTTCTATTTTCTTCATGCCTCTCGGTTTGTTTTAAAAAAGTTTTTTTTTTTGTTTGGGAACACATGGCACAAGATTCAGGCTGGATCAGCAACATGAAAAAAAAAAAAAAAAAAAAAAAAAAAAAAAGAGAATTAAAAAAAAAAAACACCCCATCTCCTCGTAAAGCTGAGTTTTTAACAAAGCAGCTGAATTTTCTTTTCTTTTTTTTTTTTTTTTTCTTCCTTCTTCTTTCATTCTCCCTCCCAAAATACACTGACAGATGTGCTTCAGGTCATTGTACATAAAAGTTTGAACAATAAAAAAAGAAGAAAAAAAAAAAAAAAAAACCACCAAAATATGTCAAGCCCACATTCCCCGAAAGTGAGCGAACCTTGGTGAACAGAAAAACAGGGTGGGTATACTTTCTTCTTTTTTTTTTTTTTTTTTTTTTTTTTTTTTTTTTGGGCAATTAGCCAGCCTGGTGACCAAAAATACCAGTGAAATGTCTGTTCTTGCTTTTTTTTTTTTTTTTTTTTTTTTTTACCCCCCGTTTCGACCGCTACCTGGTGAAACAGAGTAAAGGCCCCCTGTCATGAAAAACCTTCTGAGGGATGAGCCTATTTTTGTTGGTGTACGCGTGTATGCCCGAAAAAAGGAGTGAAATAAAATTCACCATAATTGGAAACGAAGTGGTTAGCAACGGGGGGGAGAGGGATAGGCAAGTTTTCTTGATGTTTGCATTTAAAAAAGATGTTTTTGAAGGGAACCTGCGGTATGTGACAGGATCGCCTTAAGAAAAAAAAAAAGAAAAAAAAATGGGGCGTTGATTGCTACACTAAGTGGCGTTAAGTGCGCAGCGAAGCATGAACTGTCTACTTGATCACAGGGGGCGCACTGCGCCGAGCTGTAGCTTCTTCTGCGTTCCGCGTCGTGTCTTTAATGCGTGCGGCTCAACCCCAGCCGGGGCGAGTGTGTCTGATGACCGACGTGGAGGTCAACATATATATCCATGTTATCCCTACCGTCGCAAAAAAAAAAAAAAAAAAAAAAAAAAAAAAGAAGAAGAAAATGATTTTCTAACCGGGTGGGACCAGAACCGTTGGAAATTCAAAAGGCGATATTTATGAGGAAATCCCACTTGAGGGGACAACCTTTTAAAACGACCTTGGGGCGGGGGAGAGGATGAGTAAAAAAAAAAAAAAAAAAAAAAATCCCCACTGGGATATAAAAAAAATGATTGAAAAAAAAAATTGCTTTTTTTTTTCCCCCAACTTTCACCCTTCTGTTCTCTTTCTCTTCTTTCAGATTTATCTTCTTTCAATATTTCTTAATTTCTTTCAAAATGGGAGGAAGAGAGAGAGAAGAGAGAGAGAGAGAGGGGCGGGGGGGGAAGAAAAGAGAAAGGAAAGAAGTTCTCTCGCTTTCGCTCTTCTTCTTTTCTTTTTTTTTTTTAAAAATAAATATCCCCCACAAAACAATCACAAGAAGAGAAGCAAGAAAATTCACCGTTCGCACTGGTGCCTGCGGTGGTTGTCAAGATGGGCGGCATCTGGGTAGAAACATAGCTTGAGGTACTGCACTTTCTGAATGCGTCTCAGATAATGACTTATTGTTGCACAGGACCGATTCACAGAGGGGGTCCTTCATTTCTAAGAGGGAAAACCAAAAAATAAAGATTCAAATCATGACTCTTATTTTTGTTGTTGGTAATACATAATTTTTTTTTTTTTTTTTTTTTTTTTTTTTCCCAGTCAGCTTACATTCCTTTAACAGTCTGCCATTTTTTCTTTTTTTCGCGAGAACTTACGAGACAAGGTTGAAAAAAAAAAAAAAAAAAAATCAAAATTTTCAAAAAAAAAAAAAAAAAAAACTTTATTTTCTTCTTCTTTCTTTCTTTCTTTTTTTTTTTTTTTTTATCTTTTCCTTTTTTTCCACAAAAGAAAAAAATTGTAAGTAATTGCGAAAAATGTGAAGAAATTGGGTGGAGATCCATAACACTACTTTTTTTTGGGGGGGGTCAGTTGGCCCATTACATCGGCCTACTTTACTTGGCTACAAACAATTTTGCATTACGCGCAGGACACAGGTGTGGGCCACATAGGCGCACCTCTACCTTTCACCGCCATAAATACCGACTTCATGGCAGTTTCACCTATTCTCTCTTGTCACCCCCTCCCTTTTATTTTCTTTGTTCATTCCTTCAAAACAAACCTTGGTGGAAGGAAGTTTTGGGAAGTCATACGGAAGGGAAAAAAAAGGGGGTGGGGTGGGGTAGGGGGACGAAAGGAAAAGGGAAGAAAAAAAAATATATAAAAATGAGTTAAAGGAGACCGGTGTTGGCGGCGCCCTGCACCAAGATTCGTCGAGACGTTCTTCCACTCGGGCGCTACTGGCGATGACCGACGTGAGGTCAACAGCGAACAACACATCTCAGATGCCCACCACCTTTTGAAAAAAAAAAAAAAAAAAAAAAGGGGGAGATCCCACCACTTCATTTTGACCATCCCTCAAAAAAAAAGAGGAACTGGGAAAAATTTGTTTGTACGTGCCGGGTAAAACCTGGAGAAGTTTGTCAACCCGTAAACACGTTGCCAGCGTTCAAAAAAAAAAATTCTAAAAGCACCCCTCATTGGTGAGTCAGGGCTGCTCTAGAATAAAATAAAAAGAGGGCCCGCTTGTTCCGCGGGTACAAGGGAAAGAGAGAGTATTTTGTGTGTGCAAAGAGGAAAAAAGAGGAACAGAAAATGAGCAAAAAAAAAGAAAAAAGTACAAATAAAAAAAAGGATGGGTAGAATAGGGGGGCTTTTTTTTTTGCTGTATAGAGAAAAGAACAAAAAACTAGATAGGAGGGGGGGGGGGGGGGGGTGATGTTATAAAAGCGTAAGAGTAGGAACAAATTTTTATTGTATCAAAAGTAGGGGGGGGGGGGGGGAGGAATCTTCTTATGTATGCAACATGTGACTGTTGCTTTCTTTTTTTTCTTTTTTCCCATTCACAGTATCACCCAGGGTTAACCGATCACCGTCGGGGTTTTTTTTGAAACCCGAGCAATTTTAGATTTTTTTTTTCGAAAATATTAAAATGCCATGGGCCCTCCCCCTACGTGACTGACGTCAATTTTAAACCCGATTGCAGTTAGACTAGGAGTTAACCCTGGGTTACTATGTTCTTTTTTTCTACACATTTTTCTTCTTCTTCTTCTTTTTTTTTTTTAATTTCACTCTTCTGAAATTACTTCACGCACTAGGGGGCCCATTACTTCACATTACTTCACGGTGAAATAATGGCCTGTTTTCCGTGAAGTAATAGGGGGTTTCCGGTAAATAATATGCCTCGGTAGGCCAGTTTTTGCCTCGGTTCGGTTCCCAGTGAGGCAACTTTCTCCTCTCAGTTTGCCAATATCCCCCCAGGTTCAGCTCAATTGGCCAACTTTTGCCTCGGCTCAGTTCCAAGTTGGACTACTTTTTCCTCCTCTATTTAGTCAGCTTACCAAGCTCCCCAAAAGACTTCAAAATATTGAAGCAGGAGTGAGAAGGCCTGATTAGAGATGGTGACAGTGGCAATGCCAGCGACAGCGGCAGCTCTTAGTCAACAAAAGGAGGGAAAACAACTTTGTATTGTAACCTTTGTAACCCCTCTCTTGTTGTACCCCTTGTCACCCCTTTGTGCCCCTCGTGGTGAAGTAATTTCGAGAGTGTCGTGAAATAAAACCACTTACCTACCGCCAAGTAATGCTTTACCGACCTCGAGGTAACAAAGTCATTACTTGTTGGCAGTAAATAGCTATTTTTTTTTTTTTTTAAATAGTACTCCCCCTCTTCCCCCCTTTTTTTTTGCAGGCTCGCAAATTGTCAACTACATTTTTGTTTTAAAAAAAAAAAAAAAAAAAAAAAAAAAAACCCACCGATATTTGAGGTGCCACACCTCTGACAAGGAGTCAATCTTGCGAGACCCCTCTTTACAGTGTGTCCCCCCCATACCATACTGTGGCTGGCCTTAATGAGTATGGAAGAAAATAAGTACATTCTCTCTTTTTTTTTTCTTTTTTTTTTCGTCTTCATCTTCTTCCTTATTTATGCTGCTACTTGGACCCCCAAAAAAATCTTTTTGGTAGTTCCGAGCATGCTGATCTTGCTGTGTGAGTTTTTTTTTTTTTCTTTTTTTTTCCTTCTCTCAGCGGACCCTTGGAGACCATTTCAAAAAATTCTTTTGGGAAACGAGCTTTCAAAATTAGAAATCCCGAAGGATACATTATCAATTACGTTCATCTGTCACAAACCTCATGTTAATCAGAAAAATCTTTTTCAATTTGTGCCAAAAAAAGAAACAAAATACCTGGTGTCTTTTAGTAAAAACATAGCTCAACAAAAATGTGATATTTTTCGGAGATTTTCAGAAATCCATGTGACAAATAACGAATAATTGACCATATATATTTATATATATTCTTCTCATTTTTTTTTTTTTTTTTTTTTTTTTTTTTTTTTTTTCCAATTTCTTTCTTTCCTCCCATTCCTTGCTTGCAATCATTATGTTATAAATAATCACTTGAGGGCGCAAAGAGAGGGAATCTAAAAAAAAAGAGGGGAAAACCGGTATTAAAAAAAAAGCTTTGTTTTGTTTTGTGTTGTTGTTCCAGGTTCTGTTCGTTGTTATATATTGTCTCTCGCAGAAAAAGAAAGAAAGAAATCAATGATGGGAGGGAGGGAGGGAGTGGGGGTCAAAAAGTCCTTTAAAAAGTGTCCACGATTTGGGGTGTTTTTTTTTTTTTTTTTTTTTTTTTTGAGTTTCACTTCCAAAACATTACCTGAGCTCCCCATGGCCAGCCGATTCAGCACCTTTCCGGGATATGATGAGGTTTAACTATACTATCTTTTTGTGTGGTCTTAGGTAATTTTTCAAAAAATTGAAAAGGGTGCCATAGTGGACAGCTTTTGACCCCCGTTGAAGGGGTAAAGGGGGGGGGGGGGGGGGGGAGAGTGTTGGCGATCCCACACAATAAAGAGAGAATAAAATATAGATGATGGGGGGTAGTTTTAATTTTTTTTTCAGAGTCCTCTTTTTTTTTTTCCTTTTTTTTTCCCCCCCTTTTTTTCTCTTCCCCCACCCTTTATTTTCTTTAGATAAAAAGTTTTAAAAAAAAAAAGAATTCAAAAAAAAAAAAAACTTTTTCACAGTTTTGTATCCGGCTATTAGCGGACGTGTCTGCAAATAGTAAAAAAAAGGAGAGGTTCCGTGATGTATAGGGGCAAGCACACGAGGAAAGTTTGATATTACAAAAAAAAAAGTCTGCGCGGGTTCCACGCACACTGGTAATGTAATGACTTCTCACGTCACTGTTCGTTAGGGAAACACAGCAACTGACACTAATCGCGTGTATCTTACTTTTTCTTTTTTCTCCCCCCTTTCTTTTTCTTTCCAAGAACTCCAAGTTTGCAGTTTTCTCAATAAATCTTGTGAGATGTGTTTTCCACAGTCCCACTTGGGGGAAAAGAAAAACAGTAGAATGTGAGCATTTTTTTTTCTTTTTTTTTGCAAGAGGGTTGAAAAAAAAAAAAAAAAAAAAAAAAACATGGGTATAAGAATAAAAGGCGGGGCATCTATAACTTACTAAAACTAAGGGAGGTTTTTTTTTTTTTTTTTTTTTTTTTTTTTTTTACTTTGTTTTCTCTCACAGACAAGACTTGCCCGTCACAAGGCGAAGTTTTTGAAGTTATAGAGTTTTTTTTTTTTTTTTCCACCCACACCTTCCCCCCCCCTTTTTTTCATTTTCGCTATTTTGGCTTTCTTTCACACACCGATGGCTCTCATACTGTAGTGACATAGTGACACGTTAGAATGAAGAAAAAAAAAAAAAAAGATCCCTCGGAATGGAAGAAAATCAGCACCCAGCAAGGGACGCA
Organism: Diplonema japonicum; assembly: GCA_964019335.1. Classification (NCBI taxonomy): domain Eukaryota; phylum Euglenozoa; class Diplonemea; order Diplonemida; family Diplonemidae; genus Diplonema; species Diplonema japonicum. The sequence continues at coordinate 317,866 of OZ025673.1, forward strand.
GGCTAGAACGGGACATGACAGCTGTGCGCCCGTTCTACCACTGTTCCCAAGTGATGAAAGGGTAAGAAATAGAAAATATACTTTTCGCAACAGAAAGGGAAGGGTTTTTTTCTTTTTTTTTTTTTTTTTTTTTTTTTTTTTTTTTTTTTTTTTTTACCACGTACATGCTTGACGGGCACAAAAATGAATTTATCACACTGAGCATCGTACGCCTATAAAAAAAGAAAAAAAAAAAAGAAAAAAAAAAAAAAAAGGAAAGAATACTGAACTTTTAAGTACTGATTACCAAAAGTTGTTAAACATACCAAACAAAAAAAAAAAAGAGAAAAAAAAAAAGAATCAACAAAAGCAGCGCAACGAGGATGCAGTAGGAGTAGGGAGGATTGTCGTTGTTTTCAATTTTCTTCTTCTTTTTTTTTAGTTTCTTTTTATTACACCTCATATCTCAAGTGCCCAAACCATGAAGGGGTTCACAGCATCCTCTCCTGAGAAAACCTATTGGGGATCCTTAGGAAAATACATATAGCGATTCTTGCATCCTTGGATTTCTTTCCCCCTTTGTGAAAACGGGGGGAAGAAAAAAAATTAGACACGTTGAAATACGAAGGGTGTTAGTCAAAACAAAAACAAAAAACAAATACAGAAAGGGGGGGAAGAAAAAAAATAGATATAGAAATACTCCAAAGGCCTGTCCTGACAAAAAAAAAACTTTTTTTTTTACTGCAAAGAATGACCATCTAGCTACTCGGGGTTACATTGTGGTGAAATGCAATCGAGAAAGACTAAAAGAAAAAAAAAAAGAAGCCATTCCTTGGGAATCAGTAGATAAAATAAAATATAAAAATCAGGGACGAAAAATTGTAGGCAAAATTTACTTTTACAAAAGTATGTATACAACAGCCATCCTTCCATGGGCTGTTGTTGGTCTCTCTTTTTCTTTAAAGTAGGGGGGGGGAGCAGAAAAAGATAAAAAAGAGGTTTTTGAGTCAAGGGGGTGTGCGCATTCTCATAATCTACCTGTTAATAAATTTTGGGATTTAAAAAAAAAAAAAAATAGTTTCCAAAAAAAAAAAAATTCACTATGATAGGAACGAAGTGGTTAGCAACGGCCCGCCAAAAAAAAGAAAGAAGAAATAGAGGTGCAATATTATTATTATTATTATTTTTTTTTTTTTTCCCATTTAGGAACAGAGAATGAAAAAAAAAAAGAAATCTATTTGCCCCTTTTTTTTTTCTAAAATTTAAGTCCACCAAAGAAACCCAGTTTTCAAGGCCCTGTAGATAAAAAAAAAAAAACCTGTAGGAAAAAAAAAAGAGAAAAAAAACTGTTTAGAAACTTCTGGTTGTATTTTTTTTCTTCTTTTGTATTTTGAAGGAGCGGCACAAAAAAAAACCGAGAAGTAAAGGGGGGGGGGGGGGGTCCGAATAATCCCTTTGGTCACCCTTTTTAAAAATGCAAAAAGAATTGCTCAAAAGTGCCCAAAACAGACGGAAATCGATTTGGTCAAAAAAAGGGCAGTACATTGGTTAGGTGGCTGTCGAGCCCTACTGGCGTAACTGAGAAAAACCCTTTTACGGCTACCATGTGCCCCCGGTCCCCCCCCCAAAAAAAAGAAAGGGTGTCGGGAATTATTTGGGAAATTTGGAGCGGGAAAATCCCTGAAAAAAAAAAAAAAGAATCTGGGAATACACATTATTTGGGATTGAATTATTCGAGCCCCCTCCCTTTAAGCCTTTTCTTCTTCCTCTTTTTTTTTTCTTGCAATTTTGTTTCTTCTTTTCTTTATATTTTCTTAGATTTACTTTCCCCAGACCAACTTACATCTTCCTCCTTTTCTTTTTAGGTGGGGCTATGGGGGAAAGGGGAAGGCAAAGATGCCATGGTGATGAAGAATTCTGAGAAACTATGGGGTGGAGGGTACAGTAGGACGAGAGGCAAGTAAGAAAAAAGAGGGCATAGGGGGAAGAAAAAAAAAAGAGCTGAAAAGCGTTTTATGCAATAATGGAAAAAGCCCAGTGGGGGGGGGGGGGGGGGGGGTAGACTTTTGACAGACGGCCACTCTCAGCCCTTTTTTATTTTCTTTTTTTTTTTCCTTCCCCCTTTTTTTTTTGCCCTCCCTTCCCAAACCTCCATCTTTCAACGTTTGTGTCATTACAGGAAATGGTTTTTTTTTTTTTTCTTCTTCTTTCTTTTTTTCTTTTTTTTTTCTGTTCCTTTCAGTCCGGTTTCTTTCTCCCATACCAAAGAATTAAAAAAAAAAAAAAAAAAAAAAAAATCAACTCACCCCTGCCCGCTCATCAATTGTAACGAGCGTGTGACTGGGAGTGACTTCAGGTGGTGTGTTGATAGTGGTAGTGAAGGTGTTGGTTACCAAGGTGCTTGGTGCAGGAGCATACTCGTCTTCCACATCACCTCCACGGCACTGTATCTTTATAATTACAATGAAGGCAACCACGAGGACTACGACAGGCAAGACACTGGCGAAAACAGGAATATCAGTGGTGCTCCCTCCACTTGCATTCTGCGGCAAATCCATCCCACCCTCCACCGGCATCCCGTCGTCTACAGGCACAGTCGCGTTCAGCTCCGGCACAGGAACGACCGTACCACCTCCAGGTGTGGCTGTCTTGTTCTCCATTGACACCATTTGCGGGATATGTTTCATCGAGACAGTGGGGGGAAACGTGTGCTGTATTGGCTGCATGGTGGGAGCATGCGTAGGGGGTGCCACTGTGTCAGGAATATCTGTATCAGGCGCAATTGTATCAGGAGAGACTGTAGAAGAAGGAGTTGAAGAGGGACTAGAGGTAGCATTCACTACAGGATCCGGTGTTTGAGTAACAGGTATAAGAACAGGGGGGGCAGGGGTGTCAGGTGCTGACGTCGGCTCAGCCGTTGGTGCAGCACATTTTATCCTGCAAATATTCTGGCATGTTACGGTGAGTGGTCCCCCGTTGTTGCCGCATTTGTCAGCAGGCATTGTCGATCCGCCGTTTTTATTGTGGAAGAGCTGGATTACTGGGAATCTTGGAAGGAAGTAACACCCCTTTGGATAGTCCCCCAGTGCCTGTATGGTTGGCACGCCTACTGCTGGTGCTCTGGTGAGAGACAGACCAGCCGCAGCGTCTGAGCACTCATTGACATCCAGGATGTGTTCGTTACTCCCTTCGCATGCTCCCTTGTCCGCTAGTGTGTACTTCCACCCACCGCTGCAAGCTGTCGTCGTCGCATCAGCACAACCAACCAACAGCGCCACGTACAGAAAGAACTGCCTGTGACTCATTGCAGCATTTTCCGTTTTTGTACTAATCTTTTTTTTTTTCTTCTTTTTTTTTCTTTTGTGTTTTGCGTGTGTTTTTTTTTTTTTTTTTTTTTTTTTCTTCTCCTGTGGTTTGTTTAGTATTTTTATTTTCTTTTTAATAATATGGGGTGGGCAGGGGGGGGAGGGGGGGGAACGGGTGGAGGAAACACTGGCTTAGTTTGGGGGAAAAGGGGAGTTGAGAAAAGAACAGCCCGGGAGTTGAAAAAAAAAAAGAAAAAACCAAAAAAAAAGTCTAATTGTCGATGGAAAGAACTTCGATTTCAAAGTTGAGCGTAGCTCCCGCGGGGATGCCCCAGGCAGGGAAGCCATTCGCACCGTATCCCTCTGCGGCCGGGATGACAATGTTGCGCGACTTTATTTTTATTGTTTTTTAAAAACCTTTTTTTAAAACACACCTCACCGATGGTCATCCCCAGGCATCCCTGGTCCCACCCCTTAATCACCTGACCAACACCAGCCTTGAACTGGAAAGGCTTCTGGCCAGCGTCCTTCGTGCTCCAGAATTTCTTGTTGGATTCCTGCACGATCCCAGTAGCGTGGACGGTGACAGTGTCACCCCTGGCCACAGCCCTCCCAGCACCCGCCTTCAGGATCTGAAAGGTCGTCGCGAGTCCAGCAATGCTCTGCATTTTTCTTCTTTCTTTCTATTATCCCCTTTTTTTTTTCTTTTTTTTTTTCTTTGTTACAAATATTTATCTTTCAAAAAATAATTTTATAACTATATGCAACTTGTACCGAGCAAAAAACTTTCGCAGCTTTTTAAAAAACCTTTTTTGCTCGTGCGAACAACAAAAAAGTAAAATGCCGCCGAAGACTGCCAAAGCGGGTGGAGAGAGGGTTGGATCACCCACCTCCCCGCCTCCCAGACGCCAGGCCGGAGTGAGGCGACCCCTAAGAGAACCAGGGTCGACCGGCTCGTCGAGCAGGCCGTTCAAAGGGCCATCTCCGAGCTGCTCCCCACGGTTAGGGACCGGGTGGAGAGTTCGCACCTTGGGTCGGGACATCGGCTGGAACTCTCAGCCGACCGAGCTGATCGAGGGCCAAGCGCCGAGGGTACGACTGGGGTCCACCTCCCCGGAATCCGCGACGGAAGGCGCAGACGCCTAGCCTCGCAGTCTTCCGCAGACTCGGAGGGTTTTCGCGACGAGCCAAGCGCCGACGACTCACCACAGGACAACCCCGACACTCAGGCTCCCCCACCGCTATGGGGTCTGCAAGCCTTAGAGCCGTCGAAGTGGGCGTGGTTAGAGCCGGGCGAGCGCCCCATGGTGGTGGCCAACATCGCCATGCAGTACAGGCAGCTGACCGTCGGGCCCCACGCTTGGGAGGCAGGCATGCGGGTCAAGGACCTGCAGGAGTCGTAATGGCCATTGGCTGTCAAGACCCGGTGGAGCTAAACTCAACGCTTGTCCGCCTCGCCGAGCGAGCCATCGTCCGCCTGCAGGCCCTAGAGAGGGACAACTGGGAGGCCGCCGACGCGATCCAGCAGGCGTTCGACGGGCAGTCGGTCCCTACTTTTTTGAGAAAGGGAGAACGCCTGACCGAAGAGCTCACCCGTCGACGCAGGAAGCGAAAGCTCACGGACAGCGCTACAACGAGGGGAGGCAAAAGCCGCAGGGAAGGCAGGGCGTCCGGGGAGAACGAGGGCAGATCCCGCAGAGGAGGCAGGTCTGGATCGAGGGATCGGCGCAGGAAATGACAGCGTTGACAGCCTCTCCCCCTGCGGTACCTCCCCCAGGCCGAGGTACACACAGTGAGGGCGACTGCAAAGACCTCTTCTTTGCTCAGGTGAAATTCCCTTTTTCTTTTTTCCGCAGTTCCGCCAAGGTCAGCCAGGGTGCTGACTACGACCCTTTGGACGGTTTCGAGACTTTCCCGTCGGCTGACCCCTTCATTGGATATGACGCAGAACCGCGTTTGTTTGGCGTCCTCCTGCCCAGCGGGGTTCAGACGGCGACATTGCGGCGATATCGAGAAGCAGGATCAGTGTCCCTGCCCTCAAAGAGTTGGACGAGCGTGGGATCCTTGACGGTGTCGTCGATGTCATCTGCTGTGAACATGCTTTCCGGGGTGCGTTGAAGGAAGGGGCATTGACAGAGATGGAGGCTCCGAGGTACTTGAGGGGCACGTCGCGGGGCATGCTTCGCCACCTCCCGACGCTCAGAGATTACGGGGTCCTGAGGAAAGTGAAGATCGACCACCCGAAGGTCATCCTCCCTGTTCACCGTGCCAAAGAAGTCGGGAGATCTCCGTCTGGTTCAGGACGGCAGGAAGCTGAACCTCTTGATGAAGCCACCCCCCCAGATGTTTTTGCCGCCGATCTTGGAGGTGATCGAGCGCTTCCTACGCGCAAGGTATGTTGTGACGGCGGATGCGAGGAGTTGGTTTTACCAGTTCCCGCTGTCACCCGCGGTAGCAAAGTTCTTCGGGGCGAGAGTTTCTGGCTGGAGGGGTCAGTTCAGCACCGTGGTGATGGACGTGATGGCGATGGGGTGGAGTTGGGCGCCAGCTATCGCGCAGAGGACCGCCACGGTGTTGCTGCCGGAGGAGCAGGGTGTGTGCTGGATTGACAACTTCTTCGTCCTAGCACAGAGCCGCGAGGAAGCTCTCGGGAGGTTCGGTTGCTTTTTGCAGAGGTGCGAGAAGGTCGGGGTGGACCTGCACTTCGACGAGGCTGGTGCGGGCGTGCCAAACCAGGAGTTCGAGGCTTTGGGGCTTGCTTTTGATCTTGTGTCCGCGCGGTACAGGATGGCTCCGAAGTGGGTAGAGAAGGTTCTGCAGGCTGAAGAAACGACGAAGGTTGTCGGCGACAGCAGGTGTACCCCGAGGGAGTTTTCTCGGCTATTCGGCAGGGTCGTCTGGCACCGGTACACACCAGGCATCCTCTCTGTTTCCTTCCCTACGCCATCAGTTTCCTCCGCAAAGCCACATCCTTGGTAGCGAAGGAGCCGCAGAAGTGGGACGAGACCGTGGCCGTTCCCCCCATCTACAGTGGCTGACGTGAGGCGCTGGCGGTGATGGCCAGAAACGCCTGGAGAACCCGACCGGACGAATTACCTGAGAGGGTGGTGTGGACTGACGCTTCGTCGACTGCCTGGGCAGGGGTCATGCTGGATGAAGCACGTGACGCAGGGAGAGTTCTGCGGACGGTCCTAAGGAACTAGCGGCAGCCCGGGAAGGAGCTTTCATGGCCCTCCGTGGGGGGTCCCGCTGCAAGGTATCGCTGATGGTCGACAACCTGCCTGCTGTGTACGCGATTCGGAAGGGGCTGTCATCTAGCTTCATGGGAAATAAGATAATTGCTGACATATACACTCTCGTAGAGGAGCGTCAGGCAAATCTCCACGTCCAGTGGGTTTCCACACGAGCAGAAGGCAGACCCATTCACGCGGGGCGTTACGCACCCGGGGGCAAGATCAGGCCACTTCCTGTAGTGAGAGACGCCTCCACGGCCCCGCCGTTACGGCACCGCGTTCCGCGGTCCCAGAGGGTCCTGAAGCGAACAACAAAGACATATAGTCATAAAGAATTATTTCTGTTACAAATATTTATCTTTCAAAAAATGATTTTATAACTATATGCAACTTGTGCCGAGCAAAAAACTTTCGCAGCTTTTTAAAAAAACCTTTTTTTGCTCGTGCGAACAACAAAAAAGTAAAATGCCGCCGAAGACTGCCAAAGCGGGTGGAGAGAGGGTTGGATCACCATCTCTCCTCGTGCGAACAACAAAGACATGTAGTCATAAAGAATTATTTTTTTTTTAAACCCATAGACCGGAGCTGATTTATCAGTCTAAAAAAAAAAAAAAAAAAATTAAAAATGCTAAGGTATTTTTAGTGCTCTACAGCCCCTCTCTTTAAGAGGAGCCGACTTTTTTTTTCTAATACTGAAACGCGAATGGGATGACAAAATCAAGGTGGGGGAGGAAAAATATTTCGCAAGGTACCAGGTCTAAACGAACCCATAGTGGGTCTCAACAAGCCGGAGGTCTTTCCTTTGTTTTTGATAGGGTGGCCCTCTAGCAGGGGGGCTCGTCCTGTACTTTGAGTTGTTTTTCACTCCCGCAGCTATCGTGGGGTGGGCAGCCATTCGAGTGGTATAGAGGCCTTTGGATACTTACATGGCTCATAATCAAGACAGCAGGATCAACTCACAGATCCCCCATATTCACATTTCAGAACGGTTATGGGAAGAGACAGGCTCCTAAAAATAATGCGCCAAAAAGCAGTTTGACACACTTACGACATCTTATTTAAAAACCACCCGAAAAAGCTCTTGAAAATGAAAATAACCCCACCCTTATCAGAACGAAAAGTTTCAAAAGCAGTTTTTTAGACCAAAAAAAAAACAAAAACAAAAAAACAGCGGTCTTTTATGGGTTACAAATAAAAAAGGAAAGGCCTTCGTGGTTTACACTTTAACACAACAAATAACTATTTATTGCCAACAAATAATGAGTCATTATTTAACTCGAGTTCCCGAATTTTTTGCACGAGGGCCCGCAGGGCCCTCGTGCAAAAAAACGGGTAACGAGTGTTAAATAATGGCTCATTTGGCGGCAAGTAAGTCGTTTTATTTCACTCTTCGTCATTTGAGTCACTCACTCTTCACTGCTTTCACTGCTGTTTTTTTTCACGCAGGTCAGCTTTTTGGGGATTTTCCTAAGGTAATACAGGGTAGCTATTTCGCCGTGGCATTTAAAGGGGAAGTAAGGCACTTATTCCCACTTTTAAGGGCTGGAATGGCCTCAGATGGCCAAAAATAGTCAAAATACCCCCACCCCAAAAAAATTTTTCAAGGGGTTGGGTGCATTTTTTTCCACGACAAGACCCATTTTTTCACTCTGAAGGGCCATTATTTAACTGCAAAATCTCATTATTTAACTAGTTAAATAATGGCGATTTCGCGTTAAATAATGGCCGTTTCGCGTTAAATAATGGCCATTTCGCGTTAAATAATGAGGCCCCTAGTGAGTGAAGAAAATGACGAAGAGTGAAATAAAAAAAAAAAGAACATTCTCGTTTCTTCTTTTTCTTCTCTCTTTCTTTCGTAGAGGGGGAGAGTGTGTGAGGAACGGGGGTGCAAGGATAATAAAACGAGGCCCTAAACAGGCCCTAAAAAAAAAAGAAGAACTGGGATAGTAAAAGGGAGGAGGGCAAAAAAAAAAAAAAAAAAAAAAAAAACGCAGCATTCTCAATGTACAGGAGAAAGGCTTCATCCTCAAACAAAATGCGATGCGTGCCTCCGTAAGGGCCTCAGGCGTTGTGCAGTGAGTGTAAAACTGCCCCTTCCTCCCCTTCTTTTTTTGCAACAGGGGATCTTTAACAGAAACCCTTTCCATTGCACATGCCTTTCCTTTCATTTTCGATAAAAGAAATCCAAATTCGCGTGTCGTGTTTGCGGTTTTCTCTCTCTCTCTCTTTTTTTTTTATCATATGAATTTCCAACAAACAAAAAAAAGGAGGGGGTTACCATGCAAAGAAACGTAATTTGAAACGGAGGGGGGGGGGGGGGGGGGGAACTCGATAATTAATGTGCGAGACAAAGGAAGCCGGTGGGAACGCCCTGCACAAGCACCGTCTTGCCGGAGCGCCCCGACGAGGAGGTCAACAGCGAACAACACATCTGATGTATATTTCTTTATATTTCCATATTATCCCCACCACCTAAAAAAAAAAAAAATCTTTTTTATGTCACTCACACTTCCCCTTATTTTTTGTTCCCCCACCCCACCCCACCCATCAAGACTGGCACCCCGATCCCGCCCGTGACAACCGTCCCCTCACGAATCGAAAACGCTGTTGCTTACGCTTAAGGTCACCCCCCCCAACCATACCCGAAGAAACGCTTTAACAAACAGGTACAAAGTGATCAAGAAAAAACAAATCGCGGATTTAATTCGTGACCAAACAGGCTTGGATGAGTCTGAAAGTATATTCCATGCACCATCTGCCGTATAGCCAAGAACAGGGTAGTTGTGGTAAGCCGCTCGTCGCGCTATGGCTCTAAAATCCTCCTCAATTCTTTCCTTAGCAGACGCAGCATTGGCGGGGTTGGTGTAGTACATAAACTTCTCAGACACATAGTCCAAATAAGGAACATAAGTGTCATGAAATGTTTCCAGCTTTGTCTGGACCTCTGAAGAGAGGTTCTCATATATTGTGGTATAAGTCTTCTTGAGGGTGGCAAGTTGTGAGTTGCTCCAGTCCATCACGATTTGTATCTCACCTCCTACAGAATCACTGCCTTGTTGGACCGCAAGCGCCAGCTCAGCCATGGTGCCAGATATTAAATCCCCGAGTTTTTTGTACAAACCGGTGATGTGTTTGCTGATGGCCAGGTCGTCCCTGTGGTCTCGGCTGAGCTTCACCAGCTTCTTAGTGATCGTCTTCAGACTTTTTTCCATGTCCTTTTTCAAGCCCAGTAGTTGTTCCAACCACCCGCCTTCCCCCTGTGTCTCCATTGCCTTCACCGACTGCATCATCTCGTCCAACCTCACCGAGTACATCTCGATTTCCTTCTGGACCGCATGGACCTGTTGCGGTATCTCTTCCCCTTCCCCGGACATTTCTCTCCCGCCCCCCTCCTTCTTTGATTATTATTACTTTGTTCTTCGTTTTTTTTTTTTTTTTTTTTTTTTTTTTTTATTTGTAAGAGAGTTCTCGGAATAAGTAAATAAAAGTTTGGACTTGTTAAACATAAAGAAATTACAAGTGCGAGATGACATCCAGCCACCTGCATAAGCAAAGCAACAGCCAGGACTTCCCCAAACCGTCCCATCCTATGAAGTTCTGCAGCCCCACAGCCACGAGCACCACTGCACTGTCGTTCCACACCCACAACAGCAACGCAACTGTTAAAAACGCCGCCGACGCCGCAAAGCTTAGAGAAGGCACATCGACATGGCTACGCATGAAAGCCGCGCCAGCAAGACATGCCAGCGGGAGGGAGCTTGTAAGGTAGAGCGAGGTGACCACCGGGAAGAACGGGTGGACCCAATCAATGGGAGCAAAGAACCCAAAGGACATCACAAACACCAAGGGCACAGCATGAGGCAGCAGAGACGCTCCATCATAAGCCACCGCACCTACCAAAGCGGCGGTGATGACATAAAACGTTTTCAGTTCAGAGGGTACATTCACAAGAGGAAGGCAGCCAACAGAACACACCAACACACACCACGAAGGGTCATCCAGCCCATAGAAGGGAGCACGGGAGGACGTATACGCAAAGGAATACCAAGAGTTAAAGCACACCGCTGCGGTGGCCCATCGCGTGAGGTACGTGTCGGTCGATGATATGTAGCGGGCAGCAGGAGGCATCATGGAAACCACCAAACCGTACAAATGCGTGCTGGGCCCAACAGGGACACGCAGGAGATCGTAGAAAAAAACAGCAGCCAGCGTCGAAGCGATCCTCATGGCATCAGGCGGTGTGGTCGGATTGGCGATTTGACCAAACAAACTGAACAAAAACCCTATAAAAGCTGCTATTATCACTAACAGGCTCGTACCAGTCTTCATAGTAAGCAGCAAGGTAAGGACAAGCCCAGCACCTGTGAGAAGGGACTCCTTCGATGCGCTCACAGGTCCCGTTGTCCCTGAGGTGTACCTATCTGCGATTCTTATAACAACGCTTGACCATGCTGATAACAGTGCTACCTGTAGCCTCCCGGGGCCTTCAAACCCGGCAACGAGGAGCGGAACCACCACTACAGCCAACGACTCGTCCTTGCAAGGGATGCCCACCCACCATATAGACCATGGGTCCCTGTCTTCGCTTACTTTGTACTCCACGCTGGTAGCCTGCCTGAGGGATACATACGCTAGTAGGGCGAGAGATAGCGTTTCGAGCCATAAGCCGTTCGGAACGAGACCCCAACATGGGAGGAGGACTGCCGCAGCGCAGGCGGCTACAGAAGCGTGATGCAGCCCCTTCCATACAACCATTCTCTTTTTTCTTCCCCCTCTCCCTCCCCTTTTCCTTTGGTTTTTTTCTTTTTTTTTTCTTTTTTTTTTTCTCTTTAAAAATTCAAAAAAAAATGTCACAAAAAAAAAAAAAAAAAAAAGCCATCCAACCTTTGTAAAAAGGAATTTTCCCTCCTTTTACACCAAGTTCAGAAACTTCTCCAATAATGCGGGGCAGTGCTTGATCGCTTCCTCAAAGGTTTCCAAAGATATTGAGGTTTTTTCTGAACTCCCAATGAGGAACTGCCACAAGCCCTCCACTTCAAGGTTTATGACTTCTATCATCTCGTCATGCTCAGCCTCCTCAACACCTTGAATCATGCAGATGAGGTCCTCACTGGTCAGGTAACCGTCCCGATCCCTGTCCATAATGGAGAAGAGGATGGGAAGGAGGCGTGGGGACTGGAAGAGAACCGCCTCTTGATAAAGTAGATACTCGTAAAAAGTGATTTCGCCGTCGCCGTTTAAGTCGTATCCTCTGAACAGGCGTATCGCTTGTGCATCGATATCAACCATAGTCGTGTCCCCTATAACGTTGCTGAGACTCAGCTTCTCTAAGTATTTTCTGAACTGGTCGCAGGTCATCTGGCCGTTCGGAGCTAACTGGTAGAACATTGCGTGCATCTTGGTTATAGTATATGTGTCAAAGTGATGCTTTACAAGATTCAGGTATTTCTCCATATCCTCGTCGTTGACCGAGGGGGTCGTTTGGAAACAGCCCATTTGTTAATTCTTTTTTTTTTTTTTTTTTTCTCTAAAAGGTTTATCTTGGGCGGAGAGGGGGGGAAAATATAAAAAAAATAAAAATAAAAATAAAAAAAAACCACCACCACCCAATTAGAATTGAAAAAAGAGAAGAAGAAGAAAAAAAAAATGCTCACTTGCAAAGAAGAAGAAAAATAATAAAGAGTCGGCTGATTGTTTGTGCAGGCCGTGTACACCTACCGAAGGGATAAACTGACAGGCTGCCTCTACTCTTTTCTTTTCTTTTCTTTTTTTTTTTTTTTTTTTAAAGGTGGGTTATACTAAATGTCACAATTCTTTTTTTTTTTTTTTTTTAATATTTTCAAATACGACAGTTACTGTAGAACCAAAACCATAAACCATTCAAACTAAGAGGGGAAAAAGAAGAACAAAAAAAAAACTTTTTTTCCCTCCTCATGACTCTAAAAAAAACCAAGAAAATTCGACAAAAGTTTCAATGTGCATGGAGGAGACATGCTCACTGCTGCAAGAGAGAGACAAATAAAAAAAAAAAAAAAAAAAAAAAAAAAAACTATTCTTCCGCTTTCTTCTCCTCCTGCGGTGCCGGGTTCTTCTGTTCATCGGCAGCTTCCATTTTGGCAAGCTTGGCAAACATGTTCCCAAAGCGCTGCTTGTCCTTGGCATCCTGCGCTTTCATCTTTTTCTTGAGCTGTATGATGGTAATAATTATAATAAAAAAAAAACTTTTTTTTTCTTGTTATTGAATACCTTCTCCATCTCCTTGAGAGCATCCGAATTCTTCCCGTCGAATTCGAGGACCTTGTCCAAGTCTTTTCTGCACTCGGGCCATTTATCTAACGAGTTCAAAGCCTTTGCCCTCCGTACCAGAGCTTTCACGTTTCCACCATCGATGTCGAGCGCTTTGGTACAGATCTCAATGCACTCGGTGTTCTTGTTCTCGAAAAGTTGTGCCGCAGCGAGGTTTGTGTACAAAGGAAGCTTGGTGTCTTTCAAGACCTGCTTCTGCTTGTCGTCAGTGCCAGTCTCGTCGTCAAGGTACTCAATGGCCCGCTCGTACTTCTTAATAGCCATGTGGGTCTTCTTGGCTTTGTAGTAAGTGTTTCCCTGTTCCTTCCTCACACCCGCCTCCTTCACACGGGTCTCGTAGTCAACCCCGAACCGAGAGGGCGGGGTGTTGAACTCCTTCAACGTGATCACAAGCCCGACCTCATCAGAGGGGGTTGTGATTTTGCAGATTTCGTTTTTCTTCATCGTTTCAAGAGTGGCCTCGACGTCAGGTGTGAGGACGTCAGACTCGCCGATAGTCTCTGTGAAGGTCTTTGTCTCGCCACCGTCTGCTGAGGCGATGGTGTATGTGCAGGTTGATTCGTACTGCGGTGTGTCCCATGCTGTGCCGTCCTTGATGGTTTTCTTCATGAGGGACCCGTCTTTGTCTTTTGAGATATCTGTAGTGTCGATCCAAGAGAGGAGTTCTACCTCGAACTTGAGTGTTGCGTTGGGTGGGATGTCTTGGCCTGCGCCTGCAGAGCCGTAGCCGAAGTCGGGGGAGCAGGTGAGGATGCACTTTTCGTTCTTTCTCATGGTCGCCACGCCCACGTCCCAACCCTTGATCACGCTGCCCTTCCCAAGCTCGAAGGTGAAGGGCTCGTCTCTGTCCCGCGAGGAGTCGAACTTCTTGCCCCCGTCGGCCAGCGTCCCCACGTAGTGCACCGACACCTTGCTGCCCGTTGTGGGCCTCGCGACGCCCTCGCCCTCTACCAAGCACTCCTTGACCAAGCCCTGCTTGGGAGCCAGCTCCTGCACCATGCCCACAGTCGCGTCTTCCACGATGTGCTCCCCGCCGGAGCTTGACGCGTCAGAGTACTTGTCTTCCATTTTCTTTTTTTCTTATTTCTGATTTTGTTTTTGTTTTTTTGTTGTTGCGCAATCAGCTGAAATATTGAAAACACAAAGAAAGTTGTACAAAATGGAAATGGAGGGGGGGGGGGGGGGGGGGGGGACTTCACAACAGCGGATGGAAAAAAAAAAGAGAAATAAAAACAACCAAAAAAAAAAAAAAAAAAGAAGGGAGAGAAAAGAAAAAGATGGAAAAAAAAATAATAATCTATGGAGGAAAAAAAAAAAAAAAAAACACGTACACAATCTTCTTCTTCCATCACTTCCCGTTAAGAAGCCCCATCTGCATCCTCCGCTGCTCGATAAGCGACAAGCTGCGTGTGGCAGACGTGACAGAGACCGACTGGGACGGCAACGCAAGAGATTGGCTGTGAATAAGGTCGGTGGGGGGGTGCTCAAGCCCACGTGGAGAAGGAAGGGCATCAATCTCCGTAACGAGCGGGGCAGGAGGGAGCACAGGAACGGAAGCCGCAACAGCTCGACCAGAGGACACACGATATGACCTCGGGGGGATGACAAGAGTTGATCGGTCTGCCCGGGTACCTAGAGGATGCTCAGCGCGGGGTACTGACGTTGCAGGAAAGGATGGTGCCGGCTGTAGTTGTTGATGCAGCCCCACCGAGGAAAGCTGCTGCCTCAGATCCTTTATCATCGCATCCTTCTCAGCTATTATTGTGTGAAGTCTGCCGATCTCGCTGCCGTCGTCTTCCCTCTTTGACGACCATGTGTCGCCATCGCTCCACTTCACTGTGTCTTTCTCCATTCCTATTATGCGGGCGCCTAGCAGACCCACCCTCCCGGCAGCCAGCACCTCAAACATGTGGGTTTGGACTCCCCCCGTGACTAGCTTTACGTGAGCCCGGTAGTCTTTCACTGTCCACAGGTTATGTTCTTTGTCGTACCATGCCCCTTGTAGAATCTTGACTTCATCTACCCGTTGGAAGTCCACTGCGGGCATTGATTTCACCCCCTCCCTTTTTTGATATTGTTTGTGAATCTAAAAAAAAAAAAAAAAAAAAAAAAAAAAAAAAAAAGAAAAGAAAAGAAAAAAGTTTTTTTTCTTTCATATAACGGAACTACAAAAAAAAAAAGAAATATGGTCAATTTCTCTGCTATTTTCAAAAAAAAAAAAAAAAAAAAAAAAAAAAAAAAAACTAACATTCGACAACGAGACGAATGGCGAAATCGTGAAAAATAGCACGAAACGTCCATCAGTCCGGCATTAAATATTTTTTTTTACGGGGTTCTCTTCTAATGGGTGGCCTGGAGGCAAGAGAACGAGAGAGTAACTACCCTTTTTTTCCCCCTTTTTCTTCTCGTCGCCTTTGTATTCGAGTCTATATGTATTCCTCCCAGGCCCTGACTGAAAAGGCGGGGCAGAACAATGGTGAACGAGATAAAGTACGCGATTCAGTTTTTTTTTCTTTTTTTTTTTTTTTTTTTTTTTTACAATTTACTTTCTATTTTGTTCTCTAAAAAGCTCTTTTTTTAATTTCGTAATGAAAATAGCGGGGGGGGGGGGGGGGGGGGAGGACTAAACATATTGAAAGGAAAAAAGAACAAAAGCGCTCACCGGCCGGATATTTAAGCGCCCAATACGGGTTAAAAAAAATTTTTTTTTCTTCTATCCCCTTGATAATTACAATAACAAAGTGTTTCTGCTTACTTATGATGGGGAAAGGGGGAGAGCTAGAGACACGTATCACTGCATCTATCTATTGATGTGTTTCCCACTTTAAAGGGATGGCAGCCCACCGCCTGAGCCCTTCGTTGCAGCAGCTCCCACTTAGTTTTCTACAGCCGACGGGGGTAGGTGGGAAGGAAAAAAAAGGGGGGGGGGGGGAACAAGAAGAAGGAGAGAGAGCAGGAAAGAACTTAGGGCTTTTCTTTTTCCTTCTTCTTTTTTTTTTTTTTTTTTTTCTTCACGGACAGGTAGAGTTTGGAAGGTAGAGAGAGACACACACCATTTTAAAAAATAAATAGGGGGTAAAAAAAAAAACAACAAGAAAAGGCTTTCTTCTACTTCAACCTTTCCCTCCCCCTGAAAAAGCCATCATCAGCTTTTGGCAACGCAGAAAAGGCTGGAAACAAAAAAAGAGAAAAAAAGCAAAAACACATTTTTACTGTAAATATATATATATATATATATTTTTTTTTTTTCTTCCCCACGGTAAAAGGTGTATTACCATGAAAAAGTGACGAGGCGTGACAAGGACCGAAAAACTCGCAGACGGCCAGAAAGAACCCCTCTCGGACCGGCCCGGCATTTTCCCGAGACACCGAGAAAAAAAAAACCCCCAGACTTTTACCGTTTACATCTTATTTTCTTCCCCCTCTCTATATCTGTTAAGGACATCAGAAAGTATCCAAACAAAAAAAAAATAACCTAGGGACCTCGTCCCTCTCCCCCCCCCTTTTTTTTTTAAATCCCCTTTGGCAAAACGCAAAACACTAAAAAAAAAAAAAAAAAAAAAAATAACCCTAAAGAATGATACCCCCATTCCGACCGTATCGGTTTGGGAGAGGGTACCGCCGCCACATCCTCGATGCTGGCAGCTCCCACCGCTGCCACGTGAAGCCAGCGACGAAAAGTATGAACAACCAAGCAAGAGGGACGATGATGGGGACGGTCCAAGGGCGGATCCTAGGCGGAAGAAACCCCGTAGAGGGCGACAAAAACGACATCCAAATATTGTTGTGGGTGGCGGCAGTGACCTCTTCATCGTACAAAACAGACGCTTCGGCAATAATAGGCGCAGGGGTGGCCTGCTCCTGTAGAATACTATCAACAACCTGCCTGGCAAATAATGTAATAACAACCTGCGCGGGAAACGTCCCCATGGCGGTGGTCCATATGTAAGTTGCCATGGACACATCAACTACTGCCATAGCAGCGTTGAGGGGACCGAACAAAGGTGGGACGAGACGAAGAACAACCAATAGCCATGAAGGCGCACCTCGTACTTTTCGGTCCATCCACGCTAACCACTCTCTCGATCTGGGTGAAGGATGGTCTTCTCTTTCAGGGTTTGTAGTAGGTAAGGGAGGTGCTTGCTTTCTCTTTTGTTCCCAAAAGGACGGTGCACTGCCATACCACGCGATTCTCAGAATCGTGAAATTTACAATGCCCCCTATAATATGCGCCATCCAGGCTGTACCCACTGCCACAGCCCAGGGTGATAAAAGAACACCGCATGTTGCTGTTAAAAGCATTTCGCCCGGTAAAGAGCAAGCTAGAACAACACTTAAAACACAACAGAAAACCACTGGTGCTCCTATGGGGTGGGTTCTCACGAACCCTTCTGCCATGGCACGGTGCTGCCGCAGATTTTCCACAGTCATGAACCGACGGCCCATTATTAAAACGGTCAAAAACCCTGTCACCATAAACAACATGCGCCGCCGGCTTCGCTGCTGGTCCGTGCCCCCTAACAAACCCATCTCTGCGTTTCAGACCAAAAACTTTCGTGTTTTTTTTTTTTTTTATTTTTCCTTCAAAGTCTAATCATAGGGAGGGATTCGTTTTTTTTTTTTTTTTTTTTTTTTTTTTTTTTAAATTCTATGTCCTCCCCCTTTCTCCTTTTTTTTATTTTGGTTTTTTTTTTTTTTTTTTTTTTTTTTTTTTTTCCCCCGCGGAATTTAAAAAAAAAAAAAAAAAAAAGAAGAATTAGAGAGGGATGGGGGAAAAAATAAAATAAGATAAAATAAAATAGATTCTGACACATGTCTCATCCTCGACTTTTCCAACTTTCAAAAAAAAGGGGGGGGGAGTGCGTGTGAGAGGCTCAGGCCCAGGAGGGGAGAGAGGTCTGAACCTCTGTTTTGTTCTTTTGGTGAATAGCTGTAAATTAAGGGGTGGATGAAAAAGCAAAAAGAAATGGAGGGGGGGGGGGGGCATATCGGGATTATAATAGTGAGGGGAAAGTGGTGTGTGTCAAAAAAAATGAAAATAAAAAATGAAAATAAAAAACTTAAAATGTGAGAAACTTGCCTTAAACTTCAAAGGGACAGGGACAGGGGAGGGAGGGTAAAAAGTGGGAGGGAGGGTCTTTGCTTTTTCTTTTTTCTTAAACGCGATCTTTTATTTTTCTTCTCCGACGCCACGTTTCTCAATCCTACACCACATCAAACACTAACCATTCCCCCTAATCGCTGACAAGCTTAAGGGGGGCCAGTTTTTTTTTTCTTCTTCCCTTTTCCTTTTCTTCTTTTTTTTTTTAAATTAAAAATTAGTAAAACTCTAGCTTTCCACCATTTTCTTTTTTTTTTTTCCTGCTTCAGACCCAGAACCGTGTAAACGGGCTCACATGCTGTGGCATTCATAAAAAAAAAGGGGGGATTTTTGAAGTATTCCTCCCCTTTTTTTTTTCCTTCTTTTTTTTCCCCTCCATTCTTTTTCTTAGTTTCACATCCCCCCCCTTCTTGCAAAAAAAAAATGTTTTACCCTAGAAAGGGCTGTTTTTAACTTTTTTTTTTCCCTTCTTTGAAACAGGAGACGAAGAGTGGGGAGGGGGGGCGAAACTTTTTTTTTTTTTTTGAGACTGGGCAATGGGAAGGGGGGAAAAAAACTCAGATATTAAATTCTACGGCCGCCAGTGTCGGCCTCACCGATTGGAAAGTCTTAAGTGAAAAAAGAAGATGTCTTTGAAAGAAAATAAAATAAAATAAAAAAGGGGGGAAGATGGACAAGTAAAGAGGGGTTCACAATGATGGGGAAGGGGAGGGGAAGGGGGGCGAGAAACGGCCTACCACAAAAAAAAAGGTCTTGCCTTAGCGCAAGCCTCTTTTCTTTCTCCCCCCCTTTTTCCCCCCCCTCTTCTCATCTTTTCCTTCTTCTTTTCAAGTAAAAAGAAAAACTTTATTGCCTTAAGAAAGAGGAAAATAAATAAAAAGGGGGAGATAATCAAGAATAAAACTATTAAACACAAAAAAAAAAAAAGCCAGGCTGAAAAATTAAGGGGCTTAAGGTGGGAGGGGCAACTGAAAAGGCGGTTATTCTTAAGCCGTTTCAGGTGTGACTAAAAAAAAAAAAAAAAGAGAGATGAGATAAAGGAGGTTCCTGTTTTGGAACTTTTTGTCTCTACTTATCTACCCCTTTCTCCCTTCTGGGGCCTCGGCCTTTCTTTCTTTTTTGGTTGTGTTGCCTTTCTCAAAGTATTCTCTCTTTCTTCTTGCCACTTTCTGGCCAGAAAAAAAAAAAAAATCACTATGATAGGAAACGAAGTGGTTAGCAACGGCCCACCAAAAAAAAATAACGCTATGTCGCATGGCAGCAGAAAAAAAGGGCTTGCGGGCATTTGGAACAAAAAGAAAAATGCGTTTCGGTTACCTTATCATAGCCTAGGGGAGCGGAGAGAGAAATTAATCAAAAATGGGGGGGGGCGTTTAAAAAAAAGAAAAACAATCTCTTATGACTTCGTTACGTACTAACACCACCACCACTGTTGGGGGTTCCTTGCTGGAGAATAGCAGGGCTGAAAGGAAGAGCAGAGGGGGCCAGTTGGCTCGTGTTGAATTGTGGCTGTAATTATTTTTTTTTTAAAAACTCCTAAACCGTATTTTCCCCCTTTGCATACTTGGAACTGCTGCTGACCAAGAGACTGGAAAAGCGCAGGCTGTTGCCCAGGGATGCTGTTTCCATTAATGAACCGGACCTGTTTTTTTTTTTTTTTTTTTTTTTTTTTTTTTTTCTTCCCTCCTTGTATACCTCATGCAAGAACACAGTCTGCGCCTGCCCATTGCTTCCCCCTTCTTGCTCAACAAGCATCATGTTCCCGTTTTGGCTGCCGGTCAGATCCTGCCCGGCACCCATTGCGTAGCCTGCCCCATCAATACTCTCTGTCGGCGGTGTGGAGCCCAAGATATCCAGCATAGACATGTCGTCCCCTGCATAGGTTGTGTTATCAAGTATTCCCACACCTTGCTGCATGCCCTGCTGCTGTTGCTTGAGCTGCCCGTCGTATATCTGCTGCTGTGGTATCTGCTGCTGCATCAACTGGAACGCAGCGTCCTGGAACTGTGGCTGCTGCTGCTGCGGGACGAACTGCTGTTGCTGCTGATGCAGCTGTTGTTGTTGGTGTTGCTGTTGTTGCTGCTGCTGTCTGATGGCGTAGTCCTCGTTGGTGTACTGCTCCTTCCACCCCTTCCCGTTCGAGCTCTGCTGCGCAGGGGTGGGCGCTTGTATCGTGCAGTTGATCCCCCAATCCGCTTGCTGGTGGCCACCACGCAGGGCACCCCTGCCGCCTTTCCCACCCCTAGCACCTCTTCCCTTCCCCTTGCCTCCGGACTCCTTTCCGCCTGTAGAAACGAGGACGTTGTTCACCCGGAAGTCTTGCCTGTCATCCCTTTCGTACCTTTCTGTTTCCCCCTTGCCGCCAAGCCTCTTGGGGGGCACTGCCATCTGCTTGTCAAGGTCCGCCTGTTGCCCAAGGCATGCTGAGTCGTGCTGCCGCCCCTGAAGGCCCACTACGGTGGGCTTGTCGGGGTCCATGGACCACACAAACTGGTCCTTGTGCCTGGACAGGAACCTCATGAGGATGGACAGAGTGGGCGAGAGGAAGGTGGCGAAGGTCATATCACGCGAGAGGAGGTCCAGAAGGTCGCGCTTGTCCATATCTTTGCTGCCCAGTAGTTGGAGGAGGTAGTCGTGGAGGCTGACCTCAGCTTGGGACATGGGGAGGTTGGTGCACAACTCACGCTGGCCGGGCTTCAAGACGATTCTGGGCTCCGGAGAAACCGTCTTCTTCTTCAGCGCACGGTCGCTGAAGGTGAAGAGGGTGAAGACGTCAGTGTGCTTGTTGAGGAACTTCTCAAGGGAGCCGCATTTCTGCAGGATGACGGAGTCGTACAGCTTGGGTAGCTTGTCCTTGAGGATGTCGTTGGCCAGGGCAGAGGTGATGGACCCGCCTCTGGGGTTCACCTTTTCGTCAGCAATGATTTCCCGCAGAACCTCAAGCACCTCCTGCTCATCATCCTGCACCACGGTGGCTGCGTGGTACTTGACGTGAAGCGTGACGTGCGTGGGTTTGAAGCTGAGCGGTTCCATGCCCACAGAAGAGTCCATCCTGCATGACAGGTCTTGCATCTTGATGTCCTGCTCACACCCTTCGCCGGTGAACCGCACGAAGGTCTGCAGTGTAGCCTCCCTTGGTAGTGCCATGCTGCTGCTGCTCAAGAGAAGGTGTATGGGGCTGATCCTCTCGTTGCCGCCCCCGAGGCCGTCAACGCGGCACTTCAGAGTGGCGGGGAGGATTTGCATCGTGCCCTTCGAGACACTGCCGGGCTTGAAGGTGGGCAGCCTGACCGTCACAGTCTGCAGGCCGTTTAGCACCAACGTGACCCACTCCTCAACCACAGCCTGCGAGGTGTTGTGGTGTGTGTATGATCTACGATTTACACATACGTCTGTCTGTATACATGTATCGGTGTTCATCTGTGCCAGCAGGGGAGGCATCGAAGGGCTTGTCATCTTGTCATCACTTTAAAAAAAGAATTTTTTTTTCCCCGTTCTATTTTTTTTTTTTTTTTTTTTCCATACTTCTTCCCGGCGCTGTGAGGCAACACCAAGGGTGAAAACCTCTGCTGTGGTTGCTGAGGCTGTTGTTGTTGTTGTTGTTGTTGTTGTTGTTGCAGCTGCTGCTGCTGCAGCTGTTGTTGCTGCTGTTGCTGATACTGCTGTACGGCTGATTGAGGAGGCTGTGCCTGCGTCGGTGTTTGCACATTTGTATTGCCTACACCAAGCACGAAAATATCAGAGTTACCGTTTTGTTGTTGTTGCTGTTGTTGCTGTTGTTGTTGCTGGTGTTGTTCTTGACCGTCGCCTCTGTATGTTAAAGTTTCTTAACTGGCCCGTGGCCCCCCCTCTGCATACCCATTGCTATTACAGGATGTGTCTATGCCCAGCATGGTAGCGATCGACATTGTTCGGAAAAAAAAAGAAAAAAGAAAATGGGAAAAAGGGGGTTTTTAAGGAGGGAGAAAGAAAGGGTTTTCTTTTTAAAAAAATACTAAGAGTTTTTTTTTTTTTTTTTTTTTTTTTTTTTTTCCCCCACTCTCACCTCCCTTCCTCTGGGTGTGTGTGCGTGTGTAAGAGATAATAAAAACTTGACGCGAAAAGAGGGAAAAGAAAAAAAAGGGGGGGAAGAAAAAAAAAAAAGCTAGGATCACTTTGGAACAGAGTCTTGTGAAAACGGAAAAAGATATATAAAATAAGAGAGAAGGATAACTGACAATGCCAATTCTAAACGAAGAAATTAAGAAAAAAAAAGTCATGCACAAAAATAGGGGGGGGGGGGGAGAGAGACGGGAGTGTAAGCAACAACCCCACTAAAGAAAAATAATTGAGAAGAAAGGGGAAAGAAGAAAAAAAAAAAGATACAGGGGAAACAGGGAAAATAAAATAAAAACGAGTCATCTTTTTTTTTTCTTCTTTCTTCCTTCTTCTTTTTTTTCTTCTTCCCCCCCCCCCCCCGTCATTTTTTTCTCAGAAAAGAGAGGAGAGAAAGTACTGCAAAAGTACAATTTGTGTTTTTTTTTTTTTTTTTTTTTTTAAAGTAGGAAGAGAGAGAAAAAAAAAGGGGAGATCACAA
Organism: Diplonema japonicum; assembly: GCA_964019335.1. Lineage (NCBI taxonomy): Eukaryota > Euglenozoa > Diplonemea > Diplonemida > Diplonemidae > Diplonema > Diplonema japonicum. The sequence goes on from OZ025673.1 coordinate 340,366, forward strand.
CAAAAACAACAGAGAAAGTGCTCAGAAAGCGAGCATTAACACTACGAGAAAGTGCAGACTCACGCCCAAAAAAAAAAAAAAAATCAAAGAAGAGGGGAGCACTGCTTAACCTTGCTCATAGCAAGCGAAGAGAATATCGGTTTCTTTTTATTTCCCTTTTTTTCGTGACCATGTAGACAAGGGGGGGGGGGGGGGGGGGGCTGAAGTGGGGTTCGCCAGCCAGAGTCTTGTTGTGCCAATGTTGTATTTTCCGTTCTTCTTTATTTTTCGTTCATTCTAACTTTATATCGGCACAAAAAAAAACACTCGTTGTGGTACCCCCCACCCCCCCCCCCTCTTTTTTATGTGGAGCGAAAAAAAATATGATGCGGGAGAAGATCTTCTTTTTATTAAAGTTCTCCATACTTTTAAAAAGGATTTTTGTGTTGGCAAAAAAAAAAAAAAATAAAAAAAACAAAAGAAAGCGTTTCCGTTTTCTAAGTTTTAAAGATTAAATATCACTATGATGGGGGTATGTTGGCAACTACCCACTGGGAAAAAAAAAAAAAAAAAAAAAAAAAAACGGGCGAGATACTGACTTCAGCCCCAATATCATGTTGCCAAAAAAAAAAAAAAAAAAGAAGTTTTGAAAGTAGGAAGGGGTTTGACAAAAAAAAAAAAAAAAAAAAAAAAAAAAAAAAAAAAAAAAAAAAAAAATAGCGAGTTCGAACTAACCCGCAGTAGAGAGACGGATGTCGCACAGCCAGGACTTAACCTGTAGGGATAAGCTCCTCAACAATGCTATCTCCACTTTTTAGGAATACCAGTTCAGTGTTAGAAGGGAAGGAAAAAAAAAAAAAAAAAAAAGAAAAAACTCGTGTCAAAGACAAAAAAAAAATAAAAGCGGCAAAAGGGTTTGCATTATTGGTACTAGCAAGGGGTAGGAAGAGAAGGGAAAAGGAACAAAAAAAAAAAAATAGTTAACTGTAGTACCCTTCCCCGGCCCAACCGAAAAAATTCCTAGCCCGTCAAGAGGCCTTTTTCTTCTTCTTTTTCTTTATCTTTTCCAGAATAGGTGTGTTTTCCCCCTTCTTTTTTTTTTTTTTTTCCTCCTTTTCTTCTTCTATCCCTTCCGTTTTCTTACTTTTCTTTTTTTTGTTCTCGTCTTCTTTTAAAGATCAGCAACCATTGTCTTCCCTCTTTTTTTTTTCTTTCCTCCTTTTTTTTTTCCCAAGTGCTTGAGCTGACTCAGAAAAAGGAGAGAAAAAAAGGGGGAGGGTTGAGTCTCTAAAAAAAAAAAAGAATGAGAGAAAAAGAAAACAAAGAAAAGCTTCATTTTAGTTTCTCCCAGTGAACAGAAGGGATCGTTAAAAAAAAAGGGGGGGGTTAAAACCATTCCTGTGTATTTCACTTTCTTTTTTTTTTCGGCCGTACAATCTCATTAACTATCTTTCATCAGTGGAAGAAAAAAAGTGTATAAATGGAAAGAAAAAAAAAAGAAAAAAAAAAAAACACGATAAGGAAAGAAGTGCTAGTAACGACCATAGAAGATTTATTATTTTTTTTTGTTCTTTTTTTTTGTTCTTTTTTTTTTTGGGAGCACAAAAAAAAAGGTTTGAAAAAAAAAAAGAAAAAAAAAATATATGAGTTAAAGGAGGCCGGTGTTGGCGGCGCCCTTTGAAAAAAAAAAAAAAAAAAAAAAAAAAAAAAAAAAAAACTCAAAGTACAGGAAAAAAAATCCCTTCCTTAATGAGCCCTAACCCCCGTTTTTCTTTTTTATTTTATTTTTTTTGTCGTGCAGAAAAACCTTGCGTCAAAGAGAAAAAAGTGAACCGGGAAGAAAAAAAGAAAAATTACGAAACACTTATTCATGATGAAGCGCATTTTTTAAACTAGATATTAATGCGCGTTTGCCAACTAGTCCTTCTGTTTTTAAAACCTTTTCGCACTTAACAAAAAACAAAGGGGTTTACTTGGGCAAAACACATTGAAAGGGGTTAGATAGGGGATTCAAAACCAGTCAAAATGGAATGGAATAAAAAGAGACATTTAAGGGTACCTGCGGTATGTGGCAGGACGCCCAAAAAGACAGACTTCACATTTTTGGATAGCGGTAGTTTAAGGGAAGAAAAGATTCTACATTGTAAAAAAAAGGAAAAATAGGGGGGGGGGTGTGGGGAAAAATAGTCTCATGAAATTAGGAAATAAAACCTTTTAAAAAGGCAACACAGAAAAATAAAATAAGAAGAAGGGGGGGGGGGGGGAGAGAATCGAAGGAGGGAAAAGAGAACAAAAATTAAAAGAACAGGGTGCTTGCATGTGTTTTTATGCTTTCCAATGCAACGAACGGACTGCAATCTCAAGAAGAAGAAAAAAAAAAGAAAGAAAAGAACTGAGCAGTACTAATAAAGTACAAATAAAGTTGTCTCGATTTTAGTGGTGCCATGCAGTATGTGACACAGCGGCCAATAAAGAAAAGGGGAGAAAAAAAAATATGGTTCCCTGATGAGGGGGGGAAAGTGTTCGCAAGTTAACCCACAAAAAGAAAATAACAAAAAATAGTGGTACATAAGAGGGAAAAAAAAAAAAAAGAGGTTGCTTTTGTTTTTTTATTTTATTTTTCCAACCCCCCCCATTCCTAACACAAGGAAATAGAAATGGAGAAAACATGATAAAAAAAAATCTTTTTTTTTTTTTGAAAAAAAACTTTGATACTTTTTTTTTTTTTTTTTTTTTTTTTTCCAATCCTCATTCACTCCTGACTGCCTTCCTCTTCAGAGACGGCAAAGCTGGTAGTTGATGCGTTCTTGCCCGTCACCTTCTTGCCATGGAGGGTAGCCGCGTACAGAGTTTTCCTCTGCGTGCCTTCCTGAATTTCATCCGAGCTGTAACCAGCATCCTCAAAGGATGCAGTAGAATTCCTTTTACTGTATGGAGTTGCTACATAGCTCCTCCTCCTTGTACCAGTAGACCTCCTCCTGTACTGCGTGCCTTCTTGAATTTCATCCGAGCTGTATCCAGCATCTTCAAAGGATGCAGTGGAGTTCCTCTTGCTGTACGGGGTTGCAACGTAGCCCTTCCTTGCACCGGTAGACCTCCTCCTGTACTGGATGCCGTCGTCAGATTCTTCGGCAGAAGTGACGGTCTCAGTCCTGTAGCGGGGTGTGGCTTTCCTCACTGACTCATCTAAAGAAGCGGACGAGGCTCCTTTTCTGCAATACGGTGTGGCAACGTATGTTTTCCTCATGCCCTTCAGGGTTGTGTCGGTCACTAGTGTAGTTGCAACAGACAGCGCCTCGCTGCCCCTTCGCGAGGCAACCCCCTCTGCCTTAGGCACCGGTGTCACAGCGGAGGCAGACTTAACACGGTTCACTGGCGGCGAAGAAGACTGTGTGCAACCCATCTTTCTAAGTTTTTTTTTTCCTTTTTTCTTTTTTATTTCTGTAAAAGATTTTTTTTTTTTTTTTTTTTTTTTTTCTTATTTTTAATACCCGTGGGGCATGGGCTAAAATTATTTAATAAATACTGTAGTAAAAAAAAAGGAGATAAAAAAAAAAAAAGAAAGAAATAATAGTAAGGAGGAAGGAGTGCAAACAGGTTAAAAAAGAAAAAAGAAAAAAAAAGAAGAAAAGCACAGCCAGAGAGGGGCAAGTTAGGAAAAACTATGTCAAATGCTTTTAATAAACAGGGGGGGGAAGGGGACACGAGAGTGTTTTGAAAATAAAAACGAGGGGGACGGGAACGAGAAGGAAAACCTTTGGACTTTTAACAAAGAAAAAAAAAGAAAAGGCAAGAATAGGAGAAATCTTCCTATGTGTTCTTTTTCCATGTCTAAGAATAAAAAACGGGGGGAGGGGGCAAAGAAAGAAATTTAACCGCAGGGGAGGAGGGGGGGGGGCCTCATTGCGTTCTCTTACGTATTCTAGGAGGGCACCATAAAGAGAAGAAAATTAAGAAACACTTCCTCTAGGATTCTCCCCCCCCCCCCCCCCCCGGTTCCCACCCTCCTTTTCTTATTCCATTATTTTTTAACACACTTGTTTCTTTTTTTTTAAATATTTAATTCGAGTATTTTTCTTTTTTTATTAAAGTTATTTCACATCTAAAAAACACTTACAGAGGCAGGGGGGGGGGGGGGGGGTGTAAAGAGTTTCTTCTTCTTTTTTTTCATTTTCCTTTCTCATCTTATGCTGAAAATTAAAGTAGACCGTACCCTCTAATCTTGGTCCATGTTCATGCCACCATCGAACAGCATGTTTGCGGCAAGCTCTTCATTCCGGTCGGCAATGAGATACGCCTGTATATGACATAAAGATTATCCCCCTCCAAGGCATACCTGTGCAGCCTGCTGTTCGGTGAACCCAAGTTGTTGCAGCCTTGTGATGGCCTGCCTGTCTGCTTCAGTGATGACCACAGCACCAGGGGGCACCTGAGGAGCGCTGCCTGCAGCCTGCTGGCCCGGGAGGCCGTTGCGAAGGATAGAGAGGAACTCCTGCTGGTTGTCGTTGATGAGTTGGAACAAGTTAGGGTCCTGCTCCCTCAGCGTGCTCATCACCCTCTCCAGCATACGGGGGTCAGCCGCCACTGCCTGTCTGATCTGCGGGAGCTCGGGTATCTGCGCCAACGCCTGCGCCAGCTGCGACTCCCCACCAGCAGGCGCTGCTCCGGCCGCGCCTCCTGCAGCCGGGCTTGCTGCAGGTCGTGCTCCGCCACTCACTCCTGTCTGCATCAACTGCCCTAAGCCTGCAAGAAACCTCTGCAGCGCTTCCGGACTCGGCGGTGCCTGCCCTTCCCTCCCCTGCTGCAGGATCGCCATAATCGCTGCGATCTGTTGCGGCGTCACCTCACCAATGCCCTGCAAGTGTGCTACAAGACAAACAACATACCGGGACGTTAAGGACGGGGGTCGCTTGCGGTGCTGCTGCCTCAGGTGCGACGGGTTCACCGCTTGCTGCAGGTGCTGCAGGAGCCTGGGGGGGTGCGACCTCTGTGGTGGGTAAGCTGTGAAGTGCCGACGACATACGTGGGATGTGCCCGCTTAGCAGGAAGTCCACCGCACGGTCGGGGTTGTTGTAGCCGGCCTGCAGGGCTTGGATCACCTTCTCCTTCGGCCAGTCGCCCATTGCCATGATCATCTCAACCGTCTCGTCAAGTTCATTGCCTGTCACAAAGGCGCCTGCTGCAGATGCTGCCGCCTCCGATGCTGCTGCGGCAGGGGCATCGGGGGTGGGGGCGGCGGGAGCGGCGGCTTCTTCTTTTTTGGGCTCTTCCTCAGCAGGCTTAGACGCCTCGGCTGCGGGAGCAGGCGCAGGAGCAGTGTTCTTCTTACCGACCATCACACATGTCACATTCTCCACAATGCCCACGCTGGTGAGGGACGCACTGGCATCCGAGAGGACCTTGCCCTTGTAGACAATGCTGTCTGTGGTTGGGAGGAAGGGTTAAAAAAGAAAATACGAGACATACTCACGGAATAGTCTTTCTCCAACTGCTGTTTGAGGTCGGCCACAGTCCCAGACTCCTCAACATTCACCTCAAAGACGCTCTTCCCTGTTACTGTCTTCACTAGGACCTTCATATTTCTTTTTTTTTTTCTTTTGGCTTGTTTTCACTATAGTTGATGTTTTCAATGTGCTGCGGGGGGGGAAACAACAGGGGGAAGCCTTCGCTAAAAGAAAAAGATAAATTAACACAACCACAAACACGCGTTTTCTTTTTTTCTTTTTGAAAAAAAAAACTTTTTAATTTTACTTCGAACAACACGTTAGGTTTCCGGATGGGATTCTTTTTTTTTTTTTTTTTTTTGTGTGTTTTTTTTTTCTTCTTGCTAACAGAAGAAATTAACGAAGATTCGTTTGCAAAAGGAAGAGAGGGGAAAGAAATCGGCTCGAATACGGGTGTGGAATTGGCCGTGTAAAGCAGTAAGAGCAAAAATAAATGAGAGATGGGGAGGAGAGGAAAAAAAAAAAAAAAAAAAAAGAGAATAAAAGTGGGGCAACAAAACAAAAACCATACTTACATTTCCCTGGGACCAGGAAAATGAAAAGGGTTCCCCATTCTCTTTTTTTCCCCTTCTTTTTTTTTTTTTTTTTTTTTCCCTCCCACTTTCACTTGGAGAGAGCAAAAAGATCGAATTACTGTAAAAAACATGGTGGGGGTATTTTGGCAATGTCGAAAGATTGTGCCTGGGTGACAGTTGCTCGATGGACAGGTGCCGTGAGGTTTGCCTTATTCTTGTCTCTCCGCCTAGCATCACCCGGGCACAGACTTTCCTGAAATGACTAAGGAGAGGTGTCATTACGCACCTAGACCCGGCCAAAGGTCTTACAGCCCGTTGGTTTAAAAAAAAATCGACATACCATTGCCAAATGAGCCATTATTTAACGGTAACTCTCGTTTGAACCCTACGGGGCCCTCGTGCAAAAAAAAAAAAAATAAAAAAAAAAAGAATTCGGAAACTCGAGTTAAATTATGACTCATAAATTGTTGGTAATAAAAACAGCTATTTTTATTACCCCCGCGCCCCCCCTTTTTTTTTTGCTTCCATCTTTGAAACACAAAAAAATTGGGGAATGGGGAAAGGTCAAGAATACATAGACAAAACCTGGCTAAAGTCTAGTGAGGTTTGAAGGGGTTTTCACCCGGGGGGTCACTATGGATAATCTGGGGGAACGTGTTCTCGGCCGGGGGTTCTGGCACCTTAGCCACCAGCGGGGCTGAAACAGTGTTGGCCTCCATCCTCTCCCTCTCGGCAGGTGTGAGCCCAAACGCGGGTTGCAGCACAGTTCTATCAAGAGCAGAAACAAGTCCGAGCAATCTGTCCCGAATCCTACCGAATCTAGATTCATCCTCCCCACCGGGTTCACTGGACGCGTATATCGCAGAATGCACCCTGGAAAGCTGCAAACGGTTGACCCTAGACACCCCACCACCACCACCACCACCACCAACAGTCCGTCCCAACGACGCATCGAGTGTACCATACGTGTGACCAAACATTTGACTGACTCTTCGTGCTGACCTGCCTTGTGACCTCCTCATAGTGTCTAGCGGTACAGGGGGAAGCCCTGCTGCAGAAGCTCCAAGATCATTATCCGCAATGTTCGGTACAATTACGTTAGTATTATTATTATTACTACTATCAGCACTGTCCGTGGGGATGCCCAGACACATGAAGAACGGCTTCGACAAGCACCCGCCGATCAACGTGGTCACCATCACTAAAATATAAGTTGTGGTTACCATGCCGTCCTTGTGCCCCTTGTCTCTGCTTTCAATGGATTGCGACAAGGCAAAGGCGATGACACCGCGGAGCAGCCCTGCATACACGATACCTAGGTATTGCGTGAAGGTAAGCTTCCGCTCACCCTTTTTCCCGCGGTTCCCGAGCCCGATCAGCGTGAACACAAGAATAACACGGCAGACAAAAAGCGACAGGAACATTCCCGCAGCCAACTGGATATCTTGAACGGTACCGTCGACCTCGGTAAAGCTGAAATCATCTCCTATGTAGGACCACATGTAGAATCCGAGAACGGTGAAGATAAGCGCCTCCATAGCATAGGAGAAGGTGTTCAAGGAATGGTACGATGTGAACTGTGCAGCAGGGGAGATGTTCAATACGGTGTACTGCGACTGGACAATGCCGCACACAAAAATGGAGATTATACCGGAACAGTCGACCATTTCCGCAACAAAGTACGAGATGAAGCCGAAGAGGAAGACGAGGATTATCTCTACATCGTGCGGCGGCCTCGCTCGGTTCCACTTCGCACAGAACGCCGATACAAATCCGGTCGCCACGCCAAGTGCCACCGACAGCACCAGAACTTTTATGAACTCGACTGTGAGATCGCCCATAAGCCCCCATGTCACAGATTTATCTTCTTCTGGCCCGCCGAATTCAACTAAATCAGCAGCGATGTTGGATACCGCTCTGAAGAGTACAACAGCTATGCCATCGTTCGCCATTCCTTCTCCTGCTAGGATGCAATACAGAGTTGGGACTGCTTCCGGATCGAGCAGTGCAACCACCGCCACTGTGTCTGTTGATGCTATGACAGCTCCTAAAACAAGACAATCCATATTTGAGAGATCTCTCGCCCACCCCTTCGACACCATTAGCATTGCTGTGTAAGACAGTCCCAGCCATAGTAGTACGGTGCCGACAAGGCCGATGAGGAGGATGGATCTGAAGTTTGAGAAGAAGGTTTTAACGTCAAGACCGTACCCTGCACAGAAGATGATGATCGGGAGGACGGCGTGGAAGAAGACCTGGTCCTCGAACTTCAAACCAGTTAGATCCTCGTCAGGGTAGAGAAGGCGCACGACCCCGCCAAAGCTCACCCCCAAGGATATCATCACTGCACTGAAATGCAGCCAGGAAATTCGGAAAGTGTCAAATAACGACGATAAGTATATCGTCGCTGCAAGGAATAGGAACACGTAGAACAATGCATCCTCACTCATATTCTTTTTTTTTTTTTTTGTTGGTCCTTTCCTTTTGGCTTCTCGTGCCGGTAATGAGGGAAAAAAGAAAAGGATAAAAAAAATATAGAACGACAATGGTGGGGGGGGGAAGGAAAAAAAAAAGGAAATGGGGCAGGGCGTGGTGGTAGGGGAGAAAAATGGGGGTGGGAAAAAAAAAAAGAGGGGGACTAAAGGGGAGGGGTGGGACAAAAAAAAACACAAAAAGAAGAAAAAAAACGGGATCTTTAAACCCTTATTCACCAAAGGGGGGGGGTTCATTTTTTTTTTTCCTTATTGAGAATCAGAAAGGATTTAAAAAAAAAAAAAAGAAAAAAGGGCCCCGACAGAAAAAAAAGAAGAAAAAAAAACCCTGTAAATAAAGAAGAAAAAAAAAACACTTCAATTTTTCGGAAAAAAAAAAAAAAGAAAAGAAAAAAAAAAACCACCCGTAAAAAAAAAAAAGGAAACCCAAGAAATTGATAAAATATGAGAAATAAAAAAAAAGGGGGAACAAAAAAAAAAAAAACAGATAGTCTCCCCCCCTTCAAAACACTATGAGAAGAAGAAGACGGTCGCGTACCACAAAGCAACAACCTACGTATCTAGTACCTGTACTTGTACATGTTACGACGAGCAGTGTTGTAGATAGGGAGGGTGTAGTAAATGCCCCACGAGGAGAGGACAGGCTCACGGTCGTAGTAGTAGTGGTTGACGGTGTCGGACACCTGATTTTTTATTTTTATTTTTTGTTTCTCCCCCCCTGTGTTCATACCTGCTGGGTAGTAAGGTCATCGATCCTGGCGAAAGACTGCTCAAGAGGAGTGAAGGTACCCTTGCTCACAAGCTCCTTCCCGATTGCGGCGTTGGCCTTGGCAGCACCGTCAGCCTCGAAAAGAAGCCTGTTCTTGAGCAGGTTCTTTCCGACCTCCACCTGGTAGGGCGCCAAACGCATGCAGTATCTCACCCACTCGTTCTGAAGCGCGATCAAGAAGTGCCAGGACTCCTCCCTGTAGTCACCCAGGTTGTGGGTGAAGTAGAACCCCTGCAGACCAGTGTCGGAGTTGGTGTCGAAGAACGTCCTCACCTCCTCAAGCGGCTGCTTCCCAGCCTGCGTGCTCTGCCTCTCAATGTTGAACCTGATGTACCAGTTGCTGGTCATGTCGTTCATGAACCTGTCGTAGTTCCCGAACACCTCGGTGAGCAGCCTCAGGGGCACCACGTCGGCACTGCTGGCGGGGCAGATCTCCCACCCGAGGGCCACGTGGTTGCTGTAAGGCGGCTGCAGGGTACCGCAGTCCATCCTGGCGGCACCACCAGTGTACCTCTTGGTGGTTTCGGTTTCCGCGGTGTCCTTCATATCGCCGAAGTTCTGTGGGGTTAATATATACCATTTCCCCACCCAAAAAAAAAAAAAAAAAAAAAAAAAAAAAATACCTTCTCAGCAGCCTCGAGCACGGCGGAGGAAGAGACGTTTCCTGTGGCAACAAGGGACATGCACTTGGTGTTGTGGAACAATGTGTGGAAGCTGGCGAGATCCTCTACGGTGATGTTCTCCTTAAGGTTGGCACCGGTCCCGAAGGGGCTCAGGGAAAGACCGCCGTCCGCGTCGAACTTGGTAGATTCGTAGGCCTGGCTGTACAGGTTGTGCATCACCTGGGCGGGGAGGTTGTTCTCGAATTCCTTCAGCTGGTCGATGACCTCAAGTCTAGCAGCGTCGATGGCAGATTCATCAAGCTTGGGGTTTCTGGTGACATCAGCGAGGAGTTCAATCGCCTTGTTGGCGTCGCTGCCGAGGCAGTTGATGGTCACGGACTGGTGTTCCCTGCCCTGTTCGAACTTGATGTCGCCACCAAGGGCCTTAACAGCCGATTGGACCTCACTTGCGCTCTTTGTCTGGGTGCCATGCCACATGGCTCTCTGGAGGAGAGCGCTGCACCCGTTGTTCTTCAGGGTGTCGAACCTTGACCCGGATTTGCTGTGAACCGCGATGCTTGCGAAGTCCCCCGCGCCGCCCTCTTGGGTGGCTACCTTGAATTGATTGTTCAGTTTGTTCACCTCCACAGGTGCCTGCCTGTTGAGGAAATTGTTGACGAACTCACTTCCGGCGGAGAGAATCCTTGGGTTCTTCGCCATCGTGATCGTTGATAGAGACGCCGACATTTTCTTTTCTTTTTTTTTTTCCCCTCCTCTTTTTTTTTTTTTTTTTTTTGTTGAATTGAAAAAAAAAAAAAAAAAAAAAAAAACTGTAAAATAGATGTTATAAAAAAAAGAAAATACATCAAAAAAGGGTGGTAAGAGGGGGGGGAGAAACGTGGAATGAAAAGAATAAAAAAAAATAAAGGGGGGTAAAAAAAAAAAAGAGAAGGGAGGGTTTTGAAGGAGGTTAGCTAGGAAGGAAAAGAAACAAAGCAGGGAAGATGTTAAGGAAAAAAAAAAAAGTTTAGTACAAAGTTGAAGCTTTTCGTTTTCTTTTTTTTTTTCTAAAGGTTTCTTTTTTTTTTTTTTCAACCTCTATGTTCGAATAAAAATGCCCTGTAGGCATGAGGTCAACCCTCCAGTACCGTCCCTACAAAAATATAAAAAAAGGGGGGGGATAACTTTTCCCATTGGCATAGCCCCTTTTTTTTTCATTGTAATTTGTTTTATAGCTACACTTTATTAGTTTTCTTTTTCCGTGTAATTTTTAAAATAATTTCAAAACACTTTTTTTTTTTTTTTTTTTTGTAATCACTGCTCGTTTTCTACTTCTTCTCCTGTATTTCTTTTTTTTTTTTTTTTTAAATCTGAACACACCTCATGTTCCCCAGCACGGGTCTCCCTGTCCTTCTTCTGTGCCTCGTACAGCTTTCCAAACTCAGCGGTCTTTGTGACGGAGATCACAATCTGCGCGGTCGCATCATTCCTGCCACCCTTGTCGGTCTTGATCTTAGTGATCTTCGCCAGACCGTTACGCTCAAGGCGGTCGGCCACACCAACAGCAGCCTCAATGCAGCTCCCAAGGGCATGAATGTGGAGCGTCTCCTGATCAGTCAAGATCTTCTCAGCAAGCGCCACGTAGAAGATAGGCGCCTTGGTACCCTGTGTGTGTGTTGTGTGTTAGAGACTTTAACAACCACCCCTTGCCACCATACCTGGATGTTCAGCCTGTCCTCCGCACGTTCCACACCACCGTCAGCTTTGTTGGGAGCGCTCATTATATTTTGTGTGTGTGTGTGTGTTGTCTATTGAATTGTGCTGGGAGAAGGGGGGAAGTAACAACAAATATTAATTATATCAATAATAATTAAAAAAAAAAGGGGGGGGAATGAAACAAGTAGAAAAAAAAAAAGAAAAAAAAAACAAACAAGTAGAACAAAAAAAAAATAAGGAGATCTCCCCTATATTGCACTTCACTATTATGCAGTCCAATTTCTTTTTTGTATTTATTTTTGCTATTTCAATCTTTTCCCTTCCCCCCCCCCCCAATTTTTTCTTAAGTGTACCGCTTGTTTTAAAAAAACTTTTAAAAAAGAATAACAGGGGCGAAGTGGGTGGATAGTGGCTGAAGAAAAGCCGAAAAAAAAAGGAGGTTGGCGTTGTTTTCTTATCTAAAAATGTTAGTTTACTATGTAGTGGCTTCTCCCGGGCCCCCACCACTTTTTTTTTTCTACACCAAAATTTATCAAAAAAACTTTTTTTTTTGAACCACTGAGCGCAACGGGCTGTTCCGTGTAAAAAAAAACACTTAAGAAAAAAGAAATAAGAGAAAGAGAGCCGAGAGACATGGAGCATCGCAGTAGGGGTAAAAAAAAAAAACACTTTTTTTTTTTTTCTTTATTTTTTCGTCTCTTTTTGCTCGCTTGCTCTTTATTTATTTTTTCTTTTTCTTTTTTGTCCGAAACACAATCGTCTCTACTTCTTCTCCTGTATTTCTTTTTTTTAAATATTTATTTATCTCCCTGAACGCACACCTCATGTTCCCCAGCACGGGTCTCCCTGTCCTTCTTCTGTGCCTCGTAAAGCTTCCCAAACTCAGCGGTCTTTGTGATGGAGATCACAATCTGCGCGGTCGCATCATTCCTGCCACCCTTGTCGGTCTTGATCTTAGTGATCTTCACGAGACCGTTACGCTCAAGGCGGTCGGCCACACCAACAGCAGCCTCAATGCAGCTCCCAAGGGCATGAATGTGGAGCGTCTCCTGATCAGTCAAGATCTTCTCAGCAAGCGCCACGTAGAAGATAGGCGCCTTGGTACCCTGTGTGTGTGTTGTGTGTTAGAGACTTTAACAACCACCCCTTGCCACCATACCTGGATGTTCAGCCTGTCCTCCGCACGTTCCACACCACCGTCAGCTTTGTTGGGAGCGCTCATTATATTTTTTGTGTGTGTGTTTTTGTATCCCCCCTTTTTTTATTTTCTCTTTTTTTATTTTCTCTTTTTTTCTTTCTTTACTCAAAAAAAAAAAAAAAAAAAAAAAAAAAAAAAAAAAAAAAAAAAAAAAAAAAACGAGAAATGCACTGGAAAGTACAATTATCCCCCATCATGCAAGGACAAACGTGACTGAACCCTCTTCAAGATTGAAATCAATTTTGTACCCTTCAAAACAAACATCTCTATCGGGGTAAAACGGACATGGCGCGTAGTCTTTGCACAGGGTCGGCCCGGTGTACAGCGTGATCGATACGTGAAGACCCTCTTCAGTGCGAAGGCAGATCCCCTTGGAATAGTAATAGACAGTTGTCGTACCAGCGTCGGCATCAGCATCGCGATCCTCCACTCTACCAAGCACGTTGAGAACCCTCCATTCTGACAGACCAAGGAGAGCGAGAACAGGTTCTATCTCAAGAGGAGCGTCAAAGGAAACAGCAGGAGACGCCAATGTGACAACAAGCCTAAACGAGCAACACCATACCCCCTCATGCGGCCGCCCGTAGGAAGACGCTTCAGGCGATGAAAATCCAAAATGAGAAAGTTCCACCGGATCAGGCCTCACATAACCAAAATCACACAAAGATCTCAACAAATGCGTTGGGGAGGGATCGCCTTCTTGCGCAGAAGTATAAACCCGTCGAAGAGGGCCTTCGAGTTCACCCGCAGTAACACTGTTCCATTCCGCCCCTGCTCTTACAAGACCCTTCAGCCCGAAGGGTGATTCAGCAGCAGCGTATTTTCCGAAGGAAACGACCCGATTGCCGTGTTCGCCTTCTATGTAAATGGCGTTGCGGTCGTAATCGTTTCCCCATGGGTACGTGTATCCTTCAAAGCCTTTAACAGCGGCTTCCCATTCTTGCCAGTGTGGGAGGCGGCATCCTATCGACTCGGCTACCCGTTTGCTTGTGAAATACGTCAGCTCGGAAAAATCATCAGTTATTGTATCTTTCTCATAAGCCATCCAACGGTTTGAAACTGTGTCCCAAGTGTGTCCTGTTGAGTGCGATGTGTGGAAGTCTTTTGGAAGGCAGTTTTCCAGTTCTGGGAAATGTAAAACCGCGCAGGCAAGGCGTCGAAGCTGGTTGACGCGTACAGGAAGTTCAGATATGTAGTACGGTTCCTTTATGGTTATGGTTTTTTTGGGAATGGTGCGGGTGTACGGGGTTGCTTTATGTTGCGGTTCGTCTGCTCCGACCGTGTACTCACCTTTGGGGATTAGTTTGAACGAGATGCCGGCAAGGTCGTTGAGAAGGTTCAGCAAACGAGTGATATCGTCCAAGCGGGCCATCATAGTAGGTGTGAAACTTTCGCGGATTTGTAATGAGCGTTCTGTTTGGGTTTGGAGCTTCCGGCTTTCTGTTGTTGCGTGTCTGTCGGTGCTTGTCTCGACGCTTAGGTCTTTTTCCTGTCGTTTTTTTACGAGTTGGTCCAGTTTGCGGACGCAAAGTTTTACTTCACCAAGTTTTCCTTCCTTGTCGATGGCGCGTAGATTTGTCTTCATTTTCGCGATTCGTTCCTTGAAGTCGCCGAGGTCCAGTACTTCCCATTTTGACTCGATGGTGTGCATTTCTGGTTGCAGGTCTTCAAGTTCTACCAGTGCGTACTCCCCCTTGACGATCTCCGAGTGAAGCGCCAGGCTGTTTTTTCTTAGTACCAACAGCATCTCACGGATGTCGTCGATGTTTTTTTGAATTTGTAGGTTCCCTCCTGATGCTGTGTTGTCGTCATCGATCGTGAGCATTTTTTTTTTTTTGTTTTGTTTTGCCTATTTTTTTTTTAATTCTTTTTTTCCCCCCCCCCCACATGATACGAAAAATAAAAAAGAGAGAAATAAAACATGAGAAATGGTAGAGGGGGAAAAAAAAAAAAAAAAAAAAAAAAAAAGAAATGCAACTAGAATTGCACTGTACCTCAAAAAAAAATAAAGATTCTTATCGAATAGACTTCAGTGTTCACTGAAAAATAAAAAAATAAAAAAAAGCGTGATTACAATTTCGCTGCCTTTTTTTTTTTCCCCTTCTTCTTTTTTTCTTCTTTTTTTTTTCTAAAACAAAAAAAAAAAAATCTAATATTCGTAAATAAATCTACGTTTTCTAAAAAAAAAATTAAGATTTTCTAAAAGTGAGTAAAAAAAAAAAAAAAAAAAAAAAAAAAAAAACTAGCAATACTGAAAAGGATCATCAGGGAGCTGCGCCTTCAGGTGCGTATGGGACTTTGTAATAGGAATAGGCTTGTACTGACGGCTACCGTCGATAAGTGTGACGTAACACGTAGAAGTGATGGCAGCAATGACGCAAGGGGACCAAGTGTGGTCTGAACGCAGAACCAGCGCACGATCGCCCCGAGAGAAGAAGACAAAGGTCCTTGAAGAAGACTGGCAAGGGGTGCAGAAGTAGGACTCACACAATTCACACACAGCCATCGTCCTTCTAGACTTCCCACAGTCGCTGCACCCCACCTCGTGTGCACTAAGAAACGGAACTAGACTATGAGCACACCCACTTAGTGCGTCAAGCACCTCTCGTGTCACTCCAACGCCTTCAGGTGTTGGGATCGGGTCGATTTCCATCCCCTCGGCTTCTTCTTCCTCTTCTTCATCACTGAGGTCGAACACGTCCTTTCGCAGCCACATCGGGTGCGATTCACCCTCTGCCTCCCTCATGCAAGAGAAGACATCTGTGCTGCCTTTGAAAAAGTGGTTCGCAGCATTCACCGCGATTTGCACCATTTTCTTTTTATTTTTTTTCTTTTTTATATCTGTTCAAAAGATAATGAGGAGGGGTAAGAAGAGAGGGGGGAAAGAAAAAACTATTTTCCGGGGGGGGGTAAGAGACTGCATACAGTTCATAATACGAATCATATCATTCGAGCATAGATGGGGGGGAAATGCTTCTGCACCCCAATACAAACGTTCTTTTTTTTTTTTTTTTTTTTTTTTTTTGCTTGTGCAGTTCCGGAAGCGCACAGAGCCCGTTTCCTACCATCACTCGTATTGCACTGTATGCTGGGGGGGGGGGGGGGGGGGGCATGTAAATGCCACTACTCAACCTGCAAGGGGTGCGGGGGGTGGTTCATGGCAACCACCAACGAGCTTAACAACTGTTTTATCTCAGCAATCTCGTTCTTCATTTCTTTGACGTCGAGTTCCAGCTGCATGTCGTTGCTGTTGACCGTGGGCGATAGGAAAGGACGTGTCTTGATGCTCCCTGAAGAGTCTTCTGCCTTGATGGCAGCCAACGATTTTGTTGGGGTGCTGGTATTGTTCAATTTCTGCGGCCGTTTCTTGGTAAACACCGGCTTCCGCGGCCCCGTCCTTTGTCGTCCTTCGCTGAGGTTATCAAGGATCTCGCTGTCATCTGTTGAATGGCTGACCCTTTCATCGCAAATCTGCGACAACGGATTGGTCCTGGGGCTCTCGATGTCTGTAATGCTCGGGCTGAGGAAAGTTGTAGCGAGTTTTGGTTGTAGATCAGCCTTCAGCTGCTTCGCTTTCTTTGCATCCAAGAACTCGGTGTAGACTTCCTTTTTTTTTTTTTTTTTTTTTTCAAAAAAAAAAAAAATACAAAAAACCTGAAACACATTGCACAAGATCGTGACTGGGAAGGCAACCACCAAGACCCCCACGAACATAGTACAGCTTCCTATCAACTTTCCCATTGTCGTCACAGGATAGACATCACCGTACCCGACTGTTGTAAGGGTCACCATAGCCCACCACTATAAGAGGTTATTATTTTTTTTTTTATTTTTTATTTTTTTTAAATCACACACCATCGCATCGGGTATGGATTGCATAAATATCGGATTCCCAGCATCCGTGTAGGAAGAGTTCGCGTTTCGTATCCACTTGTTTACGGTGAAGTTGAACGTGGCATCCTCCTGTGTGGTGGGGGGAAAAAAAAAAATACGCGGGAGAGAGGGGGCTACCTTTTCCATGGAGTACATAAGCGAGGCGAACAACGTTGTTGCCATAAGCATGATGGCTGCCAGCCAAGTCAAGGCAAACGATGATCTCTGCAATGCAACAACTAAAATCTGCACGCCCTCAAAATGCCGCCCCAACTTTATGACCCGTAGTACCCTTACCAATCGTGCCATTCGGAGTACCCTCAAAACAACTAACGATTCCGCATTGGAGCCCTCATCAAGCGAACCAGTTAGCTCCAAATAGTAAGGCAGGATTGATAACAAATCTATCATTGTCCACCCGTTGAACCAAAATCGCCGATGATCGGGATTGCTGAACGCCCTAACCACAAGTTCCAAAGTGAAGTACCCCATGCAAATATGCTCAAGTATGAATGACAGATCCGTTCCAGGTTTTGAACTTTCGTTTTGAAACTCTGGAAGGGATTCTACAACCATCAAGATAATGCTTCCAATGATGGCACACTGCGATACAATAGTAACGGCCAAACCGAGGTTGTGCAGCCACCGAACATTGTAACTCTCAGCAGCTGACGGTTCACATATCGCCCAAATCCATTCTCTTGTGGTGTTGGGTTGGCCGACTCGGTGGTGAATTGGGATTTCAAAAAGTTCTTCGATATCACCATCAAGTATGTGCTCCATGCCAGTGATGTATCTCAACAATTCGGAGATTGAAACCTCGTTGTCACCCGTTCTGTCCAGGTCCCTCCATATATTTTGCACCTCTATTTCTATGTCGTCTTTGGGCAGTTCTGTAAAGATTCCGGACCACAGCATGCAGACTTCCTGGTAGCATAATGCACCTGTTTCATCGACGTCCATCCTTTGGAAGACCTCCTCTATCCTCTCTAGCTGTGCCCGCGTCACCAACCCGGCGTTTGACTGCCTTGGGTTTTTCAGCGTGGCTGCTACATTGTTCTTCCCCATTTCCAATCAGAAAGTTGTCTCATTTCACTTTCTCTTTTTTTCCCCTCTCACCCTTTTTTTTTTTTTTGGAGGGGGGAGGCAAGATTTCGAGGGAATAAAAAAAAGTTTTTTGTTTTGAAAAAAGAAGTTGAAGTTGGAAAAGCTTCTTTTGAAATGGTGAGGAACAAAAAAAAAAAAGAAAAAAAAACGGGGATCATAGCACGCCAAGGGCCTGGTTAGAGAAAAAAGAGGGAGGGGGGGAAAAGAACCCGCGAAAAGAAAAAATCTTTTTTAGACCCATTGACGCGTCATGGGGGAGCAAAAAAAAAAAAGTACGAGAAACAAGAAAAAAGTACAGGAAGGGGGGGGGGGGGGGTCGAAAGGCAAAGCATAAGAGTTAAAAAGAGTGCAAAAAAAAAAAAAAAAAGAGACATTTAAGGGTACCTTGCAGTTGGCAGGACACCTTTAAAAGACGCGGTTGCAATTGCGCAAGCTGCATCATCACATCACTCTTATTGCACCCCTTCATGCTTTTTTTGGTTTTTTTTTTTTCTTCTTCTTTTTTTTTCCAGCAACGGCGGCAAGCGGAGGAGGGGGGGACCGGGTTAACTTTATTTTAGTTTTATTGTTTTCTTTTTTTGTTCAAACTGCAAAGAAAGATCGGAAAAAAAAGGGGGAGGGGGAGCAACAGGGATAAGAAGAATAATAATAATAAAAAAAAACATACAGCACAACTCTATCTTGAAAAGTTTCTATTTTTCTTTTTTTTTTTTTCCTATTTTTCCCTTTTCTCTTTCTGTCATATTTTAAAAAAAGAAAAACAGAAGCAATACCTTAAACAAACCAAAAAAGAGATGAGAAAAAGGAGGTTCCTGTCTTGGAACGTCCCCCTTGTCTCTAAAAAAGAAATCGCAAATACCAGACCCTGACTACGAGAAACAGCACTTTCACCATTGGTAAGAACTGCCACTGCAACCAAAATAATGGAGAGTTGGGCATAGGTTGGGAGCGCTGTTCTCTAGACAAAAAAAAATGGCCGGGTCGGGTGATGATAATTTACGGAAATAAAAAAAATAAAAAAAAAAAGATAAAAAAATAGATAAAATACAAAAAATCGAAGGTGGTACAAAGGTTGTTCGTCCTCTCCTCCCCCCCATTTTTTTTTTTTCTTCTTACACATTTTCCACGATCGCGACATCTAGCGGTTTTTGAGGAGGAACTGGGACCTTTTTGTGTGAGACCAACAATTGTTCCTGAAACTGGTACAACCTCTGTTCGGCAATATGCCACCTTGAGAGCTTAACCTCAACCTTTCGCCATGTGGGCATATAGGAATCAGGCCCCTGATGCGAAATTGCCTCTCCAAGCCTTACCGAGAGTAGTTGCTGCCGATCGTTCTTGTAGTTTTGCGAATAGTCCCAAATGAGGTCGGGGAGGGAGTGAAACGTCATAGCTTTGCTGTGGAGGCCTTGGTGCCTGCTGATCCCCATAGCACCATACCGGCCCTTTGTGAACAAACCGATGACCAAATGATTGATTATTTCGTAGCCTTTCTCCTTCGGTGTGGATGTGTCATCGGATGTGCTCCCATCGCTGCTTAGCTCTTTTTCTTGTTCTCTTTCTTTGTTTCTTTTGCGACCTCCAACGGCCTTGCATCCGGACCCAGCTAGCGTTCCTTGCCCGGAGTCTGGAAAGGGTCCGTGCCCATCTTTCCACTTTTTCGAGTGGAATGAAATCGGGAATCGTACAACATCTATCATACCTTGGGTTAAGCGCAGGCCTAAAAATGCTGCTTCTACGCACTGTATCGGCTTGTCTGGTTGTCCCAAGATTTCTCCAGCAGTGTCCATCATTTCGGTGAGCGGGCGGTCTTTGCACACATTATAAGATGGTCCGTTCATGTTGTATTTGTATGAAGCAAGAGACGCTTGGACCTCCTTCAGCTCCTTGTCCTTTTCCCAAGAGTTTTCTTCGTGTTTGCTTTTGTGCAGTGTTCTTGTATACTGGGGAGGGGTTTGCTATAAAAAAAAATATATATATACCGCTCTGGGCACCCTCGGGACTTTTTTCTTCTCCTCGTTTTCTTTTTCAAGCTGCAACGGGTGTTGCTTGCAGTTGTACCGTATTCTGGTCCCGCTTGCTGTGTTGGTCTTCCTTGTTTTTACGCCGGTCGGTGGGGTACTTTGGGGCACTAAGGTACTCCGCATTTTTTTTGGGGGGGGGGTGTGTAAATGAAATAAAAAAGGGGGAGGGAAGTGTAAATGTAAAAAAAAAGGGGGGGGGAAACACCCTGTGCAAGATTTAAAACTTAAAGATTTCGAGAGAAAAAAAAAAATTCAAAAAAAAAAGGGGGGGGAAAAAAACATTTAAATTTCCAGTTCTTGTGTACTTTCGATCATGTAGATCCTCACAACCCACCAAAAAAACAGCGTAAAGGCGACGACGACAAGAGCGACAAAAGACACAACCGAAGAAAGAACGGTGGAATCGGTGTTACAGGAGAGAGCAACAGGGACACATGAAGGGTGAAATTCGAGCAACGGTGCCGAAGCCCGAAGGAAACTAAGAGAAGATATCGGGGTGCCAAGAACAACCCCATGGAATGAACCTGTAATAGTTAGGTTAATATGCCCAAATTCATAAGGCAAAATAAACGCCTTCCCGTCACGCGTGCAGACACGGGCCACAGTGTCCATAGACCGATCAGAAGACAGAAGCGACCGCTGTTCTTCACCAATAATGTGAAGTCTGATAGTTGACCCCTTTTCAAAAACTCTATTTTGACACACAAACCCCACGAGTGGGGGTTCACAACTAATGACTCGAACACCTGTCCCATGCACCATTTCAGGATTCTTTGCCTTTCCATGGAAACCAACAACTCTTGTGTCAATACAATACTTCTCTTCATCTTTTGAGAACGGGATTTTATACCATTCTTTATCATGTCGTACAGTGAGTTCTGCAGTGGTACTGGTGTTCAAGACTCTTATGCGTTTCAAGGAGACGCCAAGGTGGTCGCCTAGCACTTGGGTGGCGAAGACCTTTGTAACGATTACACAACCTTCGCTTGGAACGACTTCCACCTCAGTATCTTCCTTGCTCTTCTCTATTATGTCCGCAGCCCTTGAAGGCCGCATGAGTGCCATGAAAAAAATCTCGTGAGACACTCGTGTTAAGGACGACACCTGTATGGACATTGAGGGGGATCCTAATCGCATCGTGAAGATCTGATTCGGGATTCTCTTCAAAACAGGGTGGGACACCGCAAAGTGGTGGGGCCCTGAAGGGCTCGGACCGGGTTTGAAATTCGCTGTTTTGGAGTATGTGGCTTCCGGGGAACCAGTGGTCTGCATGACGAAATCTTCGATGGGAAACAA
This sequence comes from Diplonema japonicum, assembly GCA_964019335.1. Lineage (NCBI taxonomy): Eukaryota > Euglenozoa > Diplonemea > Diplonemida > Diplonemidae > Diplonema > Diplonema japonicum. The sequence continues at coordinate 361,441 of OZ025673.1, forward strand.
ATGTGTCTTCTCCCCATTGCAGGACATCACAGCAGTTGCCAAACCGTCTGATCGCATGCAGCTTGTCGTGATGATTGTTACGGCGGAAGGGTTGCCCTGTGCGGGTTTTGTAAAGGTTTTTGTTGTTGGGTTGACAGCGTTGAGGTTTTCATTGGAAGGTCCTGTTTTCCCGCCAAGCCCCGAGGTGGCGAGGGCCCGGTCGGTGAGCTTCACGGTCCCGGCGGGTTGTGATTTGTTGAGCGGGTTTTGGATTTTGACGTCCCATGTTCCTGTGCACTTCACCTCCCCACCCCACTCGACATATGCTTCTGTGTAGTTCATGGCTGTCAGACGATCGAGGATAGTGTCCACACACCACCCTTTCGATACCCCGCAGAGATCGATTGTGACATCTTTTTTTCTCGAGATTCTTCTCGCAGTTTGATGGAACGAGACAGCTTCAAACCAGTCTGGGATGTCCGCATTCACATTGCCCATTACATATGCACCCACGCACGGGTTGAAAGCGCCCTTTGTGTTTGTGACAAGCCATTCCACCTCAGCGAGAACTTCCGCGAGGGGTTCTGACACATCGACATGTGTTCCTATTGGTGTTTTGTTTACTGATTCGATTTCGCTGTCGGGGTTCCAGTTGTTCAGTTTGGTGTCGACGTCGGTGAAGGTGGAGTACAGCACGTTGCTCACGACCTCTCGATCGCTCTCCGAGGCCGCCACCACCACGGTGTACGGGATGAACATGTCCGCCCCTGTCAGCGTCAGAACGCAGCCGTCCCTGTCAGTGTCCGCCTCCTCCCTCACCGCCCTTTGGCAGAGGATTTCGGTTACGCCTGTTTCGTAACTCATTTTTTCCCCCTCTTTTTTATTTTCCCCCCGCTTTTCCTTTTTCTTTTTTTTTCTTTTCCCCCCCTTCGAACGTTCAGCAGGGAGGGGTCTGGATAACCAGAAAAAAAAGGAAAAATGTGGGGAAAGGACTCGTTTTTTTTTTTTTTTTTTTTTTTTTCCTTCTTTTCTTTTTTTTTTTTTTTCTTTCTTGTTTCCTTCTTCCTTTATTTTCTATTTTCATCTTTTTTTTTTTCCCTGTCTAATTGTTTATCGCCTTCGGCACGTAGAACGACGACGAGGCGAAGTCCCCGTTTAGCATCAAGTTACCGAAGTTCAACACGGACACGTCCTCCATCATGCGCAGGCTTCTTGCACGCGCATGGGTGGCGAACTCCTCGGCCTGTTGCTGCGTCAGCCTGTCCATTGCAGCGTCGTGCTCGTGGCTGTGCTTCCCTGGCACGTCCATGAGGTAGCCGATGTAGCACTGCCGGTGTTCTGCGTCTTGCTGGTCATTGATCTCCAGTCGGTGGTGTGCCTCCTTGCGCTGGATCACCCGAAGGAGCCCCATTGGTGCCCTGTCCGAAGCATAGGTCTCCTCCCTTGCCTTTTTCTTATCCCCTCTCTCTAGACTCATGATGTGCTGTCGTTCGGCTTGTTCCGCATTTGACACATCGCTGCGTACCTTCTGTTCCGCATCACTTGTTTCCCTTCTCTTCACTGCTGCGCTGTCAACTTGCTTCACGTCCTTCATCCCCCCTCTTGACATCTTCACAATCCCCTTCCTTAGTTCCTCTTGCTCCTTCGCTACCACCGCTCTTTCCTCTCGCTCTGCTGCGACGTAGTTTCTCCTCTCCGTCGTCATCACGTGCTCCGCCTTCTTCGTGAACTTTGCGTATATTTCGCTACGCTGCGTCTTTTCGTTCCGCATGAATTTGTCGCTGTACTCCTCGTACGTGTGCACCAGCTTCTCCCGCTTCTCTTTATGCTGCAGGGACACCTTGATCTTCTGCCTGCTTGTATCCTCGCCAAACAGCAGGTGCTTTCTCTCAGTCTCCTGTTCCCTGTCCATTTGGTTTCTGTGGTAGTACTCGTCGTCTTCAAGATCCTGCCGCTGCTCCCTTTTCAGCTGCTTTCGTGCGTTTGCTTCTGATTGTCTGCGTGACTTTTCGACTTGCATCCATTTGTTCTTCTGTCTTACAAGGCCGCGGAGGTCGTCTTGTTCACCGGCTTCGAGTGACTTTCTAGCACGTGTTTCGTCTTCTTCCATCTCCCGCCGTGTCCGTTCCTGCTGGCCTTTCCAACTTTTGTGTGCTTGCTGTGCTTTCTCAAGCTCACTGGTTGCTTCCAAGCGTTGCTTTTCCGTTGCCTTGCGCTGCCTTGTGTAGAGGACGTTGTTAAGTGCCGCGACGTCAGTGTGCCCTGCGAAAGGCGCGCCAAAGTATACATGTGTGATGGACTCCCGTTTTGTGAAATAACTGCACAAGGTGCCGAGGGCACCGTCGCTGAAGTGGTTGTTAGCAAGCTGTATGTTCAGCAGGTTGGGGAACATTGAGAGAAGAGAAACTAGCGCGTCGACGGAGTGCGCTGTGAGGTTGTTCCAAGCGAGGTTCAGCAGCTTCAGGTGCGGGTAGGTCACGTTCTCGTTCTTCAACGTGTTGGCTATCTTCTGTATCCCAAGGTCCCCTATTTGGCACCTGTTCATATCCAGCGTTTTAACTCGCAGGGCAACCTCGGGCTTCTCCATCTCACATGCCAGCCCCTCACACCACCCATCCCCCTTGCGTGGCACAGCGGGAGCCACCACAACATGCTCCCCGTCAAAATGCAGACCCTCCTTCCGACATACACGGTTAAAGAACGTGTCGCGGTACGTTTCCCGCATGGCTGTGGCTGTGGCTGTGGTGGTGGTGGTGGGATAGGCGATTGATGAATAAATACTTCATGTAAATGGTGTAAAAATGGTATCAAAGGTGTTTACAGTAGTCCTCAATTACATCCATCACTTCGGGGATCAGGTTCTTGTCCCCCGCAAGCGTGTCGAGCACCTTATGGTCAACAAGGTCGCTGTTGAAGGATAGAATAGAGGCCAGCAGCTTGCTCTCGTGGTTGTAGGCAGCCGCGAGCAGAAGCTCCGAGACTGCCTCTGTGACCGACTCTAGCTGCGGGCTGGGGGAGCGCAGGTTAGATATGAAGCTGTTCGCTGATTGGCAGCTATACGGAGCGCTTGGAGTGGCTGTTCCTAGAAGATACTTGCTGAAGTATTGCCACACAGCTGCCTCTGGCAAATCCTTGAGCTTCTTAGTACTGCCCGTCGTGCAGGCGAGCGGCCCGATGGACCAGATCGTGTCGTCAGCGGTGTCTGCCACAAGGAAGCACAGCCCACCACCTTCCTCATACATACACAACCCCAAGGGGTCCATGAGGTCCACGTCGACACCAGAGCCCTCTGTTCCCGTGAGAACCAGAGGGCATGCGAAAGCGTCGTATGCACCTTGGAAAGAGCGCAGCTTTGCGTTGAAGATGGCCGCACAACCCGTGTCAACCACGAGCAAGCTGGTAGACCCGTCTAGGGCTGTATAAGCTGTAACAGCAGTGGGGTGTGTTAACAAACATGTCTCGCCCCACCCTGTCCCTCGTCCAGGACGATCCAGTGTGCCCAGCAACACGTATGGTTTGCCTTCTGGGGGTATCGCCACCACAACGCTCCGCCCAGTGAGGGACAGGAACCACCACCCGTTCAAGTATGCGCACCCGCCGCACCCATACCCCCACATCTCGACATCGCCTCGAAGCGACTCAATCGAAGGCATGGTGCCCCCCACCGCTATGCCATAGCACCCGTACGCCGTGTCGTACCCGCTTATGCGCACTGCTATGCCCTGCACGTTGCGCTCGTCGATGTCGGCAACGCTTTGCCCGTGATACTCGCACACGATGCCCCAGGTGTCCACGTCGACCAGCAGCCACGTCCCGCTCAGCCCGTCGTATATAGAGAGGCCCTGGTCAGACCACGTCAGCACACGCAGGAAGTCGGGTTCTCTACAAGTGCTGTAGTTATGGGGCTGCACAATCCTCTTGCTGACTACCTCAGAGGTGTCCACATCGATCACACGGATGAGGTCCCTGTCGCCTACGTAGAGAAGACGCTTCACTGAGTTGTAAGCAGAACCGAGGGGGAAGCGGAAGGCTGCCTCACGACCGACACCGTCGACGGACTCCCGTCGATTATAAGGGGAACCTGCGAGGTAGCGAGATGAAGTCAAAGGGAGGTAGCAGCATGGGGTGATGTTGGTGAGGGTGGCACGCCCGCCTTGCTCGGAAGTGACGAGGAGGGTGTACTCTCCTGTCATGTTGACGACGTAAACGCTGCCCACAAGCGTGCCCTCCACGAGGAAGGATATCTGATTAGCGTCAAAATCGATCGAGACGGCGATCGAAACTTCTTCTTGCTGCGAACCAACGAGCGCGTGAAGGGGTATGTTGAGGTCTTTGGCGTCGACCTCATCAGGCGCGCAAGGGTTCTTGCTGTAGATCTTGTAACAGCCTTCGCTTGAGACGGACTTCTTCAAAGCTGCAGTGTACTCAGGCACTGTGCTGCAGCACCCGATCATGGACGCAATACCTATCGTAAGGTACTCCAGAGACGAACAGGACAGAAACCAACATTGGAAGCCTAGCGAGTGTGCGGGGTAGACAACAGCCGTGTGCCGAATGCTGTTGGGTAGGGTTTGGAAGGTTTGACCGTCAGAGGAAACGTGCTCTGCAGGGTTCGTACGCCGTTTACAGATAACCTCTCTGAAGTAGTCCGTGGGGTGGGTGTATGTTGGGGGCTCGTCATCAGGTTTGCTGCCTTTTAGTTGCGCTACCTCGACGCACCCACGGCGCACTATGTAGCACGTCATCTCTTCCTTGTTCATGCTTATCCCGCTTAGTCGGTTGCCTTCCTGAGGACTGTACCCCAAAGACATCCCCTCGTCCTCTAACCGCATCAGCAAGCACCGAGCAGGCACCACAGGTGTTCCGTGCAGTACTGATGCTGATCGCTCTCGCATCTGGCGACGGGCCTCCATCGTGACAGGAAGGCGTCTTTCTATGGGATTGGTCAGTTACAATTTTTTCTTTTCACACTGAAAAAAAAAAAAAGAAAAAAAAAAAAAAAACTGTTGAACACTTTTTTTTTTTTTTTTACACACTTGAAAAAAGAAGGGGGGGGAAAAAAAAAAGAAAAGATGATTTTTTTTGTTTTGTTTTTTTTTTTTCCTTTTTTTTTTTTTTTTTTTGTCATTCTTTTTACTGATCCCTTGTTAAGAAATACGTATGCTGCAAGGACACATCGTCCAGGATGTGCACCTTCATGGGTAAAATCGAAACCTCGTCCACCCAGGCGTATGAGTCGGTGGCGTGGAGCTCCTTGTTGGCGGGAAGCTTGCAACCGAGGTGGCAAGGGGGACCGGAGGTGGTGTTTGCTTTGTACCAGTTAACCCGGACTTTATTTTTTTGGGCGTCAGTGACACGGCAGAGGAGAAGCTTGCCTTCCTGTGTACAAATAAAAAAAAAAAACTTTTTTTTTACTTCTTACTCATACAATCATAACATATACATCCTGTCCTATTAAGCTTTCTTCACCAACGTTGAGCTCCTCGTATTTTCGCTTTCGAATGGAGCCTTCTGTGGGGGGCGATGCGAACTGTGCGGATTCGGTTTTCATGGGCTTCACAGGGGTTTGTTGTTCGAGCGTGTTTGATTTTCGCTTTTTCGGTTTTTTTTTCCGGGCGGGGGTATGCCCGGCACGAGAACGGGGTTCTTCTTTGACAGCGATGGGGGTGTCCACATCAACATCAACCAGGATAGGCGAAGCACAGCGGTCACTCATATCTGTGACGCAATACTTTGGGTACCTACTGGGTCCAGATTCTCCGTCCAAAACTACCTCATAGAAATCTGGTCCAATACTGGTTAAAACCCCATATGCTGAGGTGTTCTGGTAGTCGACACCAACCCTAATGTTTACTTTAATATCACGATCGCAAACAATGACACTTCCATGACCAACCCAGTGCCGCGTGCCGTGTGGGGTTTCTATATGATAAGCTTCTTTGCTTGCATCAACGATCCTGCCTTCAATGGACTTATGAGCAGTTCCCCCGACAACACGGGTTCCTATGGGAATGTCTGGGTCGGGGCATGTTCTTTTATCGGTTACAGTGATGTTGCTCTTGACAACCCATTGTTTGATGTTTCCCTCGAAGGTTATTTCGTAAGAGGTACCGCCGTTGTTGTCGCTTACAAACCCGACGGATCGGACTCCGTTACATTTTGCTCGGACGATTGTGCCGTTTGGGATTATGGGGTGTCGGGTGGGGGAGCCTTTTTTTTTCCTTATTTGGTAGAACTGGTCAGCTTCGGGGAATGTCTTCAAATCTCCTCGAGCGAGCCATCTGCTCGTCATGTCGTCGAACCTCACCTCGTACACATTACCGCCAACGTTTTTTTCCACGATCTCCGCCGGGTAGTACGAACCCCCCCATTTTGCCCGCACCTTCGTCCCGCACTCTAGATCCTTCGGGAGTTGTATCAGCTCGTCTCGTTGACCCGTGGATTCTTTGGGCATGAACGGGCTCACTTCATATACCCCTCTTTTTTCGCTTTCTGGTTCTTTGAGAGGGGGGGATTGATGGGGCATGTCTTCTTTGGTGTTTGTTTTAAGAAATAAAAAAAAAACCTCCCCCCCCCTCCCCCTCCCCCTGTTTTCTTTTTTTTGGCAAAAAAAAAAAAATGGAGAGAACAAAAAAAGAAAAAAAAAAAAGAAAGAAAGAAAGAAAGCCACTAAGCGGTAAACATGGAAAAGTGTAAACTTCAGAGGTCCGGAGTGGGTAGCAGCAGAGGAAAAGAAAAAAAGGAGGGGAAAAGAGAAAAAAAGAATACAGAAAAAAAAAAGGAAAAAAAAAGATTGTCCTTGTAAAAGAACGGAAATGGGGGAAAAAAAAAAAAAAGAAGGATGAAACAGACTAGTGCGCGTGATTCCCTTCGTACTATGCAGTATATTGCAAAGATGGATTGAGATTGGGGGGAGGGTCCTGACATTAAACTTGATTGCTTTTTTTTTTTTTTTTTTTTTTTTTAAATAGTCTCTCGGTTATGGAACAGGTTTTTTTCTTCAAATTCCTTTTTTTTTTTTTTCTTTCTTTTTTTTTTTTTTTGAGGGGAATATCCATTTTTCCCGAAAGGGAGACAAAACAGAATACAGTAGCCAGACGATTCCTTGTGTCTAACTTGGGGAAGGAGAGTTTTTTCGCTTCACAAAGAAGAAGAAAAAAAAAAAAAAAAAAGAAGAACGTTGACTCTCAGTTTATTATTATTTTTCAAAAGATAGTGACAACAAGTACTGGACGGGGCAATAGATTCCCTTGCAGGGTTGTCGTGCCTAAGGGGCTTCCGATACAGCGCAAGGGAGTCTGGTCAAGGAGTCACAGGGGATTCGGAAGAAAGGTCCAAAGGCGGAAAATTCCTTCAATAAACCCATATGACGAAGATAATGATTTAAAGAAGAAGAAAAAACCCCCCACCTTCATCAACAGACCCTGTTCTGAATCGTTCTACCAAAACGCACCAAAAAAAAAAAAAAAAAAAAAAAGATAAAAAAGAAGAAGAAAAAAAAAGATAAAAAAAGAAAAGAATGGAACCATCTGAGTTCTTTTTTCTTTTTTTTTTCTTTTTTCCCTCACTAAATAGCAATTTTCTATTCCGTATTTCTTGAGATACGAGGTTGTAAAGGGGACAACAACAAAAAAAATATATTTCACTATGAAGAGAGAGCGGTGGAGAGAGGGGAAAAGGGAACTACCCTCAAGGTGACTTATGCTTCATCAGGTAATGGTCCAAGGTGTTCAGGTTCCCTTGTTGGTTGTTGCTGACTTGAACTGCTTTGCTGATGGTGAGGAATCTGTTTTTTTGTTTTTTTTTTTTTTCTTTTTTTTTTTTGTTTCCCAAATCTTCTTACCTTTCTTCGCTAAGTACCGCTTGGCAATCAATCTCTGTCCTCAGATCACGAATCTCGGCCTATATAAAAAAAAAAAATAATAATAATAATAATTCTTTATGACTATATGTCATTGTTGTTCGCACGAGCAAAAAAAAAGGTTTTTTAAAAAAGCTGCGAAAGTTTTTTTGCTCGGCACAAGTTGCATATAGTTATAAAATCATTTTTTTGGAAGATAAATATTTGTAACAAAAAAAAAAATTATCATTTCCTCCCCTCCCACCCCCTTTTTATTCATACCAACAACTGTCGCATCACAGCAATATGTTGCTGCGAATTCATCTTGAGTTCCTGCAGATCCTTGGTTTCCTTCACAGCATTGCTCGACTTGTAAGGAAGAGCACGGAAGAGGGGGGTCTTCTGTGTCCATGGGTTTGTCACAATTCTTTTCCGCTTGCCGCTCTCCTCATTATCGTCGTAAGGCAACACAGGTCCCCTGACGTTTTCCAAGAAGGAGTTTGCTGCTCTGGAAACAAGATCATGTTCACTCACATTACTCGATACAACGCTGCGGACCTCATCGTCTTTGTTCCTTAAGTCAAGTACATTGGTTATGGTTTCTGATCGTTTGCCTCTTATGACACCAGCCTTCAGTTTTAGTTTCGACAGAACACCGAGCACACTAACTGTGGCGTCTTCTTCAACTTTCTCGTCTTCTTTGGCGTTTTTGCACAATGCTTCTGTTTCTGTGGTTACATTCTCGCCATCAGGGCTTGCTTGTCTTTCGATTTCTTGGTGAATGTGCGACGCGAACGACGGGTACCGGTCGAGGATAAGGTTGAACTCCGTTCGCTGTAAAATGAACAAATCACAGAACGTCAACGCTTTCACGTTAGTATGCCGTTCTGTTTCCACGAGCAAGGCGACCTCCCCGAAAAAACCGCCTTTTGTGATCGTGGCGAGGAGGTCACCCGACGGCGACAGAACGTCTGAAAAACCATGCGACAGAAAGAACATTTCGTGCCCTTCCTCACCCGCTACTATAATATACTCGTCAGGGGGGACAACCACGTTTTTCAAAGACTGAGCCAACGCAATTTGAATCGCCATTTCACACACGTTAAACATAGGAACCTGCGTCACTAATCGAACCCTCATATACAGGGAAACCTGTTCTTGCATTGCAGGTGGGAGGCCTGCAATCACATCTGTATATGCAACACCAAGGTTGTGCTGCAAAACATGGTATTGGTACGAAAGGATCTCTTCTTGAAGAGTACACGGGACCTTGAAATGCCGCAAAACTGCGAGAGTTTGCCGCATTTTATCGACTTTATCGCCTTCGATGTCCGATCGCATGATGAAAGCTGTCAGGTACCCGACGGTGAGGCCGTTTAAACAAGCCCCGACTATAAGTAAGAAACAAGCGTAGATTTTTTGCGATTGGCCTTCAACAGCAATGTCACCGTACCCAACGGTAGTGATGGTGTAGAGGACGAAATACAAGGCATCGATGTAACCATACGAGGTGTCGTTAAGGATGATCCAGATTATCGAAAAAGTGTGCAAAATAAACACACCCTTCACGATGTTTAGAAATAACGGGACTAACCGAAAGTAAAACGTAACGAGGTTTGGAGACATCAAACCGGTGTTTTCGATGATGAACATGGACGGCAACCGAAGAATTTTTAATGTCCGGAAGTGCCTTGCGGCACGGCCGAGCGGAGTGGCGGGGTTCCATCCTGTTAATATAAATTCCAAAGGAAGTACTGATAGCACATCGACATATATTTGTTTGGACTTCAAATAATGCCGAAGGATGAGCCTGCGATCGATAACAGGTCTTCCGCCGTTCTCATGGCACACTGCTGTATTTAGTATAAAGACAATGTCGAGGAGGAAAACAAGGGAGAAGACTACCTCACAGCAGGCCTTGAACGGGTTGGAGAAACCTGTTCTTGATTTCCCAACGTTTTCTAGAAGTATGGCGATGTAAAAATACAGGGAGCCGAGGGTGACGAGGGCATCTAGGGAAACACGGAATTTCCCGTCGGGCTTTAGACGATTTGAAGCGAGTGCTGCTTTAACATGTTGGCGTGCTTCTTCACTGCGGGCCATGAAATCTTGAGCGAGAACTTTATCTTCTCCGAGCCTTTCTATCAGTTCGTTCCACATCGTGTTATCACCGCCGTGATCTACCATTATCTCGATGAATTCTTGGTACTCCACTTTTCCTGAATTATCGACGTCCTTTGCGTCGATCATTGCCTTTGCTGTTTCTTTGGTGGCGGCCACCCCGATGGTCTTCAGCAACAGCATTAGTTCTTCGTTGTCTATGCACCCGTCTGAATCTCTATCGAAAACACCGAACAACCTGTGGTACCGGCGTAGTTCGCTTTCAGACAGCCCCAGCACACGGGCTGCTCTTTCATTACTCGACCTGAACTCGTCTTCGGCCTCTCGCATATCGAAGGCAGCAGAGGCCATTTTCTTTTTTTTGGGGGGGCCTTTTTTTTTTTGAGTGATTTTTTTTTTTTGAGAAATATTGGGAAAATGGGAATAAGTGTTAACAAAAAGAGAAGGGAAAAAAAAAAAGGAAGGGGAAGGGAAAGAGAGAGAAAAACGTTGAAACAAAAAAAAAACTTTCTTTTTCCCCCACAATAAAAAAAAAAAAAAAAAAAAAAAACCTTTTTTTTTTTTTAAAGGTTGCAGTGTCGTTCACTGACCTTTTGGGCAGTGGTTTTATTTTTTTTTATTTTCTTTTATTTCTTTTTTGTGGGATTACTTTGTTTACCGTGTTTTTTTTATTTTTGCCGTTTTTTTTTCCCCCCTCAAAAAAGAAAGAAAAGAAAAGAAAAAAAGATAAAAGGGACAAGAGTGAGAAGGGAGATGAGAAGTGGAGAAGAAAAGTCGGTTTTTTCTCCCCTCCTCTCTATCTCCCCTTCTACCCTCTTTCTTTTTTTTTTTTTAATACGATTCGTTCCATTTTGTGTGATTCCTTTTTATTTTTTTAGTTTAATTGACACAAAAGAATGGGGGGTCCACAGAGATAATGTGGAATGGTGAAGTGGTTAACGATCTTTTTCCTTCCCTTTCATCAGGTTTACTTATTTATTTTTTTTCCTGTCATTTCCCGCCTCTTTTTCGGCGTACGCAAAAAAAAAGAAGAAAAAAAAAACCCCCCCGACAGAATAAAAGGAAAAAAAAAAAAAAATATAAGTGTTAAAGGAGGCCGGTATTGGCGGCGCCCTGCACAAGAACTGTCTACTAAAATAAAAAAAAATAGGGGAAACCAAAAAAAAAAAAAAAACCTTGTTGTACAAAGGGAGGGAGTATTCGCTTTTTTTTTTTTTTTTTTTTTTAAATATTAATCTTAACTAAGAGTTAATAGTGGGGAGGGGGGATTGTTATGTTGCGTTATTCCTTTTGCCAATAAAAAAAAAAATATCCTTCCAAAAAGCATGTTACGGAGATATAGACAAAAAAAAAATAACTATTTATTTAGTGAAAATAAGATCGTATGATTTTCACGCGTGGTGGCAGTGGTTTAACGAGTGGGTATATGACTTCACGAGCGAAGCGAGTGCAGTCATGAATGTCTACTTCACGAGCGAAGCGAGTGAAGTAACATCAACGAGTTAAACATGCCACCACAAGTGAAAATCGGATCTATTTTCACTAAATCCGTTGTTTTATTTAACGTCAGTCAGATTTGAAAGGGTGGGGTATTACAGGTTACAAGTTACAAGTTAAATTTTTACTGGGGGTGCTTATGGTTGATATTGATTGTCAAGGCATATCCTGTGTGGTGCGGGCTGTGCGTCCATGAGTGCTGACAGGACCTGTGAGGCTGCTGCCTGGGTTGCTGAGGTTGCCCCACTAGCAGCTGTCACCGCTGCTGGCTTGCCAAGCCCACCTCTCTCCCCTTCTGTTGAGAGAGGCGACCAGATCCTTGAGTGACGTAAAAAGTGAGATTCCCAGATTCGAACCGGGGTTGCCAAAACAAGAGGCCTGTGTGGTAACCACTTAGGTGATTTCTTTTCCGTGTTTGCGCCCCCAACCCCTTGCTGTGCAGTGAAAATAGGGCAAGCGTGAATATAAAGTACTTTATATTCACTCATAAAGTAATTTTCATTTCTGCCCCTGTTTTCTTCCTAAAACAAGCCTGAAATCTGCAATGAAAATAAAGTGAAGCGTGAAATAATGTGAAATATTATATTCACTCCCACCCTTGAAAATCTGACTGGAGTTATATAAAAAAAAAAAAAAAAAAAAAAAAAAAAAAAAAAAAAAAAAAAGAAAAGAAACACCAACAATACGAGAAATATTCTAAAGAGAAAAAAAAATGGGGAGTGGGGTGTAGTTAAAAAAAAGAAGAAGAAAAAAAAAAAAAAAAGAGACATTTAAGGGTACCTGCGGTATGTGGCAGGACGCCTGAAAAAAGAAAAAAAAAAACACTTCCCCACTGCTAAGTGGGGGCGTATTTGGCAACTTTTAGGTGCATTGGATATCGCAGAAAACTAATAATAGACTTGCCAGGGGGAGAAGGAAAAAGAAGAAGAAAAAAAAGATGGTAGGAATGTTGACTCGTGATTCCACCAATATTTACAATAAAAAAGGGGAGAAAAATACTTTTTAGAGACCAAAAACTTGCGTCTTGCTCCTTAAGGGGGTTCTGCTCTTTCCCGCAAGCGAATGGCATAGAAATATGATGTTAGACCTTTAAGATTGGGAAGGGTTTTTGGTCTTTAAAAATACTTCTCTCAAAGTGGAATCATTATCAGTTAAGGTCTGAATCTGTTTCCCTTTTTTTTTCTTTTTTTTTTTCTCCTTTTTTTTTTCTTTTTCACGTTTTTGCTCAAATACCCAAGATGTGTCCCCCTTTTTTCCCCCCTCCCCCGTCTCTATTTTCTTTTTTTAAAAGTGTAAAAAAAAGGGGGGGGGAGAGGAGCTTTGGACACAAGGGGAGCGAAGGGTACCCTTCTCTTTTAGCCAATAGAACTTTTTAAAGAAAAAAGAAAAAAGCGTGTAAAAATATGGGGAGGGGAGAAGGTGAAAAGGGAGGGGGAAAACTTAAGGGGGGGAAACTATCTAAGGGGATAAAAATATAAAAAAACATTTTTTTTTCTTTTTTTTTTTTTTTTTTTCCTTTTCATTTTACTTAAACACCACCTTCCTTCTCTGAGTTTTTCTTTTGGTGGGTTTGAAAAGAGAAGAAAAAAAAAGAGAAAAAAAAAGTACGATTAGAACTGAAAAAGAAAAATAGAAATGGAAGTGGAGGTGGAGCAGGGGGAAATCAAAAAGAAAAGGAAGAAAAAGAAAAGCATCCGTATTTGTAAAATGGATGCGAAGCAACTGGGCTGGGGGAGACCTGACATGAATCTCCAAGAAGTGGCTTACCTTGTTCGAGATTCCTTTCCAAAAAAAAAAAAAAAAAAAAAAAAAAAAAAAAAAAAAAAAGAGACATTTAAGGGTACCTGCGGTATGTGGCAGGACGCCTGAAGAGTCTCAATCTATCTCTTCTTGATCGAACTTTTCTGCTGTGGTGTGGCCTTCGGCCCCTCGTTCACCCTCCTCGGTACCTTAGGTATAAAACCCTCAACCGAGTTGTACAGTTGTTTCTCAAGGATGTGGCGGGTCACCAAAAAAAAAAAAAAAAAAAGTTTCTCTCGGAAACTTAGCATTTCCTTCCGTTATCACCAAACTGGGAGAGGGAGGAGTAAAGCCTTTTCTTTTTTTTCTTCTTTTTTTTTTTAACTAAAAAATGTCATTTTTTCAGCTAATAATAATTTTGCCATCGAAAAATTGTGCTTCGCCCCTTTACAAAATATGGATGTGGGATCTAAAAAGTCTAAAAAAGAAATAGAAATAAAATAAGATACACAAGAAATAAATACGAACACCACACCTCTAAAGCCTGTCTGGCGACCCTTCCGTTAAAAAGACATAAAAAAATAAAACTTCAAAACAAAGGCTGCATTTTGAAAATGTCTCAAAAGTTCAAAATTGACCACTACAGGTTTTATAGATGCGGGGCGTTAAAAAAAAAAAAAACCTTTAATCACTCACCAACCACCATTGCATTCAGGGATAGGCGCATGGGGTAACGTGGGATAAGGCATAGGCATGTTGACATAAGCGCTGTTAGCAGGACGAGGCTGACCCCCATGGTTTCTCTGCTGCTTCCTCCCATGGCTGCTGCCGCCGCCGTTTCCAGCACCCATGGTGCTCGTCATAAGCTTCAACTTTTGTTGCAGGTTCTATGTGAGAAAAAAAAAATTTTTTTTTTGGGAAAAAAAAAAAAAAAAAAAAAAAAAAATACCTTAGAATGGTGCGACCTGCTCAGCAAAGGAATAAACGGTTGCAAGTGCGAATGCATCATACCCTTCTGTGCATCGCTGCTATACTCAAACAACTATTTTTTATTATTATTATTATTATTATTATTATTATTATTATTATTATTATTATTATTATTATTATTATTATTATTATTATTATTATTATTATTATTATTATTATTATTATTATTATTATTATTATTATTATTATTTTCCTTTTTTTTTTATACCTTCTGAATAACGTAGTTCCCGAAGGGGTCCATAGCAGCAGAGGCTAACGCGGATAGAGAGTGATCAGCGGGGCATGGCTTCGACAGTTCTTGAATCATGATGAGCCTGGACGAAGCGACGTTCTCAATAAGCTTCTCTACAACGTTAGAAGCAAACTTGTGCACGGTAATGGTGCATAAAGACGGCGCCAGCTTGGCCGCCAAAGCGTATTGGTACTGCGGGTGGCCGTGCTTCACCACATGCTGCACCACATAGTTCCCGTACTGATCAAGCGAAAGCGCGTGAACATGGTGTAAAATCTCCTCCAGAATCTTCATGATATCTGGGGTGTCTCTGCACTTCTCGAGGATCCTCTGGACGACCCTGCACCCGTAAGAATGCGTGGCGGCTTGCAACACCTTTCCAAAGAAAGCCTGCATAATAAAATCGCAGTGCTGAGGTATCAAATCGATAAATCTTTGAACGACGTGGTTGCCGTGCTGGTCTTGAACACAACGCAACACGTGGCCGTCAAGCTCTCGAGACAACCTCACACACTCGTCCTCTGGAAGCGCTTCTAATATCTTTTGAATCATTCTGCACGAAAAGGGTTGGAGCGAAAGCTCGGCGAGCTCAGGTCTAACACATTCCACAAGACCTGACCTGACAACAGGCGAACTACTCTCGACAAGACGCTGGATGACATGAGACCCATGGGTGTCGCGCATCAGCACTGTAACATGCGAAGCAATCTCCCAGAAGAACCCCTCCACATGAAGGCTCGACCAACAAGGAATCGACGACTGCAGTATTTTACACCCCTCAGGCGAGCGGCAGGTGTCGATTGCCCTTCCCTCAATAGTCATGTACGTAATGTTGACATCGGTGGTGGTTACAGTGGCGTGAATTGGGATATGAGTTGGGTACATAGTGTCGGGGATTTTAGGCGCTGGGGTGAAGGCCACTGCTGCTATGTTCAAGCCTGGTGCCCATTTGGTAATCTCTTCATCGTCTTCTGACTCCCGGTCGCTCACCAGCGATGGCAGTAGTGCAGTGTCCTCTGATTCTAAGATCTCGCTGTCAGTGGGGGGGCATGACCATGCCCGCTTGCGGTTTTCTCCGAAAATCCTTTCATCTGTGAGTGACGATACTAGCAAGTCATCGCTTGCGTAAGAAGCCAGCGAGGCTTCCAAGCTTGGCTCCCTCGAGATCGACACAAGCAACATTTTTCTTTTTTTTTTTTTATAAAAAAAAAATCACGTCGGTACCGGGGGGGGGGGGCAAGAAAAAAAATAATTTGAAGAAAAAAAAGGGGGGGAAGGGAGGTTTTTTCATACGAAGAAACAAAAAAGAGAGGGGAAGGGGGGGGGAAAAAAAGAAGAAAAAAGAGGTTATAAAAATACACAAGGGGGTAGGAGACGTTAACAGTAACATTTTCTTTTTTTTAAATGGGGGGGAATGGTGGAACGTGAAAAAAGGGGGTGGGTGGGTGGGGGGTGCAACTCTCGGCGACATAATATTTCACGAAACTCTTGGTACGTAAGCCACAGTCCAAAAAAGGGGTTCGCAAATGTAGCCGAGAAAGTTCAAAGGGAAAAGGGGGACAAACGAAGAAAATGAAAGAACAGAGTTGGTAGATCCCCCCCTCTCCCCTCATTTCCTAATTCCCCTCAAACTTTTGTGCCACCCTCTTGTCTTGAAAAGCTAAGGAATGACGAACTATATAAAAAAAAAAAAAAAACCAAAAAAAAAAAATTCACTTGGACTGGGTGGTGTATAAAGAACTAGCTTTTAGTGGAGAAACTGCAGCATGTGGCACTTTCGTGCCCCATACCTTGTGAAAAAAAAACCCCCTCTTTTTTTAAAGAGAAAAAAAAAGAGAGAGAGAGAGAGAAAAAAAGAAAACTGAAATCATCAGCCCTGCTTTACTATACCTTTTCTCATTTTTTCCCTCCTTTAAAAAAAAAGGGGGGGGGAAAGGCAAAAAAAAAGGGGGAAGCAGCACAAATGGTTTTTTTTTTTTTTTTTTTTTTTCCCCGAATAAAAAGGGGGGGGGTGGGGTGGGGTGGAAGAAACGAGAAACCATTGTTAAGTGTACTACAAAAAAAAAGAACTTTTTAAACCAAAATAAAAAAAAAGGGGGTATTACAATTAAGTTTTAAGTACAGCATTTTGAACTAAAATATGGGCATTTCTGCTGTAAAAAATTAGGCAGGAAAAAGTGTTAGAAAATCGGGGAGGGTGGTTTTTCTGTATGACATTTACCGAACTTAAATAAAACTACTTTGTCCACGCCAATATTCATGCGAATAAATAGCTCTTTCTTTAACCCTCTTGATCCAAATTCCTCGACAATGTCAAGTCATAACATTCTGTACCCCCCCCCCCCCTTTATTTCCTCTGTATATTTTTTGTTCGCTTTTTTTATTTTTTTGTTTTTCAGAACATTCCTTTCCCTTTCTCCAAAATCTTTCTTTTCAGGATCGTGCCCCCCCCTCCCATGACGTTTCACACCTATTTTCCTGTCTTTTTAAATTTCTTTTCCAACATTTTATATTTTTCTTTTTTTCCCCCTCCTGTACCGTTCTTGTCAGACACCAGAAGAAAGCTGGAATGCTTTGAGAAGGGTGGCTGAAAAGAAATGACTACTAAAGAAGGGGAAATTGATGAAGTAAAAAAAAAAAAAAAAAAAAAAAAAAAACTCGATAAAATTTCAGTGTGCATGGGGGTGCTCACTGTCCAGGAAGAAATTCACACCAAAGACAATGGAAAAACATGTTGTGGGAATGGCCAAAAAAAAGAAGGGGGGGGCATATGATACTCGAGAGGGCGTTCAGGAACAGGGGCATCGACTTCTCTGCGAACACTGTGGGCGAGCTCTTCATCAAGGCTGACCAGCCCAGAGAGGGCCGCATCGACCTCAACAAGTGGCACATCTTCGCTCAAGTGTACCCGAACACCGTCGATGCTGTGTACTACAGAGGCAGGGACATACGTGACGGGGAAAGGGTCTGACAAGTGCTTCAAAAAAAAAAAAAAAAAAAAAAGAAAAATTATCAACTGAGAAGTTTTTTTTTTTTATTTGTTCAGAAAAAAAGGAAGAGAGAAAAAAAAATGCGTGTGCAGTAAGACAAAAGAAAAAAAAGAATGACAATAAAAAAAAAAAAAAAAAAAAAAAAAAACATGTTACAAGGCATTTGGGGGCACGAGGGGGGAAAATGGGGATGAAAGAAATTTAATTTTGAACTGGAATGACAAAAAAAAAAAAAACACTTTTTTTTTTTTTAAAAAACTTGAATTCTGTTTACAAAGAGTGCTTTTTCTTTTTTTTTTCCTTCTTTTTTTTCTCCCTCCTCACTCCCCTCCTCTTTTTTTTCCTTTTTTTTTTTTTTTTTTTACTTTCTTTCTTGATAATAAGGAAAAAGAAAAGAAAAAAAAACGGGAGAGCAAAGAAAAAAAAAGGGGGGGGGGAAGAAAAAAGGCGATGTTTCAGGGCCAAAACCCACTTGAGGATCACACCCTTTAAAAAAAAAAAAAAAAAAAAAAAACGGGGAAAAAGTACACTTACAAAATACAAACTGACTTTTTTTTTTTTAATTTTTTTTTTTTAAATTTTTTTTTTTACGAACTAACCCACCTTGAACTGAACTTTAAATCGCTGTCCTCATCACAGCCGTCGAGCACCCAAGAGGTTTTGACAGTAGACCACTCCATGTTACCTCCCCACATAGTACCCTTTATATGAAAAAAAAGATTTCCCCCCCCCCCTACTTTTTTCCCATTCATACCGTTTCACTCCATTTTTTAAAGAGCGAAATAACCTCGTTCGCCCGTTCTTCAGGATCAACGTCCTCATCGACCGCGATCTCGCCCATCCACACGTCAAGGACCCGCAACTCCCCCCGTAGTTTGATGAAAACAGCAATTGACGCCTCGGCAGTTTCCTGAAACGTAAAGTAGTCATCTTCATCAAGCCCGTTCTCATGATACGAGTCGTTCAAAATAAATCCATCACCAGAATCTTTCAATGTATACATGTCTTTGATGTTCAGCTGTTCCATTAGGTATCTTGTGGAAGAATGGGATTCGGATCGGCACTGCGATCGTTCTTGTTCGTATGTTGGTGCGAGGCACACGGTGTTTCGCTGTTCCAACCATTCATGCCATTTCATAGCCATGCTTTTATCTTCATATATATCATAACAGCTTTGGGTGTTTGGGGATCCATGGCACCCTGCTGTTGTTAAACATTTCAAAAGATCGTCAGTTTCGCTGCCTTGTTCCACCAAAATAGGCGACTCAACAACTCCAGGCGGCCATCTCAATTGAGATGAACAGTCCGGGCTTGTTCGCATTCCGTACAACGCCACTTCCGGTGCAAGGGATACCGCCACATCGTGATATACAGTGGGGCATCGCGCGCCTTTCCAAATCCAGATTTTCTTTTCTCTCCACTGGAGGATGACGTAAGCCGTTCTGCTGTCCATGGGAATCCCATCGTTGAACTTCTCAAGCGCCAGGACAGGAGGTAGTACTGACTCGTCGCCAAACGGTGCGAGACGGTACACAATGACCTCTCCGGGTTTCATTAAATGATTCTTCCATTCCATCAACCTGAATGCAAACCCTGCGTTGGGTCTTGCTACGTCTCTGCCCTCCTTGACTTTCTCCATGGCCTCTTCCGGTGTGAGGAGGTACCTCCACATGAGATAGCACGCGATCAATGTGCAGCTTCGCGACACGCCTTGATGGCAGTGAACCAACATTTTCCCGTCGGGCTTTTTCCTGCTTCGTTCGATGGCAGCGACGCAGTGGGGGAAGTAGTTGAAGATATTTTCGGATGGAGAGTCTCTCATGCGGATTGCGTAGTAGTTGAAGTACTCCTTGTACTTGCACGGGATGATCATCTCCGCAGTGTTGATGATGTCTGTGAGGCCTGTTGTGAGGAGGATGTCGAGGTTCTCTGCAGGGTGCTGCCCGGACACGAACAGATGCGGAAGGATCTCGCTGCATTTTTTAGACGCGTCGCGCATTTTTTGTTCCCGAGCATCGTGGAGCTGTTTCTCGTCAGGTGCCGTATCTTCAACGGGGGGGCCTCGTCTCACCATCGGAGGGGATTCTTCTTCCTCTTCCTTTTCACGCGTTGGGAGCGCCATGCTCGGCATGACAGGTTTCATTGTTAATTTCTGGGGCAACGCGAAGCCTTTCATCGGCGGCGGTGCTGACCACGATTCGTTTTCCTTGGCAGGCTCGTCCTCTGCTGATGACACAACAGAGGACGTACTACTGTTGCTTCGTGTCGTGCTTGTGTTTAAATTGTCAGTTGTTGCTTCTAAATCGTGATGGTGTTGATGTTGATGGGAGTTGCTAATCGCACCAAGCTGCATTGAATGCAACATATGAACAATAGGTGAGGACAGTGCAGGGGGACCTGTCTTTACGGTGCTGGAGAACAACGGGGATGGGATGGGGACGGGATGGCCTATGGAGAAGAGTGTCTCTCCCATTTCTGTGTCGTTCGACAGCCGTTTTTCAAGCTCCAAAGCCTTTTTCAAAACCTTTGCTTTCGCGAGGGATGAAGACTGTTTTCCGTACATGGCGTAGACAGTCTTTGTGACGGGTCCCGCTCGCAGTTCTGTGAACGGGAATTTTACCCCTCTTGGTGTGAACACATGTCCCATTGCGCCTGTGACTTCATTCACTACTCCGTCCGGTAGCGTCTCTCCGCTGTGCTTTAAAACTAATATCAGGTAGGTACTGTACTGGTCGAGGTCGATGCCTGTGTTTGTTAGATCAACCTCAGAGCAGGCCACCCGATACTTCCCGCTGAACTTCCACGCCTTCACGTTGCACCCCATCCCGCGCCGTGTGCCCCCCCCTGTCGCAGGGATTCCTCCTTCCGTTATCGCATCTAGCTCTTGTAGTTTACAGTCGGCTGTAACACTATTTCCCATCACCCCCCCCGGTTTCCCCCCCCTCTTTTTTTACCCCCCCTTTTTTTCTTTACCTCCTTTAATTCTGTTTTTTTTTCTTCTTGGAACATTGCGTTCAAAAAAGGAAACAAAAAAAAGCGTACGGGTCGGGGGAAAAGGGAGATTTTTTTTTTTAAACGGAGGGGTTACAACATAGGGAAGGGGTGGTGGAGGGTACTAAAAAAAAAAAAAAACGGAAGGATGTAAAAGAAGAATAATCTGACACACACGATATTGATCTTCTTCCTTCCCCCTTCATGTGTTCACCTCAAGAGCGAATTGATAGGGGGCCGAGCACGGCGCACGGAGGCTATGCGGCGGTGTTTCACAGGAGAAGGAGGCCTGGCTGCGGGGGAAGGGGAAGGCCGCGCTACAGGGGAAGGGGAAGGTCGCACTGCAGGGGAAGACCCCCTCCGTACAGGGGTGCTACTGTACTCAGCAATAATAGGCCGTTCATTGAAATGCGACGCGGTTGAGTGCATGGAAGGGGACCGCGTACGGATGGAAGAAGAAGACCTACCCCTTCTAGGCGTGGAGGGCCGGACCTGGGACTCCCTAGAGATGGACCCAGGAGGGTAGATCCCGGTGCTGGACCCAGCTGCCGACCTACGAGAAGGCTTAGGCCTTTGCAGCGAAGAAGAGAGAAAAGCAAGCGGCTCAGTGGGAAACGCACTATCTGGTACAATAGTGGGCTGGGACACCTTCAGCCTGACATATGCATCGGCAGCTCGGCGCCTCTTAGCCTCCGTCACGTCGTCTGCGAAGGAGACCTCTTTGATGAAGTGTTTCATTTGTTCGATCGCGGGTTGCTCTGCTTCGAAAGCTTCGATTCTTTTGTTTAGTTTCTCCGTTTCGATCTCCATCCTCGCCCTTTCCTGTTCACCTCTCTCCACTTCGTCGTACTTCTTGCGCAGACTCGCGCTCTCCGATTTAAGCAACTCCTTCGTCTTCCCCATTTCCCCCTCCATGCCTTGTATCGTGGCACGCAATGCATCCATCTCTTCCTCGTCCCTTTTCATCTTGTTCTTCGCTGCTGTATACAGCTCTGTGTACGTCTTTAGTTCATTTTGGAGCTGTTGGTTTTTCGCCGCTGCGTTTTGTGCTTCCTCCTCTGCCCGCGACGCTCTTAGCTCCAAGCGGGTTACCTCTACTTCCAATGTTTGGGCGCGTTCCTGGGCACCGTCAAGCTCTTTTTTTATGGTCTTTTCCCGTTCCTCCGCTTCCTCCGCCTGTTCGATCAGCTTCAATGCCTGTTTTTATGTGTGGTTTTTTTTTTTTTTTTTTTTTTTTTTTTTTTTTTTTTTTTTGTGCCGCACCTCTTGCCTCAACGTATCGTTTTCCTCGTCCAGTGTTGCCACCTGCTTCTTCAGCTCCTCCGTGTCTTTGGCGTGTTCCGCTTGCATCTTCTCGTTTTCCCCTTGCAGCTCATCTACCTCCTCGACCAGCTCCTGCATTCTCGTCAAGGCCTCTGCTTCTGCTCTCTTGGACACCCTGATCTGCTGCTCGGCAGAACGCTCCGCTTCGCTCGGCCACTGCCTTGGCCCGCCATGTTCAGCCGGCAATGGTGAGGCTTCGTAGGTGTGCTCCAATGACGTGCACCGCGAGACGGGGCTCTTCGCTGCTGCCCAGCCCTGTATGGGTGTCACGTAGTTGGAAGACAGCTCCGACTGTGCCATGCTGAGAGGGTCACGCCCCTTGAAGGTGAAGGAAGGAGACAGCGCGCTGGTGTCAACCGTGATGGTTGCGTTGGGTGTTGCGGAGGCGAGTGCTGTTTCTTGACTACCTTCCTTGGCGTTGAGAAGGGTCGGGAACGGCGGGCTGCTTGAGGGAAGTTCGGGGAGAGGGAAAGCCGGCAAGGACACCGATCGGTTTCTTGAGGCAGCTCCTCCTAGAATGCTCCTCGGCGAGACCTTCTTAGGAGATGGTGAGTGCGATTGTGTAGATAATATTGCCGTCGTTGTAGTTGTATCAACCTGCCTCGGCCTGTGCTCCGTCGCTACGTGTCGGGTCTGGGGATGAGTGTATTCAACACGGGTGTCGCTGTATCCCACGCTCGTGTTTTCTGGTGTTACATCAACGAATTCAGTGTACTTTGGGGGGGGTATGACAGGGGGTTCGAACAGGTTATCCTCTTTCTCAAGCATAACCTGCCCCACACTGCAGGACAGCGTCCTCTTGCCAGCACTTGATTCGTGATCTTTATGTTTTCTCTTCAGTCTCTGTTCCCATCCGGTAATCTTGGCCTGCTCGTGTTTCATGCACAGGTCCAGCACCTCCATCTGTTCATTTGATGATAAAATTTGCAGCTCCAGTTTTTTATACTCCTGATCGCTCTCGCTATCCATCTTTGCCTGTAACAGGGATGGCAAAGCACGTATAAAAGAAAAAAACTTTGAGAAAAATCTCTGAATATAGGCGATTTTTTCCCCCATTTTTTTTATTTTTTTTTTCTCATCCAAATCCACAGTTTTGCCCCGTAAACCAGTCAAAAAAGTCAACAAAAAAAAAAAAAGTAAAAGTCAAACTTGTGTGTAAAGTAAAACTGTGAATTCGAAGAGAAAAAAAAAAAGAACAAGAAAAAAAAAAAGCATCGCCTATTCAGAGGTATTCTCAATGTAAATGTAGTCTGTCAACAACTTGCACAGCGTGCAGCGGCAGGCCTCCATGGCATCCCTGCTGGCGCATTGCAAGAGGGAGGGGAAAATATCTAAATTAGAAACAAAATAATTAACCGTACATATTGTTCGAACCCGTGCGGCAGGACAACACACACATCCTGCTGCCACGGTAATGATAAGTAGTGGGGTCTCAGACCCCTCTAAAATAACTAAAATCTAACTACTAGCAGTCCACGCTTTCGCCACCACCCAACAATAGCGTGCCTTCCAGCTGTTGAGCTACGGTTCGACCACATGCCGGCACTTAAGCGTCCTTTGTCCTCTTCCACTCATCGAAGCCCTCAAGGAGTGCCCCGTTCACGACACTCGAGAGGACCCTCGCAGAGAAGCCAGCATAGAAGAAGTTCCTGAACCCCCCTGCTGTCGCAACACCCGATCTGTAGACCTCACTGTAGGTGGATCCAGTCGCACTCATGAGGTTCCTTCGCACGGTGTCCCAGGGGTAAGCAAACAGTGACCCGAAAAGGGAAATCACCTGTCCGTGGGCGAAGCGGCTCACACGGTTCATCTTACCCCATTCCTCACCGTAGAATTCCTTCATGAGGTCCCACCCACCAAGCTGCACACCACGGAAGATCATCAACCCAGGAGCGTCCATCATGAAGCCTCTGTAGAAGCCCCTCAGCCCACCCTGCGAGTACACATCCTTCGCAGCTTTGCCCCAAGTGCCCTGTGGATGTTGTGTTGTGTTGTGTTGGTCATTATTTTCTTTTTTTTTTGCCCATACCGAGTTCTTTGTTGCCATCTGCTGTCGCATCACATCCAAGGGGTACGCCCACACAAGGGCGTTGATGACTCCGGTTGCAGCCCCTGAACCCACCTTCCCCGCGAAGTACATCCCGTACTGCTTGTCCTTGTTGTACCTGTGGTCAAGTGTTACGAATGGCTTCATCCCCACCGCACTAAAGCAGCCTCTGCGTCGCATTGCAACTCAACTCATCCAAGTAATGTTAAGGTAGAATGGTTCTTGGTAGCAGGAGACACAAAGTATCTTCAAGCCAAAAGCCAAAGTTGATAATCACATGCTGCACGTACAGCCTGCTTGCTTCTTGACAAGCTAAAGCGCGCAGTCTTACAACAGCGATGAGAGCGCGGGATTCGCTTGACGTTGGTTCCAGTTGGTCTGCCGACTCATCCAAGTAATGTTAAGGTAGAATGGTTGTTGGTATCAAGAGACACAAAGTATCTTCAAGCCAAATGCCAAAGTTGATAATCATTGAACAGCTTCTTTTACTCTCCCACTCATTCATGTTTTCATTGCTCTCTCGGGCTATGAGGTGGCAACTAGACGTACAAAGAAAAAGGAATAGCTGTGTTATATACATCCCTGAGCAAGACAAACGGACCCTTGTTTCTATCATCAATTGAAAGAACAGCCAAAGACTCATCCAAGAATAATTAAGGTAGAATGGTTGTTTGGTATCAATAAACACGAATGTCTTCAAGCCAAATGCCAAAGTTGATAATCATCGGCCTTTTCTCCTTCATTACAGTTTGTCTCTCGGGTTATGAGGTGGCAGCTAGACGTACAAAGAAAAAGGAATAGCTGTGTTATATACATCCCTGAGCAAGATCAGTAGTTTCCTTCTCCCGAAGTAAAGTAAATTCACTATGATAGGAACGAAGTGGTTAGCAACGGCCCGCCAATAAAGTTAACGAGTCAGATCTATGGGTGGAAACTAAGAACAGCGGTATCAAAGGTGCGGAGTGATGTTCACAATAGCACCACCACTGGGGGCTGTGCTCTATGAGGCCACTCCTACCGCAGCACTACTCAAACCAACCAAGTGGAGATTGAAAGCCGCAAAAAGTGGGAAAACAATAGAAAAAAAGAAAAGAAAGAAGAAAACATACACAGGGAAGTGTCCACTGAGGTGGTCCTTCAGGAAGAGAACAATGTACTGGGAAGGGAGCCACCTCACGATGGTGGGAGAGGCCCCTCGCCAGGCTGCAAGGTAACCCTCGTTTTTCATGTGCGAGATCGTGCGACCGAGGGACTGTGGTGGGTGAGACATCGTTTTCAGAATAATAACATACGTTGAAGTTGGATCCCTCAAATGTCTTGTTCGTGTGCTGTGTCTGCATCAGGAGCCTGATGCGCTCCACTGTTTGTGGTGGTAAGTTTAATTTTCATTTTTTTTTCATCTCATACTCGGGTAAGCCATCAGCTTGAAGGTGAACGGCACGGACTGCAGCGCCGCGAAGTGTCCCGCCGCCCTTGCGTACTTCATCACAACAAGCTCAGCAGGCACAGCAGTCGCATCAAGTTTGGCGCTCATTTTTCTTTTTTTTTAATATTTACAATACTACTTAAAGATGCTGACCCTTTGAACAGCAACAAAAGCAAAAGGAAAAAATACCATAATTGAAAGCAGCAACGGGGATCGCCGAATGGCCACACAAAAGATGCTAAAAGAAAGTTTGAAAAACTGGTAATCTAAGGGAGGAAAAAAGAAACCGTTCGTGGGGTAAAAACTCCTCACAGCGACACACACTGCCGCTAAGGTTAAAAAAGTAATGGTTCAGTGCCATATCTAAGGTGTTTAGGACTCTAGTTTGTAGTTTCTATTCATTTCTGTTCTTTTCACATGTCTTCACATTCAATCGGATCGTCTCGCGAGGTCGTGGTTGTGGTTGTACGGAGCGCCACCTAGGAGTCCCGCACTCCCTTTGGTCGCCAGGGATGTCGGGAGCCAACACTCTACGCGTCCTTTGTCCTCTTCCACTCATCGAAGCCCTCAAGGAGTGCCCCATTCACAACACTCGAGAGGACCCTCGCAGAGAAGCCAGCGTAGAAGAAGTTCCTGAACCCCCCTGCTGTTGCAACACCCGATCTGTAGACCTCACTGTAGGTGGATCCAGTCGCACTCATGAGGTTCCTTCGCACGGTGTCCCAAGGGTATGAGAACACAGACCCGAAAAGGGAAATCACCTGTCCGTGGGCGAAGCGGCTCACACGGTTCATCTTACCCCATTCCCCACCTTCCCCGCGAAGTACATCCCGTACTGCTTGTCCTTGTTGTACCTGTATTAAGTGAATAGCTTGACCCACGAGACGAGGCAGGAGCCATTGTCTTTTGATTTCTTGTCCTGGAATACAGCACACAACTCGATCTTGTAACTAAGCAGCGTGGGATTAGCCTGACGACTAGTAGCACAGAATGATTCCAAGTATTGTACTCAGAGTCCCTCCCTCCCCTCCCCCCACAGAGTCAGTTTGCCTTACAAAGAAAGCGACAGGTCGTAACATTGCAAACTTCCTTCCTCTCGGGCTATGAGTACAAAGAAAAAGGTATAGCTTGTGTTATACACCCCTTTGTTAGGAAGAACAGCCAAGACTCATCCAAGAATATTAAGGTAGAATGGTTGCTGGTATCAAGAAACACAAATATCTTGTGTCTTCAAGCCAAATGCCAAAGTTGATAATCATCGGCTAATGTCCCCCTCCCACCCCCCCCCCTTTTTTTTCTCCATTGTCCCCCTACATTTTGAAATTATCTCGGGCTATGAGGTGGCAGCTAGACGTACAAAGAAAAAGGAATAGCTGTGTTATATACATCCCTTTTCTAATGTGTATGAAGAAGCAAGACTCATCCAAGAATAATTAAGGTAGAATGGTTGTTTGGTATCAATAAACACGAATGTCTTCAAGCCAAATGCCAAAGTTGATAATCATTGATCTTTTTGAACTAATAAATCCCTCAAAGGCCCCCACCCCCCAAGAGTGCATCAGACGAGAACAGAGGAAGAAAGAGAGATGTGAAAAAGATAAGAAGGCAGATGTTGTTCATGTCATCCAGTAAAATTAAGGTAGAATGGTTGTTTGGTATCAAAAGGCACTTAGTGCCTTCAAGCCAAATGCCAAAGTTGATAATCACCCATGAAGCACACCACAGCTGACTAAACATTCAGCTCGCAGGTGGTCGTTGGTTTTGAAGTTTTCTTGGGCTATGAGGTGGCAACTAGACGTACAAAGAAAAAGGAATAGCTGTGTTATATACATCCCTGAGCAAGACAAACGGACCTGTGTCCCAATCATCAATTGGGAGAACAGCCAAAGACTCATCCAAGAATAATTAAGGTAGAATGGTTGTTTGGTATCAATAAACACGAATGTTTTCAAGCCAAATGCCAAAGTTGATAATCATCGGCCTTTTTGTCCTTGACACCAAGTTTTAATATTGCTTTCTCGGGTTATGAGGTGGCAGCTAGACGTACAAAGAAAAGGAATAGCTGTGTTATATACATCCCTGAGCAAGACAAACAGTTCCCCTTCTTACAGCAAGGCAGATCTATGGGTGGAAACTAAGAACAGCGGTATCAAAGGTGCGGAGTGATGTTCACAATAGCACCACCACTGGGGGCTGTGCTCTATGAGGCCACTCCTACCGCAGCACTACTCAAACCAACCAAGTGGAGATTAAAAGCCGCAAAAAGTGGGAAAACAAAAATAGAAAAAGATAAAAAGAGGGGAAAAAAAAAGTAAGAAAAAAACATACACAGGGAAGTGTCCACTGAGGTGGTCCTTCAGGAAGAGAACAATGTACTGGGAAGGGAGCCACCTCACGATGGTGGGAGAGGCCCCTCGCCAGGCTGCAAGGTAACCCTCGTTTTTCATGTGCGAGATCGTGCGACCGAGGGACTGTGGTGGGTGAGACATCGTTTTCAGAATAATAACATACGTTGAAGTTGGATCCCTCAAATGTCTTGTTCGTGTGCTGTGTCTGCATCAGGAGCCTGATGCGCTCCACTGTTGTTGGTTTTATTTTTCATTTCTTCCTTTTTTAAAAAAAAAAGAAAAGGTTCATCATCTCATACTTGGGTAAGCCATCAGCTTGAAGGTGAACGGCACAGACTGCAGCGCCGCGAAGTGTCCCGCCGCCTTTGCGTACTTCATCACAACAAGCTCAGCAGGCACAGCAGTCGCATCAAGTTTGGCGCTCATTTTTCTTTTAATGCCTATTCGGGAATAACAGTCCATGTGGCCAACAAAAAATATGAGAAACAAGATCGCTTCGGGGTAGAAAAAGGAAACGAAGGACTACAGAACAATACACGTTGCAAAGCAACTCTTTTTTTTTTTTTTTTTCTTTCTCTTTTTCTTTTTTTTTTTAAAATTCATGGACGTGGATTTTCTTTTTTTTCTTGACTTTTTTTTTTTTTTTTTTTTTACAAAAGGAAAAAAAGATTATCGTCGCCTACATGAAAAAAAGCATACAATCTTAAAAAAATAAAAAATAAAATAAAAACGGGTACAATACAGAAGGGGGTAGGAGATTCTCTTCTTCTGTTTCCTAAGACAAGGGGAAGCCATTCATTTTCCACTCGAGTGGTTCAGAAGAAGCAAATCGATACACGGGCCGGGAGGAAGGGTTGGAGCAGAGGGAGAGAGGAGCAAAAGCCGTTTGAATTGGGAGAATGGACTTAATGCTGGCAGGGTGAACGTGCAGATTCTGCTTGAGGGGACGGAGAACCATGCTAGTCTCATTGAGCAGCTGGAGTTGTGCACACTGCTTGCCATCTTGCTTGAGGTAGAACCACTTTATCTCACCAATAAAGGTCTCACCCTTGAAGCGAAACTCCACACAGTCCCTTGCAACAAGAACCCGTCCATCAATAAAGCACGCAGAATAGAATACTCTATCGCCTACAACTTTCCCCCTTCCCCTGAACTCTACAGGCGATGTTAGCAACATTTTGTTGTTCGTCATGCTCACTTTTGAATGGTAATACACATTCGCCAGTGCCGCGCTGCTGTGAACTTCTATGCGGTCGCCCATCAACCTGTCCGCCTTCACCTTGGCCTCCTCCTCCGTCTCGATCAGTGTTCTTGTGAAGGGTACCAAGCACCCTGCGCTGCATTTTGTTTCCGTCTGCGCGGCTTGTTCAAAATATCTAACAGAGACCTTGTCACCTTTCATGCCTAACACTCTGGCGATGCGTGGTTCCTGCATCCTTGAACCAGGACGGATGTACCTGATGTTCGAGTTGTCCCAGTCGGCGGGCAGGAGCCTCATCTCACCAGATTTTATCTGAAACCTTGCTTGGAAAATGTGCGGGAAACGGTTTTCATGGATTACGAAGATCTCTCTGAGCAGGCTTGTCGGTTCGCACCAGACTGTGCGGTCTGTCTCGATTACGCTCCTTCCTCTCGGCACCATGCATGAGGTGTGGCATTCTTGTGTCGCGGCAGCGAGCTGCTCGTAGATACGGATGTTAAACTTCCCTTCATTCTCTTCAGTTACCTTTCCGATTGTTATCTTGCCTGCAATCTTGAAAAGGAAGATTCTTTTCAAATACGGCTCAAGCTTCTGCGTCTGATCGACCAGTTCCGAAGCCATAGGGCACGACAGGATGGATGTCGACTCCGTGCGGAGCACCTCCGGTAGCGGGGTGGCCGTTGTGGTCTTCTTTTGTTTCTTCGCAGGGTGCTCCTCTTGTATCGTGTTTGTATCTGGTTTCGTAATTGTCTCCTGCTTCGTCTTCGCCGCTTGTTTCTTGACTGCCTTCCTGTCTACAGAAGGGCTCTCGGATGTCAGGCCGTTGCTCCTCGACTCTGAGGGTTCCCTTTTCCTTTTCGGTTCAGGCTTTTTTTTCGGTGTCCTGTCCTTTGCTTTCTCGTCCTCCTCCGTCCACCTGCGCATCTGATTCACGTTTGGCGCCACATATGAGGGGCTAGCGTTCCCGAACTGTACTCCGTACAAAGAGTCCTTGATGTCCACCACAGACCCCGTGGACCATGACGCGCCGTACTTTACTTGCACTGAAGTGCCTACGGAGAACTCCATTTTGGGTTTCGGTGTCTCGATCTCTTCTGCTATGTGCTTTTCGTTTTGGGGCTTCGGTGCTAGTTTTGCCTTTTTAGGGGTCGACATGCTCTTGGGTGCTGGTTTCTTCGGGCATGCCGGCTTTATTTTCTTTGGCTCCGCCTTGCGCATTTCGGTAGGGGGCATCACCACAATCGAGAAGACTGTGCCTTCGAACAACACTCTGTATGACCCGTTGAGACAGCTTTCTATTGTTCCTCTGAGCCACTGTTTGTACTTGCACTCTACTTCATCGCCGACGGCAAACCCCACCTGTTCGGGTTCGGACTCAGACGCTGACTGTGACTCTCGTTCAGACTCTGACTCAGTGTCGGTGTCTACCTGCTTCTTCGAGGAGGGCCGCCCCCGCACCTTTTTTTGAGCTGCTTTCTTCACAATCTTCTTCTTTTGTTTCGACTTTTCCTCCGATTCGCTCGAGGAAGAGGGCACATCTACACCTTCCGACGATGAATCGACGTCCAGCTGGTTGTGCAGCGTCTTCTGTATTGTGTCCCTTGTGTCGCGCCTCTTCAGTGCCCTGACGACGGGGACTTCATGTGAAGAATCGCTTTCGTCTTTCGGAGTGTAGCACTCTATCGAAACAAGCCGGTCCATGAACACCACAGTTCTCCTCGTGCTGTGTTCGAAGACCACCTCGCAGCTGAACGCGTTATTTATCTTTTCCACAACAGCGGTGTAAACCTTCTTGTCTCCTCTGTACACGATTTTGACATTGTCGCCCTCGGTAAGACCTGAGGTCTTCGGTGGAGGTAGCTTGGTCTTCGTCACTTTTGTTTTTTTCGAACGAGATTCCTCGTCGCGGAGCTCTTTGGGTGTCAGCTTCCTGTACGGACTGACGTGGCTGTACACATCCGTTCGTTTGTCCTCGTTGTCGAGAATTACAGTGATGATGTCTTTAGTGCCCCTGCCGACAACTACGCCTCGAAGCTTCCCGTGGCTTTTCTTGTAAGTTATCTCAACCCTTGTGCCCCGTTCATAGGCACTGCTCTCTTCGGAGCTTTCATCGTAATGCAGACGCTTACTCTCCACCATCTGTTCTGTCTTTAGCAAGTCTTGCGACGGGTGCGACTGCGAAGGTACAAAGGTAGAAGATCCGAACTGAGTAGTACTTGTGTCGACCTTCTCAGTGTTCATTTGCCTGCAAGGGTAGGAGGAAGAACAAGCAAAAAAGAGAATTTAAAAAAAAAAAAAGAAAAAAAAAAAAAAAAAAAAAAAAAAAAAAAAAACACGTTTGAACAAGAAAATAAAAATTCATTTTTTCTTAAGATTTTCAGAAGGTTAATGTGAATACAGCGACACCGAAGCCACGGAGGGTGAAGGGGGTTGTTGTAGGTGTGTTGGGAAGCTCGCCATAACATCCGGAAGTGCAACTGAAGGAGTCCCCCGTGGTCTGATCGACGTAAACAACAGAGTAGGAAGAAGATGGGAGATAAAGCACAGAATCGCTGTCTGCGGTGCTGACTAACAACAGCTTCCGAACCGATCCCACCGTGAACGCCTGCGCCGTGACATTCTGGACAAGGGGAGAAACATATGTATTATGCGCCGTCTTTGTCCCGTAAGGGAACGCGTCGATGAGGACCTTAAGGGTCCAGTACCGTGCGTTGCCGTTGCCTGTGTACCAGTCGACCATTGAGGTGGAAGGCCATTCGTCGGTGCAGTTGGAACACAATGATTTCCCGGTGAAACCTATCACCTGCGACATCCCAAAGTGTTCTACTTGCAGCGGGCTCGCCTTTGCAAAAAGATACGCAAAGTTCGCTGCACACAACATATAGTACCCCTCCACAAAAATCGATGACGAAGCACATCCAATTTCGTTAATAAACGTCTGCGTCGATGGGCTGTACGCCTGCTTAATACCCTCAATGGTGGCAACCTCATTGACAAACGTATCCATAGCAGGGAAATATATCTCGGCCATGTCATCAAGAGTGTCGGACGATCCAATCACGTACTGGTGGTAGCTGATGCCGTCGAGGGGGATGTTCGAAGGGTTGTGGTTGCTTCTGTTGAGATGATGGGTGTAGTAGTCCAACTGGTTGTGCGTCCCCTTGGCCAAACCGATAAACTTCGTCCCGGGCATGATCTTGACCAGTTCAGTAACGATCGCGTCGTACAGCTGGTCATAGTACTGAGGGCTCAAACCGTGCTCGTAAGATGGCTCGTTGAACACCTCCCACCACTCAAAGGTGTAGTTGTACCCTTTATGCCACGCCCCGCACTCATCGGTGAACCCTCCTTTTGTGTAATAACTCGCTAGCCTTGTGTAATATCCGGTAATTTCTTTGAACGATTGGTCGCGAAGCTGCATTCCTTGCTCGTAAGGAACATCTCTTATATTGACAGGTGGAACTTGTACACCGGATTGCCACATCCATTCCGGGGATGTTGCAAACCCCGCTACCATAGGGTGTCCCGAGGTTGATTCCATCAATGCGTTTGTAATCGGGTCCATGTAGGTGAAATTCCAATATGTTGTGCATGTCCCGTTCATATGAGGTTCATACAGCTCAGCCACCGCAAGGCGTGGGTATGGGAACCACGGGACATGTCGCATGTAGTCTGCCTGTAGGGCCTTCATGTTCGCGAAGACTGTTTTGCTTATGTTGCTCGTTCCTTCCAAGGTGTCCATTCTGTACTTTGGGTTGATCGATGTTTGGTACGTTGCGTGGGAGTTTGTTTGAACCCCGCTTTGCCAATCCACCGTCACGTCGCTGCACAGACATCCCGCTGCCAGAAGCGGGAAGAGCTGGTAGCTTTTCATGAGTGGATTCTAATTCTTTTTGTGTGTGTGTGTGTGTGTTTGTGTCGCAGGCAAGTGATAATAAAATATTGAACTACAAAAGACATCAGTCTTTTTCTTTTTTTTTGCCCCCCCTTTTTTTTTCTATACAAAGAACACGCGGTTTGGCGCACGATTTCTCTCTTTTCCCCCCCCCCCCGTTTCTGATTTTTTGGTGTGAAGTCTAAAAAAAAAAAAAAAAAAAAAAAAAAAATTGAATCACGCGTCCTTCGTCCTCTTCCATTCATCAAAGCTTTCCAAAAGAGCGCCGTTCACGACGCTGGTCAAGATTCTTGCAGAAAACCCTGCGTAAAGGAAGCCTCTTAGCCCTGTTGAGTTACTGCTACTCAACGACAAAATGTCACTATAAGAAGTGTTTCTACAAGAAGACATCAAGTTACGCCTGATGGTGTCGACAGGGTAGGACACCACTGACCCCATAAGTGAGATCATCTGACCGTGCGCAAAGCGTGAAAAACTGCCCAACTGCGCCCATTTCTCTTCCCCATAGAAATCCTTCACAATGTCCCACCCACCAAGCTGCACACCACGGAAGATCATCAGCCCAGGAGCATTGATGAGAAATCCTCTATAAAACCCCTTAAGCCCATGGTGCCCATACACCTCTTTTACCCCGTTCCTCCATGAGCCAGAGTCTTTCGTAGCCAGCTGCTGTCTCACAACATCAAGCGGGTAGCCCCATATGAGGGAGTTTATTATCCCTGTGGCGGCTCCCCCACAGACCTTGCTTACGAAAAATCGTGGATATTGCGTTTGCCGATCGTACCTGTGCGGTGTAAGGTGCAACGGGATTGTAAATAATACTTTGGTGAAAGGAACGTGAGGTAGTCCTTTAGGAACAATATAATGTACTGAGAGGGGATCCATCTTACAATTGTTGGTGTGGCTCCCTTCCATGCTGAAAGGTAGCCTTCTGTTTTCATATGCGACATGGTGTTGGCAAGGGACTGTGGAATTTTGGGAAAAAAAAAAATGTTGGATCATACCGAAAATGATGCTCGTTCGTAGGTTTTGTTCACGTGCTGGGTTTGCATCAGAAGCCGGACCCTTTCCAAGGGGTAAGCCGCCAGCTTGATCCCAATCGGAATGGACTGCAGTTGAGCGAAATATGCCACCGCCTTTACATAGCGTGTACCTGGGATTTCTGTTTGCGCCATTGTTGTTTTTTACCCCTCTATATTGTCCGGGATTCTATTAAACTCATATGGATCCCTTGTTTTCCTATTTTTCTTTTTTTTTTTTGATTTTGAAACAATGAGGAAAGATTTTTTTTTTTAATAATAAACGATCTAAAAAGAAGAAAAAACGGGCGGTGAGGGGATAAATCTATCAGGAGAAGAACGGAGAGAAAAAAAAGAAAAAAAAAAACGCTTATCTGAGGGAAAAATTATTTTCTTTACTTTTCACCTCAGAAATAAAAAAGGAAAAATAAAAAAAGAAGGAAAACTAAGATTGTAAAAATACATTTTTTTTTTTTTTTTTTTTTTTTTTTCATTCTCTTTCTTTTTTATACTTTTCCTCCAGTGCCTCTTCAATAGAAGAGGGTTAAGAACAAAGGAATTGAAGGGAAGAGACAAAAAAACAGCACAAGTAGGAAAGTCTGTACGATTCTTCTTTTTTTTTTCTTCTTTTCTTCATCGTTTTCATTCTTTCGTATTTTTTCATCTCTCTTGGCAACGCAACGGCATGTCAAAAAAAAAAAAAAAAAGAAGTACTAAATTAGTACCATAGATATCTAAAATAAAATCTTAAAATCGGAAAGAAAAGAAAATAGGCAAAAAAAAAAAAAAAAAAAAAAAAAAAACTCTAAGGTAATTTGGACAGAAATTGATATCAACTTACTACTAAACTAAAACGGTTTTGCAAACAGACAAGGTTGCCAGTTCAGGCAGTGTGTAAGAGATGGGTGGTCAAAGCTACGCGTCCTTTGTCCTCTTCCACTCATCGAAGCCCTCAAGGAGTGCCCCGTTCACAACACTCGAGAGGACCCTCGCAGAGAAGCCAGCATAGAAGAAGTTCCTGAACCCCCCTGCTGTTGCAACACCCGATCTGTAGACCTCACTGTAGGTGGATCCAGTCGCACTCATGAGGTTCCTTCGCACGGTGTCCCAAGGGTATGAGAACACAGACCCGAAAAGGGAGATCACCTGTCCGTGGGCGAAGCGGCTCACACGGTTCATCTTACCCCATTCCTCACCGTAGTAGTCCTTCATGAGGTCCCACCCACCAAGCTGCACACCACGGAAGATCATCAGCCCAGGAGCGTCCATCATGAAGCCTCTGTAGAAGCCCCTCAGCCCACCCTGCGAGTACACATCCTTCGCAGCTTTGCCCCAAGTGCCCTGTGGATGTTGTGTTGTGTTGGTCATTATTTTCTTTTTTTTTTTGTCCATACCGAGTTCTTTGTTGCCATCTGCTGTCGCATCACATCCAAGGGGTACGCCCACACAAGGGCGTTGATGACTCCGGTTGCTGCCCCTGAACCCACCTTCCCCACTAGGTACATCCCGTACTGCTTGTCCTTGTTGTACCTGTTGTGGGTTAAAAGAAGTCCCCCCCCCTCCAGTGTTCATAGGGCAGCAGCGGGAGTTAATCCCATTGAACAACAAGGAAAACAGCCAAGACTCATCCAAGAATATTAAGGTAGAATGGTTGCTGGTATCAAGAAACACAAATATCTTGTGTCTTCAAGCCAAATGCCAAAGTTGATAATCATCGGCTAATGTCCCCCTCCCACCCCCCCCCTTTTTTTTCTCCATTGTCCCCCTACATTTTGAAATTATCTCGGGCTATGAGGTGGCAGCTAGACGTACAAAGAAAAAGGAATAGCTGTGTTATATACATCCCTTTTCTAATGTGTATGAAGAAGCAAGACTCATCCAAGAATAATTAAGGTAGAATGGTTGTTTGGTATCAATAAACACGAATGTCTTCAAGCCAAATGCCAAAGTTGATAATCATTGATCTTTTTGAACTAATAAATCCCTCAAAGGCCCCCACCCCCCAAGAGTGCATCAGACGAGAACAGAGGAAGAAAGAGAGATGTGAAAAAGATAAGAAGGCAGATGTTGTTCATGTCATCCAGTAAAATTAAGGTAGAATGGTTGTTTGGTATCAAAAGGCACTTAGTGCCTTCAAGCCAAATGCCAAAGTTGATAATCACCCATGAAGCACACCACAGCTGACTAAACATTCAGCTCGCAGGTGGTCGTTGGTTTTGAAGTTTTCTTGGGCTATGAGGTGGCAACTAGACGTACAAAGAAAAAGGAATAGCTGTGTTATATACATCCCTGAGCAAGACAAACGGACCTGTGTCCCAATCATCAATTGGGAGAACAGCCAAAGACTCATCCAAGAATAATTAAGGTAGAATGGTTGTTTGGTATCAATAAACACGAATGTTTTCAAGCCAAATGCCAAAGTTGATAATCATCGGCCTTTTCTCCTTCATTACAGTTTGTCTCTCGGGCTATGAGGTGGCAGCTAGACGTACAAAGAAAAAGGAATAGCTGTGTTATATACATCCCTGAGCAAGATCAGTAGGTTCCTTCTCCCGAAGTAAAGTAAATTCACTATGATAGGAACGAAGTGGTTAGCAACGGCCCGCCAATAAAGTTAACGAGTCAGATCTATGGGTGGAAACTAAGAACAGCGGTATCAAAGGTGCGGAGTGATGTTCACAATAGCACCACCACTGGGGGCTGTGCTCTATGAGGCCACTCCTACCGCAGCACTACTCAAACCAACCAAGTGGAGATTGAAAGCCGCAAAAAGTGGGAAAACAATAGAAAAAAAGAAAAGAAAGAAGAAAACATACACAGGGAAGTGTCCACTGAGGTGGTCCTTCAGGAAGAGAACAATGTACTGGGAAGGGAGCCACCTCACGATGGTGGGAGAGGCCCCTCGCCAGGCTGCAAGGTAACCCTCGTTTTTCATGTGCGAGATCGTGCGACCGAGGGACTGTGATGGGTGATATATCGTTTTCAGAATAATAACATACGTTGAAGTTGGATCCCTCAAATGTCTTGTTCGTGTGCTGTGTCTGCATCAGGAGCCTGATGCGCTCCACTGTTTGTGGTGGTAAGTTTAATTTTCATATTTCTTTCATCATCTCATACTTGGGTAAGCCATCAGCTTGAAGGTGAACGGCACAGACTGCAGCGCCGCGAAGTGTCCCGCCGCCCTTGCGTACTTCATCACAACAAGCTCAGCAGGCACAGCAGTCGCATCAAGTTTAGCACTCATTTTCTTTCAGATTTCTAGAAATATGGAAACTGTGGTAATAATTTTATATAAAAACAGCACAAGGGGAAGAATAATAATAATTTATTAATATAAAAAACTACGATTCTACCTAAGATCTCTATAACTAATCTACTGAAGGTCTTGAGGTGTTATGCCGTACTCTGCGCACCTCTGCTCGATGGACGCAGTGAGCTGCACTATGTAGTCATCTGTGGGTTCCATGACACCGGTTAAGAGAAGACGGTCCCTGTTGGCAACTTCTTTTTTGAGGGAAGTGAGCGCATCCGGTGGGAGGTTGAACGTAGTGGGATGGGGAGAAGAGGCACCACACGAAGAAAGCGACACACCAGGGGAGGGTGGTTGGGAAGGGTCCGTGGGAACCGAGGCAGAGGGAGATACAGGAACAGGTTGCTGAGATGGTTGTTTCGGTTTCTTCTTTTTTTTAGGCTTTTTCTGTTTGACCTCGGCTTGTATCGCAAGTTTCTCTGCTAGCTCAGCTTCGACGAGAAGGGCACGGAGCTCTTCCACACCTGACATCCCTTCCATGGTCTTACCAGTTGGACGCACTACTGGCTGCTCATGGGCAATCACTGTCTCCTCTTGTACCCTCTCACGTTGTGTC
Source organism: Diplonema japonicum (assembly GCA_964019335.1). Taxonomy (NCBI): domain Eukaryota; phylum Euglenozoa; class Diplonemea; order Diplonemida; family Diplonemidae; genus Diplonema; species Diplonema japonicum. Next base: position 398,946 of record OZ025673.1, read on the forward strand.
AAGTGCCGTACTGCAGCGGCTTCTTGCAGTGCCTGTGCCCTGCGAAGCGTGTTTCGTTCGTTCTCAAGAGTCTCCATCTGCGCCTTGTGAGTGATCTTCAGAAGGTCGTTGTAGTCAGATGCTATCTTCTTGATCTGGTTTTTATGCCGTGCAGAGGTTGCGTTCGCCTTTTGAAGTTGTTCTTCTAAAAGAATCTTCTCCTTTGACAGTCTTTGCGTCTCTTCAAGCAGCTGTAAGTGCTGTTCGTTAGGCGCCGCGGGAAGCAGAACCTTCTTTTTATACTCGGAGAAGTCCGTGCAGACAGATGCAAACTCTTCCTTAACGGTGTCCAGTTGCGATCTCAAGGTTTGATTCTCCATCTGGAGCTCGTTGCTCTGGGTTTTGAGAGCCTCCAAATTGAAATATTGGACCTCGTTCAGATGCCTTGTTTTGTCCTCCGCCTCCCTCACTTTTTTTTCGTAGTCCAGAACAAGGGCAGATTTTTTTCGGTTGAGCTCGACTTCGCGTTGGCTGACCATGTCTTCCCTCTCTTGGAGCGCTTCTAGGGTTTTGGTCACGCGTTGTGACAGCCCTTGGACCTGTGATTTTTGTTTTTCAAATGCTTCCACCCTCTCGCGTTCCCTCCGTGCCATGTCCTCTTCAAATCGTTTGCACAGGTCCAACCGTTCCTTTTCGATCAGGGTTTGAAACTTCTTCTTCTCCTCGGCCTTCCATACCTCCAAGTCCCACGCCGCCTGGTACTCCGGGGTGTCGCGGACGGAGGGGGGTACGTCCATGTGCCCTTTTTTTAATTATAAAAAAGAAAATAATAAAAAAACGGAAAACGACAATACACACACACAAAAAAAAAAAAAAAGAAGAAGAAGGAACACTCTTTCAACCTTCGGTGTCCTCATCAGCGTTCACTTCTTCGCCTCCGCTTTCGTCGTCCGAGAAAATGATGGCGTTGACGGGGCGGCGCCGGGCGTTCTCGGGTGCTTCAAGGAAGACGTTGAAATGCCTATGTTAAAAAAAAAAAAAAGATTTTTTCCCTCCCTTTCGCATCAATATACTTTGGTTGAGGTCTCCCCCCGTTGTTCAGGAGATCGTCATCGATTTCAAGGACGGCTGCCTTGTTCTTGCACCGGTAGCAGTAGTTGGGGGCGGACCACACTGTTGCACACTTCCCGTTGAAAAGTATTTGGTACCCCTTCGAACACAGCTGGTGGGCTCGGGCTAGGGAACCCAGCTGGTTCACGTGGAGAAACCGGTTCACGATATCCTCTCCAAAATTAAAACCAGCCCCCCGGACACTGATGGAAAACCCATCCGTAATACTTTCAGGGTCCGACCACATAAGGTCAGAAACAGGACCATCACGAGGTACCTCTTGAAACCTGTTTATAACTCTGATATGGTCCAGCTTAAGCAGCGATGGGGACAAGCCCCCATGAACCGCGAAAACCTTGTTCTCGATAAGAGCAGATATTGCAAGGCAGTCGAATACTTCCATTATAGCTGTCCATTCAGCAGCGCCTCCGTACTTTGTAAGGCATTCCGAGTAGAAGCCGTAGACCATCGATGTGGATCTAGTTTCGTGGTTGCCCCGAAGAAGCGTTATTCTGTGCGGCCATCGGATTTTATAGCACATTAGCAGTGAAATAGTTTCTATGCTGTAGTAGCCTCGGTCGACATAGTCCCCTAGGAAGAGGTAGTTCGTGTTGGGGAGCCAGCCGCCTACGCGGAACATCTCCAGGAGGTCCCAGAATTGGCCGTGGATGTCTCCCACTACGGTGACGGGGCTGGGCACTACCACTACGTTTCCCTCTTCCGATAGGATTTCGCTGACCTTGTTGCAGATCCAAACCACCTCATTGCCCGAGAGGCTATCCCCTGTGGTGGTCAGTCTTTCGATTAATTCATCGACGTTCAGAACCATCTTTTTTTTTTAGAGCATTGTCCGGTGTGTGTGTGTTTTTTTTTTTTCTTTTTTTTCTTTTTTTTCCCTTCTTTTTTTTTCTCGCTGTCTCTTTTTTTTTTTTTTTTTCTCAAGGATTCAGAATGGTGTCAAAAATACAGGAACAGGTTGACAGAAAAAAAAAAAAGAAATGAATGACTAAAAAGGAAAAAAAAAAAAAAAAATGGGGGATAAAAAAAGGAAGGAAATAAAACGAGCGGGAGAAAGGGGGGGGGAAAAAAAAAGAGGGGGGGGAAAAGGTGGGCGAAGGAGGCGGGGGGGGGGGGGGGGGGGTGCTTGTTTACAAAAAAAGATAGAACAAAAAATAGATTTTCTTTTGAATTTTCTCCTAATTCGTTCTCCGTTTTTTGTTTTTTTTTTCTTCTTCTTTTCCCCCTTTTCCTTCTCCCTGACCCCCTCCCATTTGCTTTTTTTTTTCTTTCTTTTTTCGTACTGCGGGAGGAGGGGCAAAAAAAAAAAAAAAAAAAAAAAAAAAAAAAAAAAAAAAAAACTACTATGGCAGTGTATGTTATTTGTGCGCAAAAAAGCAGATTTTATACCAAATCGGCCACGTAGTGTGTGAAGTTCCGAAGAAGAAGAAAAAAAAAAAAAGAAAAAAAATCTGCATAAAGACCAGCCAACCGCATTGCCAAATAGTTCTTCAGTACTACAATATATTATTGTAAATACAAATAAAAGAGGAACGCTGGCCGTTGTTTGTACGTGCCGGGTAAAACCTGGAGAAGTTTGTCAAACCCGAAACACGTTCCCCTTTTGTTTAGACAAGTCAAAGACTCGTTCTTGCAAAAAAAAAAGGGCGGGGGGAGGATAAGAGGTATAAAAACAAGTAAAACGTTTAAGCAATAGTAACGGGGGGGGGGGGACATTTTTAAACTCAAAAAAATAAAAAGGCAATCCCACTTAAGTAGAGAACCCCCCTCCCCCCCCCCCCCCTACTTACCGGAATTCTTGATTTTTCAAAATATGAAAAAAAAGGGGGGGGAGACCGGGTGAAAATAAAGTGGGGAAGAGGGAAAATGATCGGGATACAAAAATTTCAAATGAATAAAAAAGTGGGAGGGAGGATGGGGGGACAAGAGCTTCTGCTTGACATGACTGGTGCAGTGTGTGGAAGGCTGAATACGTTCTTTACTAATTCCCCCCCTCCTTCCTTTCTCCCCTTTTTTTTTTTCCCTCTTTCTTTCCCCCCCCTCCATTCCATGTCTTCGTGCTCTACAAGTAGGAGAAGGCAGTAGAATAAAGGACAAAAGAAAAAAAAGAAACAAGGGAAGGAAGAAGTAAAGGGGGGGGAGTACATTAAAAAACGAATGCAAGCTGGGTACGAGAATGGTCACATAATTTCTTTTTTGCAAGCTAACAAAAAAAAGGGGAGGGGGGAGGGAGAAGGGGAGGGGAGCAGTTTCTTTTTCTTTCCCCCCCCCCAACCCGGAAGGGGGGCTAATAAAAAAAATCTTTTTTATTCCTTCCTTTCGTTTTTTTTTTCTTTTTTTTTCTTTTTTTTGATTCTTCTTTTCTTTATTCTTCCTTTTTTTTGTTCTCCCCCATTTTTTTTTTTTAAAACCTTGTGGGATGATGAAGACAGGATGGGGGGGAGAGAAAGGGGCAGAGAAGTATTGACTAACTTTTGCTTCTTCATATGGGGTTTCTTCGAACGAATATGAAACATTTTTTTTTAAAATTTTTTTTTTTATTTTTTCAAAACTCTTTTTTTTTTTTTTTTTTTTTTTTTTTTTTAAGACCTGTTTGCCCCCATTTGCCTTCCATCCAATTTTTCGATTTTCGCAATAATATGTTTGCCGTACACCACCCTGTGGAGGATGTCAAAGTTCGGCCTAAGATGCTGCACCAACATGTGGGCAGCCTGATCACTGTTGTTCAACGCCTTCTGGATAACATAATTCCCGAACTGATCACCAACCATTTTGAAAAGAGAGGGCTCGGCACCAGGCGTCGTGGGCTGGCAGATGGTTTGCACGATCCTGACCCGCTGTTCAGGCGTCGCGTGGTGATAAACTTTCTCAGCAACATTAGACGCGAATTTATGACAAGAAAGCTTCACAAACATAGGTGTTAACGAGTTGACTATCGCCTGGGCATAGTGCGGGGGTGTGTTGGTCATGACATGCTGCACTACGTAATTCCCGTTTTGGTTCATTACCAACATTTGGACGTTTCGAATAATTTCGTGCAACACGTTAGCTGTCGACTGGGCAAGCTGGCTCTGCGGGTTCTGCTTCCCATACTCCAGGATCTTCTGCAGCACCCTGCACCCATAGGGGTGTGTTGCCAATGTGTCTACCCTTGTCAAAAAACTCTGAATAATAAACGCAGACTGCCCAGGGAGACACTCCACACACTTCTGTATCACATGGTTCCCGTTCTGATCGACAACGCACTCTGGGACATGGCCTTGCAGCTCGGACAGGACAACCTGTTGCAGCTCATGCGGGACCAGGTCCAACGCCTTCTGCACCACACGGCAGCCGTATGTCTGTTTCGTCAAATCCACGACACAGTTCTTCATGACACCCACCAGCTGTGCCCTGTGCGTGTCCTGCCCGAACTCCAATAATTTCTGAATCACGTAGTTTCCAAAGACGTCTGTCATCAAATGCAACGCCTCTGGAAGCAGTTCGACGAAAATAGCGTCAAGCTGCATCCTACCCACATCGCCAAGCTGACAAGACTGTGGGGATATATATATATATTTTTTTCTCTCTTTTTTTTTCAATCCATACCTGTTCAAGCTTCTTCTGTATCAGCCGGCTCCCGTCCTGATCCCGCGAGAACTCCAATACGTGTCCTGCAAAATCCGGTAGCTCCCATAGTCTGCTTTTCCTGCGGAACTCTTCCATGAGTTGGCTGGCCGGCGGGGCCATGCCCTTCTTGGAGCCCTTTCCTGCCTGTGTCTCCTTCATGGCAGTGTTCGTGTTGGGCTTATGGATCCCAACACCATTTGCGGGACTGATAATATTAATATTGTTCTGCTTATTCACATGTTGAGGGGCAGTTCCGGGGAAGGGTTGCTGCTTAACAAAGCCAGATCCGTGCGGTTGGGAGGGTTGGATCACTACATTGGAGTTGAAGAGCTGCTGGGGGGGCGGTTGTTGGGGAAAAACAGGCTGTTGCTGCTGTAGTTGTTGTGGCTGTGTTTGTGGTTGTTGTTGCTGTTTTTGTTGGGCGAAGAGGAGCGATGGGGCCACATGGGCCTGCGGCAAGTGATTTTGCGGAATCACATTCCCATTACTGTTTGCAGGGCATGCAACCACGGGGCCGCCCATATCGCGAAACATGTTGCTGTTGAAGGCGGCCGAAGAAGGTATCGATGAAGGCATTGTCTCGGTCCTTGCAGCAACTGCCGCCTTAGCCCAAGCAGTGTCTGCCCCTTCCTCCTCTTCTGCTTCGGTAGATTCGTTCATTTGATCAACGATACTTATGCCAGCATTGTGAAGCTGTTGGGGGAAAAAGCTAAGCGCTGGTGCCGGTGCCGTTCTCGGCCTCAGAATCGATTTTCCAATCTCTTCAGCATTCCCGACCGTACAATCTTGATCCTAGTAGTTTTGTTTTGATGATGATGAATCTGGAAATGCATACCTCATCCAGTAGCTCAAGGACGCCAACGTGGTCCTCTTCAGCCCCAATCTGCATCGACATTATTTTCTTAATTTTGGAAATAGGGTTTTCTCTTTTTTTTTTGATACAATCTCCGTGAGGGGAAAAAAAAGGGGGGGGGCAGGTTTTTTTTCTCTCTTTTTTTGATACAACTCCCTTCCTACGAGTATGATTTTTTTTTTTTTGGCAAAAAAAAAAAAAAAGAAAAATGAAACAACCAAATGAAATATAAATAATGAAGAATAACAAATGCAGCGGAGAGGGGGGACATAAAAATGCGAAAAAAAAAAAAAAAAACTACCTCATGATCAAAAAAAAAAAAAAATGATTTCCCTCCGTGATATAAAAAAGAAAAAAAAATGGGGGAATGATGGGGGAATTCTCTCCTATACTCTACCGTCTCTTGCTGCTGCTTCTCGCTTTTGCACCTTTTTTCGCAGTCTCGTCCACGATCGCAACACGGCTGATACTCTTCATTCTGTGGCGCTTGTTGAGGTACTTCGCGTTCAACGGTACGTATGCGAAAGGGTCGGTGCCACCCTTCTTGACATCCCCACCAGACTTGGCACGGTACTGGGAACCTGTCCTCACATCCTTCTCCACACGCTGCCTCTTGGAGGGGCCTGCGCTCTTGGTTCTGGCAGGGCGGGCCTTGCCAAGGGAAACCTGGAGCTGGTGTAATTCGTTTCGAGCAGCCTGCTCGTCAGCTCCGTAGGGGTTTACATCGCCTTCATCATCGTCGTCCCCTCTTCTTCGCTTCTTGGAGAGGATTCCACCACCAAGTTCTTCAAAGGCATTTCTTTCTTTCCCCCCTGCGTTGCTGAGCTTCTCATCGAGAAGTTTCTGTCTGAGGTCCCTCTTGTACTCGGCGTCCGACTGCACCATCAACCTGCCGTTGTTCAAGACGGCCCTGAACCCGTCCTCCTTCCCCTTGTCTTTGGTGTCTAGCACTGTGGAAGACTTCGCAGTTACAAATCGCTTCATAACGTTGTCGTCTAGCAAATCCATCGTGTCGCCCTCCCCGCCCTGCATCCTCAGCTTCTCTTTCTTCTCGTCACGGAAGAACAGGTCGTTGAACTTTGCCTTTCGCTGCTCCGCGGATTTATTCTTTCGCAGTTCCCTCTCGCGGATTGCTTTTTTAATATCCTTCTTCCTCTCCTTCTCGACGTACTCCAAGAGTTTGAGATGTTCGGTGGGGAAGATGGACAACATGTACCCGTAGCCGAACCTCTTGATGCATCGTTCCAAGATCAGCTTCACGTTCCTCCTGGTGTTTCCAGGGAGGTATTTCTGCGAGCTCCACGTGACGCACCCGTCGACGACGAGGTTCAAGTTCTGCTCGATGATGGTCTTCACCTCCTCCGAGGGGCGCACGAGCTTCAGCGCAAGCCTTGTGAAGGACATGGCCGCGTTTTTAATTTCGTTGCTTTTGTGCTTGATGAACATGAAGCACGACTTGATAAGCGTCTCCTTCAGCTTGTATTCGATGTCCTCGTGGTACTCGTGAAGCACCTTACCCAACGTGATGATGGTGCATGACACAGCAGAGGGTGTGGTCGCAGCAAGGCCAGCAAAGAGCATTGAGGTGAAGTTGTTGACGCGAACGAGCTCAGCATACGAAGCAAGGCACATAAAGGCAGTGTCTCTAGTACGGGTGTTGACCTCCTTCAGGGCAAGCATGACCTCGGACACAGTGCCACCGACGAATGCCTTCAGCTTATCGTCTTCATCGTTGTCGGCATGGATGCACGCCATGTGGATCATGCACTGGATGCGTTCTCTTTTAGACGCGCTGTTCGCGTGTTCTTGCGACTGTGCGAGCAGGCCTTCGATCCTGTCTGTCTTGCTTTGGATGACGTCGCTTCTCGTTCTTGCGATTCTTGCGAGCGCTTTGTACGATTTCTTTTGCAGGAGCGCGTCCTCTGACTTGTCCACAAGGAGCGGCTCGATGATGTCCATGAGGATGTCAAGGGCAGCCACATCGAGGTACTCGCCCAGTACACAGCCGATGTCCATCATCATCTGGTTTTTTCTCATATCGTCCAGCGACTGTTCGCCGTCCTTCGCGTTGATCAGAGTTTTGCACACATGCTTGAACATGTTGTTCAGCACCACCTTCTCCGCAACAGACGCATACGACCTCAGCGTCGACAGTAGGAGCACTCTCCTGTCTGTCTTCTCTTGTTCAATGGCATTGCACACCTGTTTTTTTTTTTTTTTTTTTTTTTTTTTGAAATGCTGCGTTGAGCATACCAACGGGATGATGTTCTTCGAGAATTGTCCAAGAACCTCTAAGTAGTTCTGTGCCTTTTCCTTGCTTATCATGTGGAAGGCGAGGGGGTCTTCTTCGGGGGGTGCCTCGCAGAAGTCTGTTCCGAGAAGCTCAGGGAGTTGCGCCTTTTATTTTTTTTGTGGTAACTTTCTAGATTTCTTTTCGGGCCATACCTCGACCTGCTCCACAGCGTCCATGCTGTCCTCGTCCTCGTCCTCGTTGTCGCCCTCGTCCATCTTGTCGTCGTCTTCCTTCTCCTTGTCCACCTCATCGCCTGTTTCGTACCCTTCGCTTCCTTCCTCGTCGCTTTCCTCTTCGTCCTCTTCTTCCATCTCCGGCTCGTACTCGGCAAGGTACCTGGATTTTTCAATCAGCATCACAAAGGTTTTACACGCTATCTGTAAGGTTTTTTTTTTTTTTTTTTTAAATCTACCTTGCATAGTTCCTGATCTTTCAGCATTCCCGTAAGCTCCTTGGCAACAACTTTGTAAGTGCCCCCGTCGTTGAGGTCCTGTACGGTGTTGATTTTTTTTTCTTCTTCTTCTTTTTCTTTTTGACAATTCGGTACCTGAGGGAAGGTTGCGAAGCCGGGGAGAAGGTCCCAAAGCTGGGCGTGGATGGATTGCAGGGTTTTCTTTTCGAGGTGCTTGCCGGCGAGAAGCGCTTCGTCAGCACGGCTGCGGCATTGGACGATGAGAGGTGCGAAGTGCTTCACGAAGAAAGCAAGGTGGTCGTGTGAGATGTTCTTGCGCATCACGGGGAGGAGGTAGTGCCGCCCTGTCACAGGATCCATATCAAAGGCGTCGAGCTTCAGCACGGAGAGGAACTCCTCGGCTGTCATGCAACGGACAGCAGCACCAAGGGCAGTCTCAGTGGCAACGTTGTAGTGGAAATCGTCAAGCATGCGAAGCTTGTCGACAGTGAGCATGACGTCCTTGATAATCGGGAACTCCTCCAACAGTTTAACAGTGCTCCTGCACAGTGCAAGCTTCGACAACATAACCGCAATGCACTCTGACAGAAGATCCCAGCAGTTTCTGTACTGCATGTCCTGCAGGCACTGGTTGAGAAGCCACAACAGCTTCGTCACCCTTTCAGGCTTCTTAACTATGAAGCTCAATGACATGGTTCTCTCAAGGACACTCTTAATGGCCCTTGCGGCTGAATTGGCAACGTTCTCTTGTGTGTCGCTGAAACAGTTAGTAACAGACTTAATAAAAGGGAGGAAGAGATCGTGGAGCAGTTCGGGGTTGGTGTCGTGCGCGGATATCATTGCACCTTGAAGGGTGCGGAGGTAGATTGGCATGTGGTCCGACTGAAGCTTGTTCGGCTCCATGGAATGAAGTTTTACAAACATCGCTCGTGTGGGCTTCAGGATGTAGAAGAGTGTCTTGATCACCTGCATACCCTTCCTGATGATCAGCATGTCGGCTAGGTATTGCTTCAAAAGTGTAGCCGTCAGCTCCATTAACTCCAGTGATTGTTTTTGCAGAACCCCAACTGAGATCTCTCCCATATACATGTCAAGGAGAGCCAGGAAGTAAGGCAGTCTCTTGGGGTCGGGCTTTGACCTCAGTATGGTAACGAGGCACATGTAGTACGCCAGTGGGGTCGGCTCGGCCCCGCCTTCTCTGATCATCTCCTCGATGCCCTCTTGGATATTTTTCAGGTCCTGTGTGAGCGGCTTCCTGCTCCTCAACCTCTCCTTCCTCGCATGCTTGGCAGCCTTCTTCTTCTGCGCGAAGTATTGCTGTCTTTTTTTCTTCAACTCGACCTTTCCTTTCTTACCCATTTTATGATGATATTTTTTTTTTTTTTTTTTTTTTTTTTTTTTCGTGTGTGTCTTTTTTTTTTTTTTTTTTCCCCAGGGCGGGAAAAAAACCTTTAAAAAAACAAAACAAAAACTAAAAAAAAAAAGAAAACCTGCGTTTAGTCAACACGGAAGGAGTAGAACACGCTGTTTGGTTTAGAGGGTTTTGAAGGAGAGGGGGCGGGGGTAGAAGCGGCAACGGTAGGGCGGCTGATGGCAGCCGAAGCAGGCCGCACACGACCCCGGGTAATATTGCGGGCAGGCTTGCCTTGAAAAGGGTGAGACTCCATGCGAGGCTGACGATGTGCCGCCAGAGTGGAGTACTGATCGACGCACTTTTTTTCAGTGAGAGCACGGAGCGCCTCGAGTTCTTCTGTGGCTGCTGCGTGTCTCTCACGTCTGCGGTTCAGGACCTTTACCCGGCGCTCGCCTTCTTCCTTTGTTTGCATGAGGTTCACTTCTTTGACTAGCTCCCGCATTCTGTCGGCGGAGTCCTGTTTCAACACCCGCTTTCTGTTTATCTCCTGCACCTTGTTGTCGGACCCTTGCAGCAGATGTTCGACTCTCGCGCTTCGCTCCGTTTCTTTTTTTATCTTTTTTCGTTGTCTCTTCCGGGCGGACACCATCCTCCCTTTGGCGGCTTCGCCTTCGGATCTTTCCCTCATCTTCTCCCCGAGTTCGGCCTCTTCCACCGCTATGTTCCTTACGTTTCTGTTCCTCTCCAGCACTGCCTCCAGCACGTCCATTGTTTTACGGTGCGCAGCGATTCGCTTCTCGGTTTGCATTGCTTTTTATTTTTTCCCTTCCCAAACCCTAAATCGTGTGGGTACACAGGAAGAGAAAAAAAAAAGAGAACAATAATGTAAAAAGAAAAACATCAACAAACAAACAAAAACAAAAAAAACAGGGGTAAAAATGACAATGGGACGGGGGGGGGAGACAAGAATGGAAGACATTAAAGGAAGAGAGAGAGAGAGAGAGAGAGAGGGGGGGTCTCATGGGTGCTTTTCTTGTTCTTTTTCCTTCATTCAAGAAAAAAAAAAGAAGAAATAACCAGTTGGTGGGCAAAAAAGAGATAAAGGAGGCCGGTGTTGGTGGCGCCCCGTGAAAAAGAATAACGGGTTTGAAGGCACGACAACAATATTAAAAAGAAAGTGAGAAATCGATCTTTCAAACCGCCAGTTTATGGTAAAAAAAAAAAAAAATGAAAAAGGAAGAAGAAATGTCTTAGCTTTAGGCTTGCACGACATAAGGCCCATGAGAGGGGGTTAAAAAGGAGAATTTAAAAAAAAAAAAGAGAGAAGGAAATAATCATAAAAAGAAGGCGGGGTGGAGGGGAGGGGTTAATAATATATGTCAAACAAAAAAGAGTGACAAAAGAATAGATAAGTAGATAGAAATACAGATTTTGTGTTGCTAAACCTCGGTCAAGGAGAGGAGGGGTTGTTTATTTTTATTTTATTTTATTTATTTTCTGGATTCCCTCTAAAGGGATTTTGGCTAGAGCCGGGAAAATAAAGTTTTCATTATTTCCCTAGGGAAAATAAAGTACTTTATTTTTTTTCCTCATGTTTTAAGCAGATTTGTGAAAATGGGGCTTCAGAGAAAAGAGGCCGAAAAATCAACAAAATTTTGCGGTATTGGAGCCACCGTTGGTGCCCACCGTGGACAGGGGATCCTACACGTGCCTGTCACCATTCTGCTGTTGCATCCTGGTGTTGGTTGTTGGGGTTTGCCTTTCAGTCATGGATGGCATCTGCAGTACGAACATCGCTCGCAGTCCCTCTAAGTAGGGAGCTGTTTGGGTGGACGAGAACAGGGGCCATGCGTCGCTGGTGCACCCAGGTTCCTCAGGGAGTTCATCGAGTTCAGCCGCATCCGCACCAGAAAGCCCAGGGCTGACATGATAACGTAGTTCGATGCCCTGTACAAAGGAGGGCTAAGCCGTCGAGCCTCTGTCCCTTAATAGCCGCCTGAACCATACCATGAAGCATAAGCACAAAACTGCCAGGTTGACTGCCATGCTGAAGGCGTGGACGAGCAGTGCAAGCAACCCCCTGTCTTAATGTTGTCAAATCCTGGACTTCCTGGCTTTGGGGGGGGGGGGGGGGGGGCTTGGGAGTGCCATCGGGAACCAGAAAATAAATAAAATTACGTATTCATGAATTTAAGTGGACTTTACTCTTTCCCTTGGCTGATAATCTGTCCCTCGAAATCACCCCCTCGGGACAGATTATCAGCCGCGGGAAATAAAGTCCACTTTATTTTTCATAAATCAATAGTTATTATTTTTTTTTTTTTTGCTTTTATTTTTAAATGCTTTCGAATCGAGTGGCAAGCAGCAAACATATCTGAAGACAAAACAAGTGCTAGTGACAGCAGGGAGTGGATCGCAGAGAGTATCCAAGGGGAGGGGGAAAAAAAAAGGAAAAAAAAAATTGTGGCTGGACTGCTACGCCCGCGGTAATTCCTAGATTATTTCTTTCTACCTTCCCTTTATTTCCACCAAACATAATAGGCAAACATTTTCAAAAGGCAAGGCTAGGCGTTAAAAATACACGCTGACAAAGCGGGTTTTCAAAAAAAAAAAAATTCTAGAAACGAGTAGAAGAAACGAAGAGAAACATTTTCTTTCTTTGGGGTAATTCATTTAATACCCAAAATGGGTTTTGCATTTTGTGGCCTTCTGGCTTTAATGCCCACCGTTTTTTTATAGGTAGGTGCATTGCTGCCTGGTGTAGACCAGACCCGTAAAAAAACCGGTTTTGCCTAATAAGTGAATTACCCCCTTTTTCTTTTTCACGAATGGGGGGGAGAAAAAAATAATTCGACCCACCAAACAGAGTAGAAAAGTACACCCCAACCCCACTTCCGTGGCACTCGTGGCACGCCGGTAAATTGTGGAGCGGGAATTTCCAATTTGAAAGAGAAAAAAAAAATTAAATAAAGAGGTGCAGAGGTGGCATTTTTACCGGTCTTTCTTAAAGACGGTGGCCATATCATAAGGGTTAAAGAGAAGGGAAGAAGGAAAAAAAAAAACAGAAAAAAAAGAGTCGGTTACTTGTATTTGTGCACAGCCGGGGGTTAACCTGTAGAAGGATAAGCCCAACAATGCTACCACTACTCTTTTTAGCACTAACAATTCATTATCAATATATTGTTTTTCTTGTTCATTGCAAAAAAAATTTTTTAAAGGGCAAATCCCACTTTTTGATGCCTTGCCTTTCGTTCCGGGGAAAAAAAAAAAAAAAAAAGAGAGAGAAAAAAAAAATTTTTTTTTCCTCTTTCAACACAGAGGTGTGTTGCAATCGGTCATCAACAGAACAAAACCGTGAAAATCCAATTCCCCATTCTTGTGGAAATCATGCGTATCGAATAAAGGCCGAAGGAAGGCTTCGGAAAGGTAAGGCGTGATCTTGCGCAGGTCGGCGAAGGGCAAATGGTCCTTGCCGCCCGTAAACAACACGAACATGTCCCTGTACTCTGCAAGCTGCTCCGAGCTGCAGCTGCTTTCGGCTGATTTTACTCTTTCATCATCAGCCCTTTCGCCTTCTCTTTCTTTGTACAAAATGGCAAGTTTCTTCAAACGGTCGGCAGTGGTGCCGGGGAAAAGGAGAATCAAAAACTCGTCGAAACTGACAATTTTTCTCTTTTCGGCAACCGTAAGACACATGGGAGGGATCCCCACTGCACTGGTTACTTTATGCGTTTCGGACAAAGCTAAACTGTTCCTTGAAACCGCTACTCTATCCCATCCCGCTTTTGCTGCTTCATACACATGGTATGTAACCTCTTGTATCAAGGAGGACCCACGCCGTAACCTACCTGAGGACGAGCATGACGACCTGCTGCTGTCGGTGCTTTCCTTTCTCTTGAAGCTTCTTGGAGGGTTCAGCGACAAACCCTCTGGTGTCCTCCACTGCATTACTGAACCAGCCCCCTCCGGAGTAAAGCACTGGCTTTCAGAACCGAAGGTGCTACAGGACGACCCTTCGCTCCACCTCCTCCTCACCAGCGGGCTGTCCGCCGTGAAGCATCCTGGCCGCACAGGCCCTGTGTCCGTGCTTCTTACCATTATTTTCTTTCTTTTTTTAACCGCCCCGCTCTTTTTTTTTTAAAAGAAAGATAATCGAATAAAAAAAGGGGGGGGGCGACATTGAAAAAAAAAACATGAACAAAAAATATTGGGGGGGGGGCATTAACATGCCCCCCCCACACACCCACCCCTCTATTTCGATTTCCGTTTCTTCGAAGCATCTCCAGCGAGAAGCGTGTGCAGCTGAACAATTTTTTTTTTTAAATCTTTTTCCCAAATTCCATACCTGCGCAGCACTTTTAACCGATGCCTTCCGCATTTCAGGGAACGAAGCTGGTGCGGAAGTTTCGTCCTCTTGTGCCCGGGAGTACATGGCACTTCCGGACGTCGTGTCAACAGTAGACTGTCTGCGGAGCAAAGCAATGTCGTCCATCGACGCTGTCTGCGAAGACGACCGAAGCAGCGACCGACGCGACCGAGAGTTGGTATTGTTCGCAGCGCTGTTGCTGTTGCTCTTGCTGAGCAGATCAAGTACGGCGGTGGGTGTCTCTGGCTGGATGTCGAACTTAATCGCAGACGAGGACACCTGCCGGAACCTCATCAGCTCGTGCCTGTCGCGAAGACGCGCTTCGTCAAACTCATTAGAACCAACCGAAGAATTCGAAGCTTCATTGTGAATAGGCTCCAGCTCAGGCCCTTCATCAGGTATCAGCTCCAGCTCACAATCCGTGTCGTCGTCATCCTCTTCCTCAAACGCCGCTATAGTGTGCCGCCGCATCAACAATGGTGTTCTGTTTAAAGGGCTTTCTGCTGTGTCTGTGAAGGTTGGCTTTCCTCCGAAACTGCTTTGCGATGCGATCAGATCGATTGGTTGCGAAGTGGTTGTCTGGGTTTGTGTTGGTGTGCAGGGTACTTCGCTGTTGTTGTTGTTGGATTGCGGCTTTTGTGCGAACACGTCGCAGAGTGTCAGGGAGGTGGTTCGCAGGGAGTTGTTGACGGCTCTGTGCGCGTCTGCTTTTTCCTTTGCTTGTCGTTTTTCTTCTCTTGCCGCGCGGCGTTTTTCCCTTGCGTCTTCTTTTACCTTCGCTGCCAGCTCTTTTCGCTCGCGGAGGACGTCTTTTCGCCGTTTCTCTTTGGTGGTTTCTTCTTCCCTTTTCCGCTTCCGCTTCTGCTTCCCCACCACCAGGACCTCGGCCTCTGCATCGTCGAAGCCTTCGAACTCCTTCTCTAGCTCTGCGAGCTCCTCCATCATGTCAATGTCCTCTAGTTGCGATGTTGTTGCCGCGTCATCCTTTTCAAGCTTTGCAGGCGGTCCTTCATCTTCTATGGCATGTTGTTGCTCCTTTTCCGATGCTTGCTGTGCCATTTTTTTTTTTTTTTTTTTTTTTTTTTTCGCGTTCACTATTTTGATTCTTCAGTTTTTTCGTTAAAAAAAAAAGAGAGAAAAAAAGAGAAAAAAAAAAGTGGTATTTGAGTGGGGGAAACAAGGGTACGAGGAGCGTTGGAGGGAGGGGGAGGGAGATGGAAATGCTACACAAAACAAGGGAATAAAAAAAAAAAAGAAGGAAAAAAAAAAGAGTGAGGGAGACAAGGGAGGGAAAAAGGGGAATAACGAAGCGATCGCCTTCTTTTTGTTTTCTCTCTATTTCCTCCTATCCCCTCTTTTTTTTTTTTTTTTATATAAAAAAAAAGAGGTTTCTATTGCTCACCCCACTGCAGAATTTGGTTGGCACCAGTTGTCAGCTGGTTCCGGGAAGAGCTTTGCTTCTTGCCCTTCGACGCCTTCTGGTATTTGTCGGGGTCGCCACTTTAGTTTTTTTTTGTTTTTGTTTTTTTCTCCTATTTTAAACATACATTGTCATCTTATGCAGGGAGGAAAATGCCGCCTCCCTCCTACCATTTACGACACTGTGAGGGGTTTTTTTTTTTTTTTTTTTTTTTTTTTTTTACTATTTTTTTAAAAACCCATTTCATCATACTGGACTTCAGGCATCTTTGATGGGTTGCAGATGTTTGCAACAGTTTTCTGCGCCGCGCCTTGAAGGGGCTTCTTGCCGACCGTCATAGGACCTTTTTTTTTTTTTTTTTTTTTTTTTTTTTTTTTTACGCATACGCGACTCAAACGGGTCCGCTGTACCCGACTTCCCTCCGATAACCTGGTTGGCCACCAAGACCGTTGCAGGGCGTTCCAACATTTTCTTTGAAAGCTTGTCAGGAAGGTTAGATCCGTACCCCGTGCCCTCCTTGCTGGACGTCAGGATGTCTGAGTGGTCTGCCGCCCTGCAGCTGAAGCGGGCAGATTTTTCGTATTCGGGGGCTTTGTCCTGCCCAGCAGAGAACCCCCACGATGTTGGCATCTCTTTGGGAACCTGCTTGGGCTTCATTCTAAAGTGCTGCGGCCTGTCCACCGTCTTGTCGTAACACGTCCCAAAGCCGTACGTCGCCTCATTTCCAAAGTCACCCAGGACCATTTTGTTTTTTTTTTCTTGTTTTGCCCCTTTTTCCTAGTTTTCTCTCGCGGGAAGCATACCACAATTTAAAAAAAAAAAAAAAAAAAAAACTCAAGGGGGGGTTAGAAAAGAAAACATAAAAAAAAAAAAAGAAAGAATTTTCCACCTTTCCTCCCCTTTCTTTGATACCAAAATCACATGAAAAAAGAAAAAAATAAAAAATGTGCCATTCAAAGAGAATCGCAGTACCTGGAAGAAAAAAGAAAAAAAAAAGCCACTGTCCCACCCTTTCTCTCTCTCTTTTTTTTTTTTTTTTTCTCCCCTTCCCAAATAGAAATATCTAGGTACAAATGGAGGGGAAAAAAAAAATCAAGTGCAGGGCGCAACAGGCCCAGTGTAGATATCGCCCACACGAAGTTCAGGGGGTTTCAGTGCTTGGGATCGTTTCTTGCGGGTAGTGACCGGCCAGCAACTGTGATGAGAGAAAAGCTTCCTCACGAGAGGGACTGTGTTGGAAGGGTACGGTTCGGTAAAGGTGATGATGTGAGCGGATCGTGGCGCAGGTCGGGGATTGCACACCACGTAGTGCAAAGGGGGGAGGGAGGACAAGGTGCTGAGGAGGTTGAGCAGCTGGTCAACAGGCATCTCAAGACCCTCAATAAAAATCGTATTCCCCAATGCATTGCACTTCTCGCCCTTGCCATAGGCTTCATTGAGGGGCCTTCTGCACGGGACTTCTAAGTTTTCGTCGTTCCCGATGACCGCGACCCCCATGGCCACCACCTCACGCACCCTCAATAACCCCCCCACATCCAGGTCGTTCCTCACACTTACGACACCGTACCCTTTCCCCACCTCCACCCCCTCTACCCATCCTGCACAGTTTCCCAACTTTTGAACAGCTTTGTTTACTATACCCGCGTTGTGCCCACCACGTATCCATATCTGTTTTTTTTTTTTTTTTTTTTTTTTCCTCTCGCCCTTCCGGGGAAGTAAATTACCTGGTTTGCCTTCCTCCCGCCTGCTTCACTCGGAGGGACCCGGGAAGGTGGGTCCACAGGGTCCTGCATCAACAGGGAGTCTTCTTTCTCTAGCTCGTCGTTGAACAACTATTATTTGTTTGGAAGAACAAAAAAGAAATTGGTGTAACCCTTATGCAGCTGTAGAAGCAGATAATGGGGGGGGGGGGGGGGGGGGGGGGGCTTCTCGGGAAAATGGAATGGAAATCTGGAAAACCTGTGCGGGCCAATTACTCGTGACCCTCTGAACATTGACCAATGAATGCAGATTTTAAAGGACTGTGTCCATGCTAACAATGTCCAAATTCGGGAAATTTCCAAAAATATCAATTACCTCCCCCCTCCCCCTGCTGCATAAGGGTTAAACTTTTTTATTTTTGCATGTTCTTCACACCTCAACAACGACGCCCTCGGGGCTGGGGAGCTGGTCTAGGAAGCTGCTGACCTTCGCCTGTGCTTTTTTTTTCTTCTTCTTCTTTCCCCCTCAAACCTTGGAATCACGGGACATCGTGCAATCAGTCTTTCCGAGTGTCTGCTCAGTAAGAGGTGTGCGAGGCTGCATCGGGAACACCGGCTCTTCCTGTGTCTGGCTGTTGCTCATGGTCTGGGTCATCGTCTGCGATGGGAGGACAGACGCCTTTACACCATGCGTCGACCGCTTCCCGCCCATGCCATCAACCATGACGGTATCGCAGCTCTCTTGAGTCATTGCAGCAGGCCGTGGTGGTGGTGGTGGTGGGGGTGTGACAGGTGTGCTGCAGGAAGACACAGTGATCACCTCAGCCGCTTGAACTTTCTGAGGAGCTTCTTCTTGCTGACCCTTCGTTTGCACCGGAGCTTCCTCTTCATCTTCAACTTTGACCTTTTTTAAAACAAGATTTGTCTTGACAGCTATTCTTCGTTTTGGCGGTACCTCATCCGGTGTAAGGGTGTTCCCCTGTAGACTCTTCCGCCGTTTGGGGGGCTCGTCTTCATTGGGAAGCTCTTTTTCTTTGTTTTGTTTCGAGGTTGGTTTTCGTTTTGGCGGTGCCTCATCCGGTGTAAGGGTGTTGTTCCGCCGTTTGGGGGGCTCGTCTTCATTGGGAAGCTCTTTCTCTTTGTTTTGTTTCGAGGTTGGTTTTCGTTTTGGCGGTGCCTCATCCGGTGTAAGGGTGTTCCCCTGTAGACTCTTCCGCCGTTTGGGGGGCTCGTCTTCATTGGGAAGCTCTTTTTCTTTGTTTTGTTTCGAGGCTGGTTTTCGTTTTGGCGGTGCCTCGTCTTCGCTCGTCTCCTGTGTTCCCTTATCTTTCCGGTTTCTTTTTCGCTTCGAGATGACCTCTTCACTCACGGCACGGCTTTCCTTAACAGTGCTCCCCTGTTGTTTTTCTTTCACTTTTCGCTTGGGCGGTGCGTCATCCTCATCCTCGTCCGGTGTTGAGGTGTCCCTTTTTGCTTGATTCTTGTGACTCTTCCGCCGTTTCGGGGGGATCTCATCCTCATCCTCATCCGGTGTTGAGGTTTCCCTTTTTACTCGATTCTTGTGAC
The DNA here is from genome assembly GCA_964019335.1 of Diplonema japonicum. Lineage (NCBI taxonomy): Eukaryota > Euglenozoa > Diplonemea > Diplonemida > Diplonemidae > Diplonema > Diplonema japonicum. The sequence continues at coordinate 417,626 of OZ025673.1, forward strand.
TCTTCCGCCGTTTCAAGGGGATATCATCGTCGTCCCCTTCATCCTCAGTCACTTTTAGGGTTTTTATCCGTTTTGGCGGTGCTTCGTCGTCGCTCCCGCTTGTCTTTTGGATCTCTGCAGCCTTCTGGCTTTTCTTTCGCTTCAGGATGTCCTCATCGTCGTCCTCGTTGACTATCAGGGTATCTAGTTCGACAGGAGGCTTGCTTACGCTGTCTGTTTCTTTGATGATTTTTGTGGACTTTCGACCTCTCTTCCGGTGAAGTGATGAGCCCCTTTCCTCTTGTGTGTTCACAATTAGAGTCCCCTGCTTACGAAGCGACGCGTCCCCTTCGGTGTTGACGATTAGAGTCCCCTGTTTGGCAGGGGGCGTGTACACGGGGTTTATAGGGGTTGGGGTTGGTGTGGGTTTGGTTTCGTGTTCTGTTTCCGACGCTTCTTCAGAACAGGGTGCGACGGTGGCTACGCTGGCTGAGGTGCGGAGGCCGAGGAGTCTATTGTGCTCTTGCGTGCTGAGGGTCCTATCGCGTCTGTTGAAGGTCACATTGGACGCCAGCAGGCATGAACGCAGCAACAGGTCGGACCCTACGCACCACTCGTATTGGAGGCAGTTGGCCTTCGTCGTCGCCTGCACCAACCACCTTATGTTCGGGGTTTTCCCCAGCCCACCACTTCGCACCTCAGCCAACCAGTACCCTTTTTCTGCCACAACAGCCACTATGGTCCCCGCCCTTAGATATTCCAACTGCTGTTTCATCTCCTTTACATTTTAGTCTTCCAAGGGACACGGCCTTCGTGGATGATGCGAAAAATGAGGGGGTAAAAAAGTAGTACAATTGAAAAAAAAAAAAAAAAATGACCAACACAAACTACTCTTCGACATCGGAAGAGGTGACGCCCGCTCTCCCTGGGAGGACCGATGTGGGGCGGCCTCCTTCGGACGGTGTTGCTTCCCCGTAATACTGTGTTGGGGGTTGTTTTGAGGGTGCGTATAAAAAAAAAAAAAAGAAATGTATACCTGTTCGTCGAAAACGGCAAAGGTCTCGTATTCTAAAAGTGCACGGTACGCCCTCCCTTCTCTCCTGTACGCGACCGCCCAGAAGAACGCGAAGATAGAGATAGAAAGGCCAAGGGCGTAGAGGGTCCAGCGGAGTGAGTCGGTGATCCATTTCAATCTTCTGATGAAGAAGCGTGCCTTCTTCGCCTCCCAAGGGGTCATTGCGTTCTCGTGAAAATCGATCTGCTCAAGGAAGGCATTGCGGTAAGACGCCCTCTCGACTGGGGGCAGGAACATCTGTACCCTTGAGAGGCATATGTATGTCCATGGTGTTGCAGAGCCTTTTTTCTCCAACATGTTTCCGAAGATTTTAGCAGGTGTCTCCAAAGAAGGGTATTCGTGAGCCAGGGTATTGTACACCATAAGGTTGTAGGCTTTGTGCTCGGTTTTGTAGAAGTCCGGGTGTGCCTCCATTTTATGAAAGATTTCAACGATCTCTTTTGTTACCCGCCGACCCCTCTTGATTTCTGTCAACAGGTCCATGCACAAGACAGCGCAATCCATGTCGTTAACATGCATCGTCGAACCCGTCTTTTGCACCAGCACCCTAACGTTGTCTAAGTCGCGGAACCTCATGACAGGGTCCTTTGGGACCTCTGGGGCGTTCATCAGCTGGTTGAAGGTGACGAAGGGGACCTTCTCCACCACTGCTGTACTGTCCGTCTTCCCATCGATCAACTTCGTCCCCTCGTCCACCACTTGATTTTGAAGCAGCCTCAGGTAATTCTCGTATGACGCTGCCGAGTGCCACCTCCGCGACATCCGCAGTGTAGATTTTACAATAGGCATTCTTTCCTGCCTTTCCTTCTCCCCTGTCCCCTTCCTGTTTTTCTTTGTGAAACACAAAGAAAAAAAAAAAGAAAGCGGTATAAAAAAAAAAAAAAAAAAAGACAAAAAGTAGATGCGAAATATTTTTCTTCTCCTTGTTTTTTTTTTCCCCCTCCACCTCTCTCACGCTTGCTCGCGCAGTCTGTCGAGGACGCTCCATGGAAACCTGTTCTCGGGATCGATCTCGGCTTTGTACCTTTTGTACACCTCGAGCTGCTCTTTATAATACCCACCCATCCGTTTCAAGGCTTCTCCGTCAGAAGGCTCTATTTTAGCCCAATGCGGAACAGCTTTGTACCGTTCCTGGATGGGTCCAGTGAGATCACGGAAAGAACTAAACGCGGAAGTGATGGCACGGCGGTCGGATCCTGGTGGGAGGTACATGATGATGCCGACCCATGTGAAGTATTCATCAGGGTCTTTAGAGTAAGCAGGCGATAGTAAAGATGTAGAAGAGGACGTGAAACGGACCTCAATGGGGGAAGGGGCGGGGATTTTGTTGGATTCAATGACCTGAAGGAGTTCGTTTAAGAAGCCTACATCGCTCCCTGTAGGGGCGGTGGGGGCCCCTGACGGTACGCACACTTCGTACACCCATTGATGCCCACCACAGTCGAAGCCCAGCACATCGAAGGAGTCGGCAACACGTGACCCAGTACTTAGCGACCAGTACTCGGCCTCTGCCTTGTTGACTTTTTTCACGTATTCATACTCCGTGGTGTGTTGACTCAGTGCTTCGCCTCTGTACTGTGAGAAGCTTGCACCTTCGTCTAGAGCCTTCCCCAGCAGGTTCTTGAATGGCTTCAGAGCATCAGGCCCTTCAGGAACATCCCATTCCTTGAGACTCTCCTCCGTGGGGTCAGCAGTGACAACCACGACCTTGTCCTCAGTTGGGATGTACATGTACTTGAGGTGCTTGTGTGTTCTCAGCCGGGCATAGTGGTGGCGGTGTGCCTCAGCGCGTGTTTCGACCAAGATAGTCTCCTTAAGGCGGTGGCTTGGTGCGCATTGCAGCTCCAGTTCCGTTACAACCCCCAAGGTACCACAGCATACCTTGGCTAGGCTGAACAGAACTGGGTTTTTGTCTCGTGAAAGATGGTGTTCTCCACTTGGCGTGGCGATCTTCAGGGATATGATCTGCTCGTCGACAGTAGGGAGGGCGGCTCCGGTGCCGTGTGCTGCTACTTGCGTCCAGCCTGCAATCTCCTGGTCGGTGATCGAAGAGAAATTCTGTAAAGTCATTTTCTTCTCGCTTAAAAAATCCTGGATGGTCCGCACAGTGCAACCTGCCTGTACAATGACTGTGTGCTTGGTGTTGTCGTAGCTAATGATGCCGTCCATCTCAGACAGGCTAACGGCACTGACATCGCCCGACTCTGGGAAAGCAAGCCCGTTGGGTGACAGCCCGGACCCCACTGCTCTAAGCTTTTTTCCGCTTTCCACCAACCTTCTCACCTCCTCTGCTGTTTTAGGTCTTTCGACTACCGCATGACACTTGTGTGTCTCTGAGAAGTTATGAAGTTCCTCGAGCACCTTCGGCCTCGTAAAGTACCAGCCTGTTCCACACCCCCCTAAGATTGCTGCAGCCCGACCAACTTGCACCTTTGCTGAAGACATTCTTTCCCCCTCCTCTTTCTTCCTTTTTTTTTTTTTTGAAATTGTTATTTTAGCAGGGGGGGGGGGATAGACAAACGTAACGGACACGGAAGAAGAAAAAAAAAAGAAGAAGAAGAAACTAAAAAAAGAATTGCCACTTGAGAGGACAGACTCGATGCTCGTTGTGGCGTGAATTGCTATTTGCAGGGACGTAGCACGCGGTCCTTTGGTGACTTCACCCTCTCTTGGTTCTATAGAGGGGATCGTCGTTCTGCTCCGCGGTGCCGACCAGTAAATTATTGTTTTTTTTACACTCCAAGAGCGTTCTCGCCTTGTAATCGAAGGCCAGCTCTACCGTTGAAAAAGAAGAAAAAAACGAAGGGGGGGGGGGGATTTGGGGGGCTTTTTTTTCATATGTTCCGTCGATCCTTCATGACAGAGATATAGTTTTTGCTTTTTTTTTTTTTTTTTTTTTTTTTTAGATTTTTCTTTACAAGTACATTTTTTTTGTTTTGACAAAATAAAAAAAATAAAAATAGAATTCCATGACATGATGGAGAGAAGCCAGGAAGCTAGCAGCAACGAACCAAAAAAAAAAAAGAAAAAAGAAGAAACATAAAAGATAAGGAGGCCAGTGTTTGGAGACGCCCCCTACGGTGGCGCACCTCGGCCGAGCTGTTGCTTCTAAAGAAAAAGGGGGAGGGGGAGTAAGTCAAGACAAGAAATTGTACGAAGCCGAAATTTAAAAGAGAAGAGGCACCGAAGGTTATGTTATGCACCAGGTGCATTGTAAAGCGCGATAAGCCAGGAGAATAATAAGAAATAGTCCTAATAGCATCCTGTCTTAGTGATCGTTTTTTTTTTTTTTTTTTTTTATTTGCTTGTTCTTTTAATTTCTATTTTGTACTTTTGAACCCCACACCTCCCTTTTTTATTTCTTTAAAGAAAACAAGAAATATTATTAAATTTATGAACTCGTTCGGACGAAAGGAAGAAAAGAGAAAAAAAAAAAAAAAAAGGTAACCTTTTCTTTTTCTTCTTTTCTTTCTTTTTTTTTTTGTTCCCCCAAAGCGGGACGAGCTCACAATATCATACCTTCCCTATTTTCTTTTTCCCTTTCTTTTCCGCGTTCCCCCCCACCAAAAAAAAAAAAACCAAAAAGACGATTTAAGGGCAAATCCCACGTGAAGACTCACCCTTAAAAAAAACATTCAAAATAAACAAAAAAAAAGCGTGTATAAAAAACTTTTTTTTATGACTTGTGTGGGGGGGGGTTTTTTTTTTTTGTTCACACGAGTCAAAATTGTGCTATGAATCATAGAAGTGTTACTGCTGCTTAGTCGGCAACACGTTTTTGGCACTATTGTACATTTTGGAAAATTTCGCTTTGAACGAGAACGGAGCGGGTGAAACAGGTGCCGGACCGTCACCGTCTACCTTCATTTGGATCATCTGGGCAAGCCCGTTGCTGATGTACAGCTCGAACTTCTCTGTGAGCCTTTTCAACTCTATCCTTTCGTTTTCATTCAGAACAGGTTTGTGATCAAGGTCCCTCTTTCGCATATCATCATCTCTTGTCCACTCACCAGGGTCCGCTCGCTGACAAGAAGGCGAAGGCGGCGCAGGCGTACCCGGTGTCATCTGCCTCAACCCCTCTTCAATAAACTGATTGAAACCTTCCTGCAACCGTGCAAGCTCTAACCGTTCATCATCTGTCGGTTCCGCTTTCGAAGTCAGCTCCCGAACCCTATTGTCCTCCTCTCTCGACCATGTAGCTGTTGTTGTTGTTGTTGTTGCTGTTGCGGTTGCAACTGAATCCCTTTTAACTGGTAGAAGCGAACTTGTCACCTTTCGCAATGCCTTCCACCCCCTGCTGGTGGGTGGTGGGGCTGCTTGCGCTTGATGCGCTTCGAACACAGGTGAAAGGATGTTGAACTCCGCCAGCTCTTCTTTCACAAATACATTGCCCATCGCTCGCTTGGAGACCAATTTCCTGTAGAGATCCTCCGCCTCCTGTTTCAAAGGGTTCTCTGCAGCACAGACCCTACACTGTAGTGTTCTACGGGGGTTGTCGAACCGGCACTGTTTGCATAGCCACGGCATGCACACTTCTCCCGCCAAGCTTGCTGCCACCTTCACCTTGACATCCAAGCATACAGTTGTTCCCGCGTCTTTCATCACGTCGCTGTACGTATCCCTGTTGTCTATAACTTTACCATCTATTTTCCAAATGTACATTCCCACCTCTAGTCCTGACTCCGCTGCGCTGCCGCCTGGTTTCACTTTTTTCACATCGAGGTCCGGTCCTATCGCGATCCCAAGCCTACCATCCTTCTGTGCAATCACCATTTGTCTTGTGTCATACGCCATCGAAGGGCTCCCCCTTCTGAAGTAGGTTTGGAGGAATGAGAAGGGGGGGAAAAAAAAAGGGGGTGTTTGAATTAAGAATCGTGTTTTTTTTTTCTTCTTCTTCTTTTTTTTGCATGTAAACGCAACATTATTTCTTCTTTTTCTGCGGTTCGCCGTACCGTCTTTGCAAAACAAGCTTCGCGCCTGAGACAAGGTCGCCCACGGGGTAAGGCTTCTCCCATTTGATGTTAGGGTCCCTGGGATCGTTTCCAAGGAAGATGTTGAGCCAGAGGTGGATATCCTCTTCAGGACGATGGGGGTCGAGAGCGAGCACTTGCTGCTTGATAGCGATGGGGGTGCAGTACCCATCCTGCTGTGCTGCGTCAATGGCATCAGACAGGGATGACATGAAAATGGCAACTTCTTCCAAGTGCTGATCTCTTAGGGCCTCCACAAAGCTCATCTGGTTACCTTCGTTATCTTGCTGGAAGAGGTCCATCCATGGAACAGCACACGATCCGTACACACCTTCCTTGTCAGTGAGAATTTGTATGTCACGCTGCAACGCCAGCCGGATAGACTCTACCTGGTCCTGGCTCTTGGTGTGAAAGAATTTTGAGACCTCCTCCATGATTGTGTCAAAGGGCAGACAGTCCAACAGATCTAGTGTGACGCCCTGCTCACGCCACGATTCGACTATCTCGTCAGGCAAATCTACCAGGTTCAACACCTTCTTGAACTTATGCAGCATCACCGTTTGGTCCAGGAACACCTCTTCAGGAAGGTTTCCGTTCAGAACCTCGTAGAACATTTCAACGTCCGCGTCGTACTTAAACCGCCCCATGGCGTCTACAAGGGAGTACGCCCACTCGGTCGCGTTTAGCCACCTCTCGCAGATGTATGAATGGAAGAATTCTTGGAAGGGGCACCTTGCGTATTCGTAGTACAGAACGTTTCCGTAGTCGAAGTGGTCCGTCAGCTCGTTCCGCGTGACGCAGCGTAGTGCAACAGCAGCCGCCTTCCCACCCACGATGCCTGGTTTAGCGATGTCAGGGAGGTCTTCGTGCAGAGCGTGAAGAATGTATCGCGACACCCACATCTCTTGAATAATCTTCTCCAGCATGCCCTTCGAGATGAACAGGTTTCGAACTCTCCCTGTGAACCGCATGTATACAGGAACAGAGGAATTGACGCCCAACCCGCGAAGGTAAGGCCTTGCTGTATTGCTCTCATTGGTGTTGTTCTTCACCTGTTCGTCAGAAGAATATTGGGCGTACAGTTCAGTGAGGAGATCGGCGAGCTGTCCGCTGCGACGGGAGGAGAGGATACGCCGTTCTTCTTCAAGAAGACGGTTTTTCTCACGCGACTTGGCAAGAAGCGCTTCCAGGTTACGTGTTCTGGCGCAGGCCTCTTCGAGGTTATTGCTGCACTCATCCATTTTTACAATCAGCCGTTCCGCTAGTTGTGTTGAGTTGGACAGAACGGATTTTTCGATTTTACGTTCTTTACTAAGCTGGTGGGTGGTGCGCATTAAAGTGTCTATCTTGTCTTCGCTTGTACGGAGCTTCTCCCCGCACCTTTCTGTGAGGAGAACGAGCTCTTTGATCTTCTTTTGTTTTCGTTGATTTTCTTCGAAGAGCCAATCGCGTTCCTTCACCACTCGTTGGTAATCCGCACCGTCACGCTGCATAGCCCAGTACAAATCGTTCGCCTTGCGCAGGTTCTCGTTAGCTTGCTCGCACTTCTTCTTCGTGTAGTTTATCGATCTCTTGAACACGCGTAGTTCCGTCCCTCGTTTTTCTCGATCCTTGAAAAACATTTTATGCTGCACCCGGTGCTCTCTGGGGAGCGATCTGATGTCATTACTGTTCACCTCCCACACCACCCGCTTGTCACTCTTCAGTGTAAATGAGTACTGCACCCCAGGTAGCTCCTCAATGTGCAACGTCGCAAAGTACTCCCAAGCTGCATTGAACAATTGCAGCCTGGCTTCTAATAAACTATCACTCTCCAGAGGTTTTTCCTCAACCACTTCTGCGGTAACCTGGAGCTGTGGGAGGCTCATTTTATTCATTTTTTTTTTTCTTTGGAGGAGAAAGCGTGAAGAGGGGTAGAATATGAACTTGAAAAAGAGAAGAAAAGAAAAACACGGGGAACAAAAAAAAAAAAAAAAAAAAAAAAAAAAAAAAAAGGAAAACTGTTTTTTTTTTTCTTTTTTTCTTTTTTCCCGTCCCTTACTCGGAGGGTAGTATAGATAATCATCAGGCACCCTCTTCTTTTCCCCATTTTTTCTCTCCTCCCTACATTCCTCCGAAAGTGTAGGTAGAACAAGAAAAAAAGGTGGGGGGGGAGGGGAGGGGATACAGTTGAGTAAATAACATGGTTTACGAGGCAACCAAAGCAAAAAAAAAGGGAGTGTGCCAACACACACTTGTCAGCTTCTTCTTTTTCTACGGTCTACTATTTCTTTTAGATGTCCCCCCCCCCCCCCCCCCCCCCGTGCATCATGAGACTCTCCATTTCTCTTATACAAATAAAAAACTTTTTTCACCCAGAAAACACCTCAAGTTAAGTAACACAACGTAAAGTAAGTAACTTTTCTTTTTTTTTTCCCCTCCCCACCCTTTAAGCCCGGTCCTCAACTCTGACTTGCTGGATGTACTCAGAGAAAGATGAAACCGTGTTCACATCCACTGTTTCCCAGTCCTCTTTGACCACCCAGAGGTTGTACTTTTGCGCGAGTTTCATTTTTGCGCCACCCTGCTTGGCAGGTTCGAAACAATGTGATACAAAAGAATGGGTCAACATGTTTGTCTCGCTGTATTCATCGCATTTCCGAGGGAAGGTATGGTGGGGCAACAAGGCAACCCGAAGACCTTTTTTTTTTTTTTGTTTTTTTTTTTATTTGTTCACCCCTTCCCCACCCTTTACCTTTATTCGTCTCACCAAAGTTTGGCACTCGCGCCTTCTCAAATTCCATCTTCAAACCTGCGTCAGTCACCCCCTCCCAACGAACGTCAGCTATATCCAACGCTTGGTTGACACCGATTTGATCGTCGCCCGACGTCTCGATCATTTGATTGACAGAAGAGGTGAAACGCTGTGTGGCCTTGGTGGCTCTCCAGTACGAGAACCCCATGCACAATGCAGCCCCCCATTTCGAGCTTTGCACTTCTGTAATAGATGTGTACGGGTGGTTGTACTTCCATCTCATACCAGGAAAGCTTCCCCTCTGTGACACGATGTCTGCTGTCTTTTCGTACTCCTGCAGCACCGGCATGGGGTTCCGGACGAACAATGCATCCAGATCGGACATGAGCACGTGGACATTCTTGTTCAGGAGCCTCAGGAGAAGCTTCCATCGGGCAAACCATATTGTGTCCGTGGTGCGCTGTGGTTTTTTTTTATTAAAAGAAAAAAAAAAAAAATAAAGTGGTGTCGGTACCTTCAAATGGATTTCCGATGCACTGTTGGCCCTCACGTTGTAGCTCCCGCTGCATTTGTAACAGGTTCTTGTTCCTTTGTTCCACGTGATTGCCTTGCAATCTTGGTCCTGTTCACAGGCCTGTTTGCACGCGGGTAAGGAAGAGTCTATGGTTGGCTGCTGGCCTGGTGAGGTACAGTTGTTTTCACCCCCCGTCGACCATGCACCTTGTTTCCATCCTGTGAGAATGTAGGCGCAACGGGACTTGTGTTGTGCGAACCACTTCGCGAGGCCGGTGTCAAGACATACAATGGCGTAGTTTGTGATACCGAGTTTTTCGACCTGCGCCACCCAGTTGACCATCGAGTCGATGTACTTGGAATTCGCAAAGGTGAGGATCACCGTCCCGTTCTCAGCCTTGTCGATGATGCCCTTCAAAGACCCTGCCCGCAGCTCTAGCCCCTGTCCCACAGGCATCTCCTTCTCCCCGTATTGATCCTGCTGTACCTCGCCGCACTCCTTCACTGCGTCCACTGTGTTTACCTCCTTCACCATCAGCAGCTTCGTCAGCATCGCCCCTATCACGTACGCCAACCCCACATGAATCCACCTCGGGTTAAGCCCATTGTTGGTAGACATCACTACCTACCTGTTGCAAAGCTTTTGTGTGGGGAAACGATAAGGAAAAGAGATTTGACACGATAATACATCAAGGGAGAAACAAAGGGGGGGGGGGGGGGGGGGGGTGGTTCTATAGATCTACGGGGGAGGGAAATGAGGGTAAAGGGAAAAGATATCGCTTTTCTAAGTCTAAAAAGACATTGTGTTAATAGCAGTTTCAGGGGTACCGTGGAGCCTCCACAGCGACGGGGACTGTGATTGTTGAGCAGGCGATGCAAGAGGCGGCCTTTGTGAGGGTGTGGTAGAGCGGCCGTTGTGGCGAGGGGGCATGGTCGGAGGAGGAGGAGAGATGAAAGTAAGGTTCACGGGGTTGCTGACACGGGACAGGGCAGTGAAGTACTCTGGCGGGTCGCGGACAACGGTGGCTGCCACCCCGCAGACCACCATGCCAGCCTTGACCCCAGCACGCTCCGCAGGGCCACCTTTTTGGACATTAAGAACCTTCAGATCATTTGCTAGGATCATCCCCAGTTTGCCGTCTGCATCTTTTGAGACGTGGCACGTCCAAGGTACCGCCTCGTCCCACTTCCTCCGTCCTCTCCTCTCAACCATTGTGTTGATTTCCACTGGCTGCATTGGCTGCTTCTTTTTTTCTTTCTGCGCCCTCCCCCTCACCTTTGCTCTGATCAAACCCCACACCCTGTCGTGCCTGCAGTAGTCTCCTTCCAATTCCACTGTTCCCATCCTCATCTCATGCAGGTCCAATGCCGCTACGCCCACCAGGTTACTGTCCACAGGTCGGCTCGGATCTCTCAGGGCTACGTACAGCACCTGTCTTTTGAGGCTCTCTACAGGGTACCCCGCCGCGAGACGCAACACCGGTAGCTCTTTCTCCCTCCATGTGTGAGTGTCCTTGCCTCTGCTCAGACTCTTTGTCACCGAGACTGCAGGTTTGCAGCAAGTGCCAGATGTGTAGAACACTAGTTCGACCTCCTCCAGGGAGGGCACGCCAGGGCAGATGAGCTCAACATGATCGATGCAGAGCTCGGAGGGTGTTGGTGTGAAGACGGAGAGAAGAGGGAGGGCTGTTTTGATCTCGTACTGGGCAACGATGGGGGCGGCCTCCTCGCAAGCATAGAAGAGCCCTGTGGCGGGTGAACCAGCGCTTTTAAACCATATGGCGCTACCATCGGTGGCGTAGAGAGGAGGGGGCTCGAAGGTGCCGTCCTTAGTGGGCTCGTCGTAGTCCCCTAGCCAGAACGTGTGGTCGAATTGGTTTACAAGGTCGAGTTCGGTGTTCCCCAGTTTCAAGGAGGAGATCATCCGCTTGCATGCACGCTGCTCGTCGCGAAGAGAAGCGGCGGCGAACACCAGCGAAGTCTCGAACAGCTTGAGCGACATAGCAGCACCGTCCTCGTTGGCGGTGTGCTCAAGGCACGTCACGAACTCAAACCACTCCCGTGTCGTCAGAAGCACGAGGCACAACCGGTCAATGTGCTCCGATGCCACCACCGCATACCCTGGCAGGGCTTCCTCCACCGCTTGCTGCCAGTTTGGATCACCACCGTAGTGCCCCTTGAGGCACACACAGTGCAGCACGATTTCCTGATCCTTTCCAGCAAGCTCTTGGCAGATGGAAGGCACTGGGAGAGGGTCGCGAACCGTGGCATCGATGACGCTGCAAGAAATCTTGGCGGTGTACTCACCATTAGAAGACACGACCAGCGGGCAGCATTCCTCAACATTAACCTTGTAGAACCTCTCTTGGTTGAGATCGGCTGTTACGGGGCAGAGGTTGGGTGCCCACATGTTGCACGATGGGCGGATCACATTCAAAAGCTGGTACAGCATCTCCCTCTCGTCCACTGAAGAGCAGCGCATCTCAACAGTAAGCGACCGCACCGCCACTTTTACCCACTTGGTCCCTACCTTCTCTACATAACGCAGGTCGCCCCCAGCTGCTTTCACATCCCTTCCCTTCCACAGCATCCTGCACATTTTCTTTGGGACGTCAACCTCCACCTCACCACGCCCTGACTCCTTCCTGTCTACTACCAACTCCTTCAGCTGCATTGTATGGTGAAGATACTCAGGCCTCGCCACTGTTTGGCTGTATCCGTCATCGCTCATAGTGGAGCCCGCCGCCCGCCTGGTAGTTGTTGCTTGCGAGAATCGCATTAAACAAAGGAAAAAGAAGAAAAAACTATTATGGGGGGGGGGGGGTGAAGTGTTTACAATATCCCTCAACAAAACATGTAACTCCTAACTCCTTGGCGAGCGCGTAGCACGCAACAAACCTTCGCCAAAGACTAACTCCTTTTTTAAGGGGCTGCAATCAACTCTCATGCTACAAAAAAAATACAAAAGTACAAGAGATTCTGAGACGTAAGTAGCTCGTTCGTAAAAAAACAAGAAGAATATACTAGAAACAAACATGAAAGCGATGTTACGTCAGCTCCAAAAGCGGCATTATAGCAGCTCGTATATGGGGTTTGCAGGGGGTTCTTGTAATCCCGATGGACTCGAAATGCTCTTCAGCAGTGGTGTCAGGCCCCGTACTGGGTAGGGGCGGTACTGGAGTACGGACCTCAGATGAACTCAGTCTGCGGGTCCCTGTGCCGTCCTCCCAGCGCACGTCATAGAGACCGTCCAACCTCTTGCGCCAGATCGTACATGGATACCAACTACCGTGCCAGTAGGCCTCTGCAGAAACACTCAGAAGATAGTACCAGCCTGTAGGGAGAGTCACTGAGATTTCTCCCGTGGTAAAGTTGTAGAAATATTCGTCATATTGTTTCCAGGATAATTTCGCCCGTGCCCACACCTGGCGATCCGGGGGGTCATGCCAAGTACTGTTGCCTGTCTCAGAATGGACGTAAAACTGTCTCAACGCATTCCAACACGTATGGACGTTCCACAGCCTCCCCTGTTCGGCTTGCTCCTTCAACGCCAGATTCCTCACGTCCTTCGGCTGGACGTCATTGGTCCCTGTACCGTCCTCCCATGTCACATCGACAGTCCCGTCAGGTTTGACCCTCCGTACTTTACATGGATACCAAACTCCCATCCACTGGGCCTCCGTTCCTTCTGCGTTGTGCAATTCGTTTGTTACTTTGTTCACGTAGCCACCCCCGGGAATATCCTCCCATGCGCCTTCAGCCTCGGGGTCTCCCCAGATGCTTCTTGCTTCTTCCTTGTGATGGCAGTACACCTTACCTGTCGACTTCTCTACATGTCGCGACCACCTGCTTCGCGGTTTCATCCGCTCGCATCACCTTGCCATCTTCTATTTGTGTATTTTTGGTGTACCCTCCTGGGCATGGTGTGTCAGAAGGAAGGATCAACGAGCAAACAAATTTCAATCAGACGCGGAGTAGCTCTTCCCATCAAGGCGTATCCAAATGACCGCGCTCCACTTCACACCGGACTTGACCTTGCAGCCCGTGTGGAGGGATGACGGGTCGAGGTGGCGGTCAGGGCGCATGCCGTAGAAAAGTACTGCATTGCCCGTTCTTGGCTTGACACGCAGCCCAGTGTTGCACTTTTCAAAGTCAGCAGGTCGTGGACCATCGTTAGCCATAGGTAGTGCCAGCTCTCCACCACTGGTGTCTTGCGAAAGGAAGATGTAGAAGGTAGCGACTCGGTTGGACTGCATTTCTCCGAACAGCTTTGGATCAAAGAAGTCGTGGTGCGGGAGGTACCTTTCTCCAGTTTCGTATTTCAAAACTTGAACGTCCTCCATGTTCTCCACACGAAAGCCTGTCAGCCTCGCTACCCTGCCCTTTATTTTCTTCGTTATTGCGTCCGTGTTCTCCAACCACGCACCCTTCGAGGTACGAGCGTTATCAGCATCAACGCCGGGCTTGTCCGTGCGGTACTCCGCAAGCTCGGAACGCTGAAGTTTGCTTTCTACAGAAGATATGACAAGGGAGGCATCGGCAGAAGAGAGAAACCCAGGGAAGAAATATGCTCGGGGCACATACGATACAATCAGATGTGATGTTGTGGAAAAGGCTGTGTCCGTGTCTTCTGGGTACTTGAAGGCAGGGTCACGACCGTAGGCGTATGCAGGAGAAGCCGCGACAGGGCGCATCACGTCATAGTCCGCCACTATCACATCTTCAACCAGCTCTTCGGGTACAGCGTAGGCAGAGGGTTCTGAGAGGGACGCTGCGATGGTCCTTGCCTCGTCGAACAGCTTCATGAACTCCTCGGCGTCATGAACTTTGTTCTTTCTTTTCGCTATCTCGGCCAGCCTCCACGCCTGCTCTGATGTTACCTTCGCAGCTTCCGTTACCTTAATGCGCGTTCTTGCCTCCTTCACCTCATCGTTCCATTTCACCACCATTCCACACCCTACCACAGACATCACCACGAACGACGCCGCCACCACCCATACTCGAATGGGCTTTCTGGCAGCCCTTGGGTGGAGGAACGAGGCCAACGTCATCTCGCTGTTTCCTGTGTGAAGAAGGATTGAAAGGCAAAAATCGAGAGAGAAAAAATAACTAACCCGCAGACTCTACAATCTCCGCCTTGCTGCAAGACCAGAACGTCTTCACCATCAAGGGTTCCGTCAGGAGATATGCAGGACCCTCACCATGCGCATCAATACGAGTCTTCACAGTTTCAACGTGCTTTGCGACGTTGCGGTCCGAGGGGTTGATCGCATGGTAATCCTCAAGGTAGTGGAGGGCAAGGTGCACACGGCCGCTTCGGAGATGCTGGAAAGCACTCGTTAACCCTCGAACGCAGACCTTGGGCTCGGAGCTCATCCACTCCAGTGGGTCTTCTTCGATGGGACCTGTTATCTCGTAAAGGATCGTGGTGGTGTCGGGGAAACAGTCTTTTTTTATCTCGCATGATGCGAGAATGGCAAATGGTTTGCAATGATGCGTGGTTTCGCAGTTAAGTTGGAAGCTCTCATCGCACACAACAGGAACATTGTGCTTCGATGACAGGACGACAAGCTGCCCGGACTGCCATCTGATATCCGAGTACACCCCATACCCACGCTGTTTGGTCCCAACCTGTCCGCACAGCGATACACCAGCAGCGACGCCGACAGAGATCTTTGGTGCGAGAGTGCTGCCGTTCCAGTCGTTAACTGCAACGTCGACAGCAGCACTCGCAGAGCTTGCGTAAACATCGACACACTGCCTTGCTGTCGTGTTGAACTGCATGAAGATGATGTCCCAAGTAACGGAATCCATTGACCCACCATGTGTTTGGGCCGCTGTGTAACACTTCTCGATGAAAGAGGTCTGCAGGGCTTCGAAGCTCGAAAGGTCCTTGCTCTTCATCCAAAATGCAAGCTGGTGCTGCACGGAAATCGTAATTACAGCCGTCGACTCCTGCACACATAGATTGTTGGCTTTCAGCCTTCCTCGCGCCTTCAAGCTCTCCATTGCTTTGCACGACGCTACGCTGTCTGAACGTATGATGGAGCCAAAATGGGCTTCTGAGCTTCTTACCCTTCCAAGGTTACACAAGGTTGATTGGCTGGAGTCCTCGTTCAGGGTGCAGTGGGCTATATCGCAAGACCCGTACACGGCGT
Organism: Diplonema japonicum; assembly: GCA_964019335.1. NCBI lineage: Eukaryota > Euglenozoa > Diplonemea > Diplonemida > Diplonemidae > Diplonema > Diplonema japonicum. The sequence goes on from OZ025673.1 coordinate 433,055, forward strand.
TGCCAGGGATGTATGGCTTCAATGTGTTCAGCTCGGAAAGCAAATGGTGCAGTGCTGTCATTACAGACGCCACCTCCGTGTCGCCAGGGTTGCTGAGCAAGCACTCTTGCTGCTCTGGCCCCGCAATTCTGTTTTCTTCATAAACATCAGGAAACTCAAACAATGTTTTCAGCTCCTTTATAACCTCCCTCACCAAGACCAGCACAGACAGTTTAGCCAGCCCGATGATCAGCAGAAGGTACACAACAACAGCACACAGCGTAGCGGGTGCATTGTTGGCGGTAAAGAGCCGTCGGAAGGGTGCGCGCACGTGCCGAGCCACGTACCTCAAGCTAAGGCACAGAGACTGGTCGCCGACACCGGACGACACATCAGCGTTGCAAGAGACACCACCATGATCGATGGACTCATTCAGATGGTGCTCTACGCCGTTGGACACGTAGAAGAGATGCACGTCGGCGGACACGAGCTGGGAGATGGTGCGGAGGGAGTCGGCAAAGAAAATCTTAGGGCTGACCAGAATTCCTCCAAGAGGCGATGCCACGGAGAGCGTTGCATTGGCGTAGCTGTGGGCAGGGAGGGAGGCGAATGCAGTTCGTGATGAAAGCAGCTCTGCGGTGGAGTTACTGCCAGCTGCGCTGTTGATAACTCGGAAGACACGACCGGTTGGGGATTCTGCGACCCACCCAGAGACCTGTTGAGACACGATGGCATACCGAGTCCCCCGGAAACCGTAACACGCTGTGAGCCCTTCGACACTGGAAAGGATGTTCGACATCACACCCACAGCAAGGGCCAGCTCCTCAGTGTTGTCGGTCTCTGCCAGCGTTGCTGTGCACATGTCCATCACGTATTCTAAATTTTCGCTTAGTTTATGGACTCCCCATTGGAGGGATTCAATATCCTTCTGCACTGCTTTGGCGGGAGGGGTGATGTTCCACCGTCTCTCCCATTCTGATTCGGCAGTTGCAGCCACCACAGCACACACCACCAACCCAAGACAACAGCATGACACTATGTTGATGACCAAGCCTGGGGTAAAACATCGAGTTAGCTCGGCACTTACGTTGCACGCCATGGGGGGGGGGAGGGGGGGGCACCCTTTGTGTGAAAGGACTGCAACACGGGAATGAGAACATCATTTTTGAAAAAGAAGAAAAGAGAAATGGAGGTGTAAATTGTTTGTGTATATTTCCTCGAATTCCCTTTTCACCACCCTGAGTCAGGGAGGTCAGGCTTGCTCACGGCAGTGCTCCCGATGGATCCCATCCCCGACTTGGTCGTCCCGTTACTCATAGTCATGCCGATCTTGCCCCATTTCGCCTGCGACTTGATCGATGCTGCATGAAGTGTGAAGGAGCCAGGCGACAGCTTTGCGGGTGTCAGCAAGTGAGGTTTGACAGCTGATGTTGGTGTTGTGTCAGGCCACCCCTTCTTTTCATCATACCAAAAAACGTAGGGCAGTTCGGGTCCGCCTTCTGTGCCGCATTGGGGTTGAAGTCTCCCATTTTTGTGTGGGTAAAAAAAAAAAAAAAGGTGGGAGATGTGTATTTCCTTTTTTTTTTTCTTTCAAGTCTTTTTTTTTCTTCGCGTACAGAACAAGATTCGAGAGTCGTCCCTTGTTTCTCTTGAATAAAAAAAAATGTGGCTATCAAACCAGGAAGAAAAAAAAAAAAGAGAAAAAAAAAAGCGCTAAGCGATAAAAAAAAAGGGGGTCGGGGAGGGGTTAAAGAGAATGATAACGCACCCTTTCAAAAAAAAAAAAAAAAAAAAAAAAAAAACCAATTAATCTATGTCTTAAAAAAAAAAAAGAAATACCCGTCGGAAGTATGATCGAAAAAAAAAAAGTTTTTTTTTAAAAAAAAAAAAGATGGAATCTTAGATCAGTCCGTGCTGCTTCTTGCAGGATTCGAGGTCTTTGAAGACGTAGGAGCAAGAGTCCATGTTGTTGTTGTTGTCAGCAAGGCACTTGTGGAAGAGGGAGTCAAGGTCTCTGCAAGGGGTGGGCTGGGCAGCAGCAGGGGCGGGGGCAGGGGCGGAAGACGAACCACCACCACCGAAGAGGGCACCTACCGCCATGCTACCAACAGCCGACCCGGCTCCCATAGCAGCTCCCTGCATCAACATCCCACCGAGACCCGGACCACTGTCCTGCACAGGAGCGGGAGCAGGAGCAGCAGGCGCATGAGCAGGAGCAGGGGCATGAGCAGGGGCGGCAGGAGCTGCTGGGGCGTGGTGGTGGTGGTGGACTTCCTTCACAGGCGCAGGAGCAGCAGCAGCAGCAGCAGCCGGGGGCGAACTAGCAGGCGGCGATGACGGCTTTGCTGCCGCAGCAGGAGCAGCTGGCTTCTTAGCGCTGGCACGGCCCATTTTTCTTTTTTTTTTTTTTCTTCTTCTTTTCTGACAAAAAAATTATCCCCCCCCCCCCTCCATTAATTTGGAAGAACCAAGCCAAATAGCAAGAAGCCAGATATCCGACATGAGTGATTTGCCTGGTCCTTGGGGCACCATGGTTTCTTTTTTCTCTCTTTTTTCCAGTACCGGCGTCGAAAGAGAGAGAGGGGGAAGGAAAAATAAAAAAATAACGAACTAAAAAAAGGGGAAAATAAAAAAGTGTAGGGGGGAGGGGGGGTTTTTTTTTTCTTAGAATGTGTAGTGTACCCTGCTGTGTTGCCTTCAAATAGACTGGCCTATTTGCACGAATAGTTGTAAGACTTCAGCTGAAAGAGGGGGGCATAAAAAAAAGGGGGGGAAGTACCTCGAAGTCAGGGCCAGCTCCCTCCTTGCGTGCGCCCGTGCAGTTCACAGAAGCAGTAGTCATAAGGTTGCGGGGACCGAATGTAATATCCTTCGTCGAAACCTGATTATAGATTTTTTTTTTATTATTATTCATTTGTTTCGCCCATACAATTGAGTAGCCAGCGAAGGCCTTGGGGTCGAATGAGGCCGAGGGCATTATTTTCTTCTTCTTTTGTTTCTTCCAAATATTCTATGCATGATTTTATGAAGTAGGTAGTACAGTGAGACAACAAAGGAGAAAAAAAAAAGAAGAAAAAAAATCAGTTCTTTATGACTATATGTCTTTTTGTTGTTTTTTTTCGCAAAGTTTTTTTTTTTTTTTTTTTTTTTTTTTTTTTTTTTTTTTTTTTCTTGCTGCACAAGTTGCATATAGCAAAATGAAATCATTTTTTTTTTCTTTGTAAGATAAAAATATTTTCAAACAATAAAAAAAAAAAAAAAAAAAAAAAAAAAAAAAGGGGGAAATATTGATTTACCAACATTTAATAAGCCAACGTTTTAAAAAACGGCTCATTTGGCGGTAAGTAAGTAGCTTTATTATTATTTTTTTTTTTTTTTTTACCTTCCATCCAACTGTCACTCACTGTAGTTTCTTTTTTTTTTTTCTTTCTTCGTTTTCTTTCTCCAGTGGGCAGCATTTGACCTTTAGACGAAGGATGAAATAAATGTGAAAAAAAATGGGAAATAGATGGGAAAATAATGAGGGAGCAAGGTTTAAAGAGCCCTGACCTAATTTCCGTTTCAGGAAAAAAGGGGGTTTTACTACACTATGTCTGTAGATGGCCCCTTGTGCTCTTCAAGTACTAGGACTGTAAGAAAAAGATTTTATGTTTAGGTAAAGAAGAAAAAAAAAAGGGGGGAAAAGAAATCCCGGTCCAATAGTAATCAGACTAGAACGGATGAATTGGAATTTCGCCACATGGATGCCGAAATAATTCGCTGCCTTCATTCGACGTTTGCCAAAGTTTCAACAAAAGTGATTTTAACGCCTTTAAAAAGCCGTTTTTTTATCTTTTTTTTTTTAATTCGAGTTTAAATCACTTTCATTTGGGCTTAGGCTTGGTTTTCTTTTTTTTTTTTAAAGCCCTCATATCTCCAAGTGCCAAGCATCCCACTCTGAGTGGCTTCTGCTGAGTAGGAAACTTCAGATATATGAACGGCAAAAAAAAAGGGGAGGGGGGAGAAAAGAATAAAAAAAAAGGATAAAAATCTTTTTTTCTTTTTTTTTTTTTGGTTGCTTCCTTTTGCTCAAGGTTAGCGGGAGAATAAGGGTTTGGTAGGTTTTCTTTTTTTTTTTTTTTTTTTTTTTTTTTTTCCCCTGTCCATATTTTATGTATTCCTTCCTACCAATTGTGTTTTCAGAAGTTTGCGTTTGAAAAGGGGGAAAAGGAAGGGGAAGCGCAAAACCCCGGGAAAAAGGGAACAAACAAATATAACAAGCCCGTGTTTGGGGAAGACGCATGAAACAGTCTAATAATAGCTTTTTTTTTTTTTCTTTTTTTTTCTGTGTGCAATATACAAGATCTTAATAATAAAACAAAACACCTCTCTCTCTCTCTCTCTCTCTCTTCTCACTTTGGAGGAGATGTCAGCTGGTTAATCAGCTCATTCGCTCCAAGCACATCGTTAAACAAGTTCACGAAGAAATCAGCAATCAACGAGAAGAACGTGAATGAGGCCGCCCACTCGGTAGCTGTGGTGACGACGGACACAGCAGACGTATACTTTAAAGCCGCACCAACCCACTTGAAAAAGCGAGACTGCCTTGACGTGAGTAGGTGAAGCCCTTCATCATCAAGCCTGTGGTCCAAGTCAAGCACAATGGGGTCATTCATCGCCTCCTGAAACTTCGCCAACACCGGACCAATGCCGGGTATGAACAACCAGAATATAGCATTCGCCTTACCAAGCACCTGCACGAGCAGCTCATGCCTGTTATCGTCGTCATTGGGATCATCGTCAAACTGATCAGCACGGGAAACTATCTTATGAGCGTCAACCACATCGGAGTCCCAGTAACCCAACGTTTGCTTAACCAGCCGTACCGCACCAGATACAATGGACCATATGAACAAAACAAACCCTGCTACAAGACGGTGCTGGCTCTGGTAGTCGTCCCATTCCTCGTCTGCTGACTTCGACCCGAACCAAAGGGATCTCGGAGGGTTCACCGGTTCACCAACAAACACGAAAAAGCATAGGTACATCAGCCCAAAGCACCATACTCCTACCCACATCACCCCTAGGTAGTACTCTTGGACCACACGGTCGAAGGTCGAGCACGAACGTCTGCTTTGAATGACGTCGCCGAAGAGCAGTCCTACGCTGGAAACTACTACGAACTGTACTGCGTAGAGGCATAGGATGCCGAAGATCTTCCCGGCGCGGGATACGATCCATTTCCGTAGTTCGCTGGCGTCGATTTTAAGCTTCAAGATGCCGATGCTCATCGTCAGGAGGAGGTCCTTCTTCAGCACGATCACCACGACGAAGAACCCGAACAACAAGAACTGTTATTGTGTGGGAACAAAAAAAAAAAAAAAAAAAAAAAAAAACTGCATACCACCGGGGTCAGAGCTTTAATGGCCCCACCACAGTTCCATGTGTCGAAACCCGCGAAGGGGCTTGCAACGTTGAACAGCAATGAGAAAGCGTGTGCCATTCTGATTTTTTTTTTTTTAAATTTTATAAAGCATACTCAGAGAGGAACAAAAAGAATTTGTTGTCCTGCATGGAGAGTTTGATGTCGTCAAAGTCGGGGAGCTCCTGCCCAATCTCAAGGGTGGAGATGCCTGCTTGCATCATCACGATGTTGAAGAAGACCTTGACTGCCTCAACGATGAGCGCCATGAACCTTTCAAAGAAGATACCGAGGTACAGTGTCCCTCGCAGTAGAAGCAGCCCTACCTTGTCGAACAGCAAGGGGACGGGGAGGGCCTTCGGGTCTAATGGGACAACAGGCAGCGACGCCCTTTTCAGTTTTACTTTGACGTCCATTTTCTTCCCGCTCGCCTTGAAGCCTCCAAACATCCCCTTGAAGTACGTCGGCCACGAGCAGGGCGGCTCAATGGGTGGGGACGGTGATGGAAGAGCAGGAAAGCTCCCTAGTTGTTTTAATAAGCTCTGCAAAGGAGGAAGCGGGTCGAAACAAAGTACAGCAGGCTTCATGGAGAAGGACACCTCCTTCAGCCTCACCAGCTGGAAGGCCATGATCGACTGGTTCTTGATGACGATGGACACGCCATCCGCGAACTTTCTCAGTGCAGCAAGCACACTCGCCACCGCAGGTTGCGCGGCCTCTGACCCCACGATGCCTGCGGCAACATGCCCGATCACATCTTCTTCTTTCTCCTCAGTATTTCTTACATTCAACACCCTGTCGCCATCCTGCGTGCATTGGTACGACCCAGCCATTTCCTTCGTGGCAACCATAGCACCCTCGATGCTGTTCGCCAGGATGGACACGGACGATGTGTTCCACTCTTTCTTCTGCTTCTCTTGTATTTCGAACATAACATCACCAACAAGCGCTTGCAAGTTCTTTCTCAGCGGCCTGTCGTGGAAGAAGAATGTTCTGTCTACGTTCTTCGTGGCGACCACCAACTTCTGCAGTCGGACGCAAGCCTTCCTCAGCGTGACGTAGAATTGCTGCCCCGCATCGGCGATCCTCTTCAGAAGCTTTGTCTTCATGAACAGGACCCTGGGGTCATCCTCAGTGTCGAGGCCCAATGCGACGTCGTCGTCGGCCATGGTGGAGCGGCGTCTGCCTTTGGCGTCTTTGGCTTGCGAGTCGGCCCAGTAGTCTTGCAAGATTTCAAGGGCGATGGCCGCGATGTCCTTTACGCTGGTGGCACCGAGGTCGCATACTTTCTTGAAATCGTCCATGGCCCTTGTGGCTTGCAGTGCCGACCTCGTCTCGCGCAGCTTCAGCTCAGCAGTGATGCCGTACATCTCTACCATCTGCGTGAACTCTGCGACGCAGGTTTCCATTTCCATGAACATCACGATGTCTGTGTCGAAGCAGTCGTAGATACCTGCAAGGTAGTTGCTGATCACATCGTCGCGCATTGTTTCCCCCTTGTTGCTCTGCAGCCCGTGCTTAAGACAACGCTTCAGGGTCTCCATGGACTCCTCCATCTTTGTTGTTATCTCCGCCTGCACTTTATCCGCCACCAGTGCACGCAACTTCAACGTCTCCTCGTCGTACTTGGTGTCCTTGAACATCTCCGCCTTTGCTTTGATGACCTTGAAGCGTTGGTTCAGCTCCGGGTTCGATTCGATCAGCTCTTTGGTGCGCTCTTTAATCTTATCCAGTTCATCTTTTGCTTTCGCCTTGAGCTCTTCTGCCTTCTCTTTAATCATGGCTGTGCCCTTCTCCACTTTCTCAGATATTCCGAATTTCTTGTCGATGGACGCCATGAACTCTCCAGCCTTCTGCAGGCCCTCGCCCACCAGCTCGGATGCCTTGTTAAACGCAGCGCCGAGGGGGCCGTTAAGGAATTCTTCTCTCAAGTTGTTGATGAACTCGCGTGCTTGTGCCTGGTTCCTCTCCTTCCACACGGGAATATCAAGCACACCGACCTTCTCTTTTCTCTCACGGAGGCTCACCTCAAGCGCGACGGAGAGCTGTGCCATGTTCGCCTTGTACTCCATCAGGAAACCGATGCAGTCGGTAAGGGCAAGATGGTAGGCCCCGAGGTAATACACATCCACATCAGGGTTTGCTGTGGTCTGCTTCACAGCGTCTTCAAAGCGCTTCGCGTTGCTCAGGTACATGTTAATGACCGAAGTAGCGCGGTCCTTGAAGCTCCCTGTCTCCTCGTTACCGTCTGTTGTTGTGATACCGAAAAAGTGTCCCGACCATACCTTGTACTTGCCTGCAAGCTTCCAAGTACTGCTGTTCGAGTGTGACCTGTCCTTCTTTAAGCTCTTCCTCAACTTCTCGCTCCGCCGTAAGCAGCACCACCCTGTGGAGTTGATGTGGTGGTACTTCCAGACATACCTCCATATGTTAGCTGTTAGCTGTTTGGCCTTCTGGCGTTGGTTATCCATTTCATAATTCAGTTTCGACTGTAGGTTAGCAATGCGGTGCGCCCTTGTTGCATACCCTGATGACGATGCCTTCAATTGTGTGTTTTGCCCCTTCGTTCATGTAGGCACTGAGCTTGTCAGCATTGTATTTGTCGGTCCCTGTTTAATGTTCGGTTGCAAGGTAAGTGTAGGATACCTTGGATGCTCTTCCCCAGCTCTTCAATGGGAAGCAGTGCGAGCTTCACCAGTGCTGTGAATGCTTCTTTTGTGCTCATGTTTTCGTATTTCTTCGACTTTTTCTTCTTCAGCTCTGGGGGTTCTGCGTTGTCGTCCCAAGCCTGCTGCGGTGCTTGCAGTTGCTGCGCTTCGAGGTCGTGCACGTCATTCGAAACTTCGCTCGGGTCGCCCTGGCCGCCTTGGCCCTGGTCGGGGGAGCTGTCCTTCAGCTTTTGAGTCATCTCGCTCTTCAGCTTCGATGTTCTCCTCTCGAGCTCTGCCATGGCGATTGACGCACGTTTCTGTAGTGACAAGTTGTTTCAGGATTTTCTGTGACATACAATGCCGAGCGTCTCAGCGATCTTCTGGTTAAGCTTCCTTGTGATGGTCCTGCTCAGAGTGAAGATGTGGATTTTGAAGTCCACTTCCACGGGGAACCCTGCATCCATTAGGCCTGTCATAGCCATCGCGACCAACTCAGTGGAGGCAGTAACGGCTGCTTCCACGCGTTGCCCTGCATGCAAAAATGCTTTCTTTGCATCCTTGCGCTTGTCGCTATTTGCCTTCGAAAGCTTCTCCGCTGCGTCGCAGACGTCCTTCCAACCTACTTCTAGAAGACCGCGGAATTCTTCCGTCATCTCCTCCAGTGCGTTGAGGTACGACGCGCACTGGTTGGGCAGCAAGTCGGGGCCCTTCAGCACAATGTCGACCAACTCGGGCGGACCATTCATCTTGGTACTGCTCTTGATCATGCAGGGGTCCCAGATGGACTTCTTCTTCTTCTTCTTTTTGCCCCACTGATTGAACTGGTTCCCTTCTTCGATTGTGCGTGTCATCTTGTCAGTCAGTATCATGACCTCCCTCGCCATTGTTTTCTCCCAGTGGATCTGACGCTCGTTGCACTTGAAAACGAAGGCGGCGTCACGCACTTCAGGAGGATCGTCAGCAGTGAACTGTCTGATCTGCGAAGCTGCCTTGTTCTTCATATCTGTGGCGGCTTCCACGAAGGCCAGGGAGCCTTCGAAATTGATAACCGAGTCCATCTGTCCGTACGCATTGTGAACGACCTTCCCCAAGGAATGCCCTCGCACGATCATGGCCTTCAGAGTGCCGATGGACCCCGCCAGCGTGCCGAGCTCGGGCACGTCACCATCCAAACAATTCCTGAGCTGAGTGACGCCATCCACGACCTTTGTCTTGAGGTCCTCCGAAAGCTCTACAGAGAATTCCTTAACCTTGTTGAGCTGCTCCACCACCATGTCGCAGTCTTCATTGTCCATGTTTTCACAGTCGTGGCCTTTCCCGAGCAGCGATTTCAGCTTCTTGACGATGCTCTTGAGTAGGGTTTGTGCCATCCCAATGTTCAGCGACTCGAGCCCTTCGTCGAACTCATCCTTGATCTCCTCTGTCGTGGGGTCTTCTTCGATGAAGAGTGCCTCATTGGCCTCTGCCTCCTTGAGCATCCCCTTTACGTCTGCTATGGCACTGGCAAGTGCCGGACGGAGAGACGACAAGGACGCCTTCTTCAGGTTGTAGATGAATACTTCCAGATCCTTTTGTGCTTTGGGTTCATCGCCGCCCGTAACCTTGCTCTTGAGTTCCATCGCCTTTGCCTTTGCTTGGTTGGCCAGGTCGACAGCCTTTGCCTTGAGCTCTTCCATCTCTTTCTTGGCTCTTGCTTTTAAGTCCGCGATGAGTTTGTCCCTGTCCTTGATGGCTTCCTGCAATTCCTTTCTCTTCTGGTTAGCTTGCTCGACACGCTCCAAAGCCTTAGCCTTGAGCTCTTCCTTCTTCGAGTTTGCCTTGTCCTTCAATTCCGCAAGCAGTGCCTCCCTGTCTTCTCGTACTCTTCGCGCTGTCTCCTTCGCAGCTGCAATCATCCCCTCGAGGTTTTCTTTGGCCTTCTTCTTTTTCTCTTCGAACTCAGCACGTGCACGGGCCTTCTTCTCTTCCACCATTTGCATAGCCATGTTCTTCTTTGCTTCAAGTTCTGCAAGCTTCGCCCCATGTTGCTCTTGTAGCTCTTTTTTCTTTGCTTCTGCCTGGGCCTCCGCTTCTTTTTTCATTTCTTCCAATTTTGCCAGTTTGTCTGCATGCTTGGCCTCCATGGCTTTCTTTTCTTCCTCAAGTTTCTGCATTGCTTCAGCTTTTTTCGCCTCTGCCATTTGTTTGGCTTGGTTCAGCTTTTCGTTCATCGCTGATGCCCCTGCAGCAAGGCCAGCCTTCAAACCCCCGAACATCCCACCTTTCTTTTCCTCTTCTTTCGGTTTTTCCTTCTCGGCTTCGTCGAGCGATTTTTGTGCCTCTTCTTCTATTTTACGCTGCTCGGCCTCAGCCTCGTCGGCTGCTTTTTTCTGTTCCGCTAAGGCTGCTGCTTCCTCTGCTTTGGTGGCTTCGAGAGACTTGGCCGCTTCCTCAGCGGCGAGTGCTTGGCTTGCAGAGGCTTCTTTCTCTGCTGCTTCCCTTTCAGCGTCACATTTCTGCTGCTCTTCAAGCAGCTCCTTATCGGCGGAAGCGTTTGCTTCGTTGAATTCTTTCTCCATCTGCAACTCGATGTCCTCCAAGCTGGTGTTGTTCGCCTGTGCCTCGGCTTCTGCGTCGGCTTCTTTGTTTTGCTGTTCCCTCGCATTGACTTCTTTTTCAAGTTCGGCCTCCTTTTGCTTCTGCTCCTCTGCCTCCTTCGCAAGAGCATTGTCCATCTCCTGCGTTTCCTTTGCGACTCGATCCTTCTCCACTTCAAGTGCTTTCTCCGCCTCGACCAGCTCCCGCATCGTCTCTGTGTCCTCCACCTCCACGTCTAGTGTAGGGTCGGCGGTGGGGCGGATCTCAGGTGTGGCGTCAAGTTCGTCTTTGACGCTCTCAGTGACGGGGGCGTCTGACAGGAGACGTGTGCCTTTGGCTCTGGTGTACTTGCAGCCCTTCACGCGAGCCAAGCGTTGGACGTCTTTAATGCACTTCATGATAACCTTCTGTTCATCGCGTGCTTTGTTAATGAGCGCCTCAAGGTTCTGCAAGGGCTTGAGCTTCTCAACGTCGAAGGTGTCAAGCAGCTCTAGCTCAGAACGGTCCTCCTTCATCTTCGTCACGCTCCTCTCAAGTGAGTGGCAGAAGGTAGGGATGTATTGCAGGATGCTTTTATCGATTTCTCCTGCGATCGTGCGGAACTCCGTGATAAGCGAAGACGGATCGAACTCCCTGAAGTCCTCCACGTTGTTGGGGGTGTCGACCATGAGCTTTCGTATCCTCTTGAAGTTCGGGACTACGTTCTGCTTGAAGTCCACCAAACACTGGTCGAACGGGACCTCTACAACTGCTCCGTTGATGAGTTCGCTCTCGTCTTCCTCGACGATGCTCTTCCTCTTCCCGCCGATCTTCGGGATGGAAACAGGAAGCTTGCCGAGGAAGCCGTTGATCTTTCCAAGCGCCTCGTCTTTGAGTGCAAGCAACGCACGCTTCTTTTCTTCCAGCTTGTTCTTCACAAGGTTTTCCAGCTCCTTTTTCTTCGCCCTCACCTCCTCGATTTCCTTATTCAGTTGGACATCTTGCGTAGCGTGGCGACGAGTTTTTCTGGAAGGCGTTTTCTTGACCCCGGCTTCTTTGCTGTCGCGGAACTCCATCAGCCATTTTATCTGTTCTGCGAAGACCTGTGCGTGTTCAAGCAGCGAGTCGCGGTCCATCTTTTCTTTGCCGTTGTACTGGGCGAGCTGCTTAGACGATGTGACAAATTGCTTCAATTTCTCGAAGAGACTTTGAGGTGACCAGTTGCTCTCTTCCATCTCCTCGGCCCACTCATCAGCTTCATCTTCTTCCGAGTGTTCAATAGAGTCACGATCACCAGCAGCGTGTTCCTGTTGCCTGATACGTCTGGCAGCAGCCTCCTTTTCTGCCAGTTCCCTCTCGATTTCCGCTAATTGCAGCTCTTCTTCTGTTTTGTCAAGCAAATCATCCTCGTCACATGAGTCCTCCAAATCGAACCCATCATCCTCTGGTACGGGCGGCGCTCCTCTGTCCCAGAAGAAGCCCACAATGCGTCGCCAGCGTTCGGGGTATTTTTTCACAATGATGAGAATCACCAGGCAGAAGATCATGAGCAATGCAGCACCTATGGTGTAGATCCACTGGGCAACCGGGTCGTGAATCTCGACATAAGTGATCCACTTGATGGGTGTGGAGGTTTTGTTAGTCTCGCCAATGACCATCCATGCAATCCAGATGGTGTGGTCAGAAGTTGGGTCGCCGTTGTCAGCCTTCCCCAAGACAGTGATGTTCTCAATATGCTGCGAGGCAGGGTTGGGGTAGAGGGCAGCGTCCTCGTCGAAGGAGTTGACGACATAGGCAAGCGTCTTCTCGTTGCCGAGGAGAGTCATGTAGTCGGATACGGTGTCGTTGAGATTTAGTGTGATACGTGTGGTGCCGTTAACAGAGTTCTCCCAGCGGTAGGAAATTTCGGGAGGGTCGCCGAAACGTGCGAAGACCCACACACCGAGTCCAGGGGGCCAGGTGGCAAGCATGCTGTCGAGGACCCAGTTCCTGAAGATGAACTCATTATTAGTTCGTGAGACGATGGTCCACATTCTGTTGGTCCACCCAAGTTCTCCTTCCTTGTACGTCGAGTCTTTGGTGCCGTCCACCCTCCATGTGGGCTTGATGTTCCCCCCGTTGGTGAGCTCATCATCGTAGATCCCACGTATCTCTTCGAACAGCATGTCGTCGTCGCCAAAGTCGCACACCGTCACCTGTTCCATCGAACTATTCCTGCAGTCTAAAAAGAACTTGTTCCCGCTGAACCCACAACAGTCCACAGTCACATTGTTGCATCTCCCGTGTTCCGGGCATTCCCCAGCATCATCCAGCTTGGCCCCAGCACACACCCAGACACCAAAGCCAACAATTAACCAAAATGTATATTGCATAGCCTTATGGTCTGACTCTGTAATGAAGATAGATAGCTAGTATGGTCTGGAAAGAAAAAAAAAAAGAAAACTGAAGATAACTTAACACCCCCATGTGTAACTGAAGGGCATTGTCACTCAATGGCTGTCGGTTTAAATTCTTGAAACATCGGTGCGACCTGTTCGGTCTGCGCGCGCAGCGTGTCCAGAGGAGGCAGTTGGGCTGCGGGATCCCCTTTGAAGGCGTAAAGGCAATAGTTTGCGCAGTACCATTTTTGGATGCTGGTTGTGGGTTCTGGAGCTTCATCCTGTTTAACGGTGACGGCCTTGAATGGGTTGCTTGCAGGTGCCAAGCACAAATCAACATTGTACATTGTCTGCAGCAGCAAAACTTCTCCGCGCAGATCGGACCATGTGTTGGCGCAAGACATAAGACAGAGGAAGGCAGACGACGCAAGACGAGAAAGGTCTGGAACCCACGATTCCATAAGAGGGGGGTTCCCACTTCCAAACCCCGTGTTGCATCCGTAGACAACTGTGCTGCTCGTGTTGAAGTTTTCTTTTTCAAGGTAGTCGTGCAGCGTTCCCTTAAACACCTTGACAGACACATGCTGCGACAGGGACGCGCTGTTTTTAGTTTTACAGGAATGTTTATGTCGGGACTTCCAATCGCTGACCTGGCACGCCGCCCCGCAGTAACCCGCGAGCCTGCATCCTTTGCACAGATGTGTTGCTGCACCGCCACATCCAGAACAGTATGACGCCATACGGCTGGGAAGAACCTGATCTACCTCGGGACCGACGAAGTGAAGCGTCCAGGATTTGTTAGGTAGGAGGACCCCGATCTCTTCCCAGTAGTTGCACGTGTTGAGGACGTGCTGCTCGGCCTTGAGGCTGGCACCAGCAACGATGACATCAACATGTTGTGCCTCCCACGCGGAGACGCCCAGCTTCTTGAGAGCTGCGCAGAGCGTCAACACGTATGAAAGCCCGTCTGTCATTGCGGGGGAAACCTCCTTGACGCCCCTCATGGAAAAGTACACCCCCCATGATTTCAGAATTGGGGTTTCAGAAGGCACTGCTACTGGTATATTAGGCAATGGTGTCCCCGACTCCGTCCATGCGAAGGTCCCTTCGTACAGAGCCATCCTTCACCTGAGTGGCGTGTGCAGCGGTCCACATGTGCAAATGCCGAAAAAAACGAGCGAATCAAGTGGTACAGAAAGTAAAATAAAATAGAGAAAAAGAAAAAAATGGAAAGCAAGCGATCGAACGCTCTTTTCCATCCCGAGCTAGAGTTCCCCGCCTCTGTTCGCAAGGTCGTACTCTGCGTGGATGTCGTCGGAATGCGCAGGAAGCACGAAGCCCTCCCTGCAGTGCTGAAGTAGGTCCACACACAAGATTTGGTGCAAGTGATGCCGCTCGTTCTGAAGGTAGTAAGGAGACAGCACTACCATCATGTGATGCGGCTTCAAAATGTGCTCCTCAAGGTAGTGGATCATGTGCGGCTCGGGAGTGGACGATGGTTCAGGCAGACGGTACCAAAGGTCTTCGTCCGGTTTGTAGCTGAAGGAAGTTGCTGACGTCTCCAGCACCTTCGGGAGCAGCTCAGCCGCATCGTTCACGTGATGCCCTTTTCCCCAAGCGATCACTTTGTAAAGGCTTTCTGCTACCGCGCTGCACGCTGCGCAGTTCCCCTTAACACCTGTCTGGTGAATCATTTTTTCGATGTGGTCGGCCATCGCTTGCGCCGACTGAGCTGAGCACCCACACCCACCCATTATCGCTGCAAACACAACTGCGAAAAAAAACCGCAGCATGGCGATGGGAGCCCTGTTGTGATGGGATAGAAATATGAGACACATTTAAAAAAGACAAAAAAAAAAAAAAAAAAAAAAAAAAAAACGGCAATGCGGGGGCAAAAAAAAAAAGGAGGTAAATAGCAACATCGGAAGATGTTGCCACGAAAAAAAAAGAAGAAAAAACTCCGAATTCAGAACGTTTCCTTCTGCACAATGTGTTTCAGAAGCTCTACCTTGTAGCTCAAGGCCTCCATCAAAGCATCACTGTTAGAATGCAGCGCCGTGAGTGCGTCCTCCGTCGTCTTGTGCACCACACCAGACTCCAGCAAACTCTCCAATGCAGAGTCATCCCAACCTTTGTTGGCAACCTGCTTCTTTGAAATCTCTAAAATACGCATTCTGGCTTTGTTTGGAGAGATAGGCCGAACCTCAGGCGGACCTGGAGCAACTGGTTTCACCCATTTAAGAGCGCGTCTCATATTCTCGTCGCCTTTATGCTTTATAAGTACTTCGGGGGGTAGCTCTTCCTCAGACGGCAGGTGTGAGTCGGGAAGGTGTGAAGCCTCCTTTTTAGGCCTCTTTATAGGAACAGAACGCATGAACTGAATGCCTTTTTTATTTCTTTCCTTCATATCAAGCGAGATCAGCTTCCGTGGTGGCTGAGGTGCGTAGCAGTACTGAGGAGGAGAAACGACCTCGGTTTTCTTCGGGCTGAACATCTCGCTGACGAAAGCGCCGTACTGTTTTCTTCGCATGTGGTTCTGTGTTGCCTCTTCTTTTTTCATCTCGATGATGTGTTCCTTCTGGTGGTTGTCCTGTCTGTACATATCGTAGGGAGTAGCATGGGCATAGACAGGGGTTGCGGCTTGTTGTGCTTTGAGCAGTTGTTTTAGTTCTTTTGTATGAGCTTCCTTTTGTTTTTCCAGGATGTCTACTATATTTCTGGAATGTCCTTTCATGGAGGCTTTCCATACAGGGTTCTTGGACGACAAGAGGTCTTGTTCAATCTTTTTGTCGCGAAGCTGGTCTCTTAGCTCCTTCTCCTTTGTTTTCTCTTTCTCTTTGATCTCTTTTTCGAGCTTTTTGTGGTTGCACGGGACATGTGGTTTTTCGTGGATTTGGAAATGCCTCAAAACCCGTTCCTTCTCCCGTTCCAGACGGCGGTCGCCGTACCGTTCCTTCTCCCTTTGTTCCATCTCTTCCAACAGTGCTTTCTTCGCGGTGTACTCCTCTGCCATCACGCGCTGCAGCCTTTCCAACGATTTTTTCTTTTTCCTTCGTTTCTTTTTTGCCTTCGTTTTCTCGCATGGTCTTTGCGGCACTGTTTCAGGGAACATGGACGGGAAAGGAGCCTTTGCTTCCAAAGGGATGTGGGGGAGAAACGACGTGGGTTGGAATGACCAGGCAGCAACCCCACTGTCGGCCATTTTTTTTTCCCCCCCCTTCTCCCCTCCTTTTTTTTTTTTCTTTCTCCCTCCCATGTCTTTAGCAAAAAAAACAAAAAAAAACAAAAAAAATCCATGAAAAGGGATACTTCAGTAGTCCTTTGGAAACGCTTGTTTTATGACATCTCTTATATCTACTGGGGTCTCTGTTGGTGAACTCTCTCGAAGCTTCAAGAGACCCTTTGACAACGCTGCATTGAAGACATCTTCGTCTTTCTCCTTCATACGGGTCAGCGCGTCTTTACGTGCTTCACGTGTTACCGCAGAGCTTCTCTCTTCAAACAAACACGTGACTGACAGATAGATGTACGACGCAAAGCCTATAGTAGCCGCCCCCGTTGCCCACCTCTTCCATTGCACAGGCCCTTTCACGGAAAGGTACTCCCGGTACTTTGTCCCCTCATACCCACTGTGCACCTGTTTTGGGATACCGTCTTTGTCTACAAAAAGCGGCATTTCTTCTCTTTTTTACACCTCCCTTTTTTTTTTGGTACGTGTTTGTAAAATTAAGAAACATATAAAAAGGGGAAGGGGGGGGGGAGGGAATAAGCAAGCACATACGGGGGAGAAAAAAAAGGAGCCAGATAATTTGGGAACAAAAAGTACTCCTCCCCCCCCCCCCCCCCTCTCATTTTTTTCTTCTCTGCTCAGAGCAAAAAAAAAAAAAAAATGGGGCTTTGATTGCAACACTAGGTGGCGTTAAGCGTGCAACGTTAAAAAAAAGCCCCATGCAACGTTAAAAAAAAGAAGTGTGAGAGGCAGGAATAAAGGGGGTAGGGGGTATCAAAAGCCCCATGCAACGGTTTTTTTTTTTTTTTTTTTTTTATTTCACTCTTCAGAAATTACTTCATGCACTGGGGGGCCCATTACTTCACGCTAAATCTCATTACTTCACGGTGAAATAATGGCCTGTTTTCCGTGAAGTAATAGGGGGTTTCCGTTAAATAATATGCCTCGGTAGGCCAATTTTTGCCTCGGTTCGGTTCCCAGTGGGGCTACTTTTTCCTCTCAGTTTGCTAATTTCCCCCAGGTTCAGCTCAATTGGCCAACTTTTGCCTCGGCTCAGTTCCAAGTTGGACTACTTTTTCCTCCCAATTTGCCCACTTTTGGCTAGACCTTGTTCCCAGTTTCTGGGGGTAACTCTTCTGTGGGTAAGGGTAACTTAGTCAGCTTACCCAAGCTCCCCAAATGACTTCAAAATACCGAAGCAGCAGAAAAAAAAGGAGCCAGCGGCCGCGCCAGGTATGGGAAGGCCTGATTAGAGATGGTGACAGTGGCAATGCCAGCGACAGCGGCAGCTCTTAGTCAACAAAAGGAGGGAAAACAACTTGTATTGTAACCCTTGTAACCCCTCTCTTGTTGTACCCCTTGTCACCCTGTTGTGCCCCTCGTGGTGAAGTAATTTCAGAGTGTCGTGAAATAAAACCACTTACCTACCGCCAAGTAATGCTTTACCGACCTCGAGGTAACGGTAAAGTTATTACTTGTTGGCAGTAAATAGCTATTTTTTTTTCAGTTTTGCCAAAAGAAAACGCGTTTCTAAGGCCACTTGACCATATGCCTTTACCCTGAGGAGATGTCAGACCCGCCGTTGGCCGAGATGCTCCCATATTTGTCAGCATTTAACTTTTGCGTCAAAGATTACAAGCACCAGTGCAGAGAAGCCGGCCCGATATGCACTTTGCCGTCCGAGAGAGTCCTGCGCATTCGGCTTCGTGGCGTTTCACTGCTGGTGGTACCGGCGCCACATTCCTGCAGTCTCTTGCGTCGCTTGGTGCGTGAGGAAGCAGCCAAAAGCTTTCGCAAATGGTGGCGAGAACGACTCAGAACGCTTCCTCTTCCTCCATATTTTTATCTTCCCCTATTTTGTAGTGAAGGGAGCACAACGATCCTTCCTTAATCAAGTAGACAGTGTTTGTGCAGGATGCCATCAGCACCGGGTTGAGCTCCTTGGGAGTACTGCGAGGCACGTGCCGGGAAAGGTATGCGGGGACAGAAAGAGTGCGTGTTGTTCCTTCTATTTCGAGTGCCGAGATAAAAGGTAAAATGCAACGGCAAAGCCGCGTTTCATGGACACTTATCGACGAGAGAGGCTGTAGCTTTTTCTAAGGAAAGTAAAGTTAAAGAGAAATCCACACAGGTCTTATACTTTTTTTAGGGGGGAAAAAAAACACAGAAAAAGACAATAGTACCCACCGTTCAAAAAAAAAAAAAAAAACAGAATCAAAAAAAAAAAAAAATGTCTGTCTCTCAACAGCTATAGAACACCGCCCCCTTGATTATCTTGACACCGACTGATTACAGAAGGTGGGTGAATCTTCAGGGCTTTATAAGAAAGGCGTGTCTATATAATCGTAAGGGGGAAAGTGGAAAGTAAGAGTGGCAATTAGTGGAAAATTCTCGTTCCCATTTTGCCATTTCGTTGTATTTTTTTTTTCTTTTCTTTTCTTTTTTTGCAACGCTGCCACCATCTAGCTAAAGGTGTGTAATGACAAGACACGAAAAGGCCAATATCAAAAAAAAAAAAAAAGTCGGTTGATTGCCGTTTGTGCACAGCCGGGTTAACCTGTAGAAGGATAAGCCCAACAATGCTACCACTACTCTTTTTAGCACTAACAATTCATTATCAATATACTGTTTTTCTTGTTCATGCAAAAAAAAAAAAAAAAAAAAAAAAAAAGATGTCTTTGAAGGGAATCTGCAGTGTGTCAGGATCGCCCTACAAAAAAAAAAAAAAAAAAAAAAAAAAAAAAAAAAAAAAAAAAAAAAAAACCGACTAGAAAAATGTTATCACTTTTAGCTAGACCGTTGTGTCATTTTGTGTCTACTGTTTCGGGGGAACGAATAAGAGAAGGGTGTTCGGCGGGAATAAAAAAAAAAAAAAAAAAAAAATTCTATACTGAATAAGGGTCAACCATCTCCACCTTCAACGGTTTGATCTCCACCTTAGCATCCGGCGACGGCGCAACGTCAGCAAGAGGTATAAGATACGGATGCTCTTCCTGAGGCCTCCTCCGAGTGTCGAGAAAATCAAGACAAGACGCGAACAAACTGTGTATGCAAGCACCTGTAAGCACACCGATCCACCCGAAAATACCACCCATAAGATCAATAAAGGACTGCCCCTCATTGTGCACAACACGCGTGACTGTGAAAGAAGAGGCTTGAATGTGAAGATCAATTCTTTCCTTCGAAAATTTCGGAAACTGCGTTAAACTAAACAGTGTGGTATTTGCAACGGCACCGGAGAGGAACACCTCTTGTTGTTGCGTAAATGTGAGCTGGCTCTTCTGACCTGGGCCGATATATGTGGGGACGCCAAGCTTTTTGAGGTTTACATCGTCACCTCGTTCGACAGAATTAACAACATTGTGGTCACCAACTGGAATAACAGTAAGGTCATATGCATCAGCAGAATCACCAATACAGTCAGATGTAGCCATCTCACGAGAGTCGTTAATGGACACCAGGAAGAAGGACAACACCACCATATCATAGGAGGATGTGAAGGTATGTCCCAGCTTCTGCAGTGTCGACCGGTTGAGTAGCACTGTCCCGTCTGGTTTTATTTGGACTGCCGCTCCGCAGGATGCTGCTTGTGGGGTGTCGACGAGCAGGTCCGCTAGGTACGTGCAGGTGCGGATACTGTACTTGCAGGTATTGCTGAATGTTGTTTCCATTGCCAGCCATGGTGCCACCAGGCTGTTTATGCTCTTGAATTCTGTTTTCGTCTTCCCTTTTTTGCCCTTCTCGTCGTACTCACTGCTGAGCTTTACGACAAAGTAAATGCACACTGCCCACATAGCCGTTAGGAACAGTGTCTTCACTATCATTACTTGTCGGCTTTTTCGCATTTTTTTTTTTTTTTTTTTTTTTTTTTTAAAGTTTCCCTCCTCGGAACCAACACCTTTTGTGTATTAAGAAAAAAGAAAAGGAAAAAAAAAAAAAAAAAGCGAAGAAAAATAACGATTGATTTTGGTAAAAAAAAAAGTGGGCTTTATTTCCCGCGGCCGTTTTTTCTGTCCCCAAGGGACAGAAAATGAGGCCAAGGGGAAAGGGGTAAAGTCCACTTTAATAGCATAAAAAGCACTAGGGAAGGGGGTAAAAAGATAAATAAATAAAAATTGCTGGTTTCTTGCAGTACTTGCAGTAAGGCACTTTTTGTTTTCCCCTTATGGGAACACCACCAGTAGTCGAGATAGGATATGGTGGGTCCGTTGCGATTGAGTGAGTTAGGAGGTGCCGTCTCGCGGCGCGGTTAATGCGCTGAAGGAAGCTGGTGTTCGAGTTAAGAAACTTGCGAAAAAAGAGGGGTATACATAAATAAACACAAAAGGCAAAAAAAAAAAAAAAAAAAAATGGGGCTTTGATTGCAACACTAGGTGGCGTTAAGCGTGCAACGAAGCACGAAAAAAAAAAAAAAAAAAAAAAAAAAAAAAAAAAAAAGCACAATCTTTTCATTCTATTTTTTTTGACCTTCTACTACTGAAAGGAGGAACAAAAAAAAAAAAAAAAAAAAAAAGTTTGCCAGGATAAACAATTCTGCATAACAAGGCGTGGGAGATACCTACAGTTCCATAAGCCGAAATGTCACTACAAAAGTGATCTCCAGAGGCACGAGTGGTAACATGTTTCCTTTTGTTGAGCGCACGAGTGCTTTGTTATCTAGTAAAATCTTCTCATTGCACTATAAACACCAGGCTTGCTTAGGGCACTCCGAGGGGGGGAGGGGATCAACTTTATTCAGGCTGCAGATATCAATCCATCGTAAAAAAAAAAAAAAAAAAAAAAAAAAAGAAGAAGTTCCTTGATTTTATGTATGAAACCGACGGGTGGCCGTCATAGCTTTGGACATCATAAAGAGGGACAAGAAGAAATAGGGAGTATTTTCTTTTAGGAAAAGAACAAGAAGAAGAAGAAAAAAAAAGATCAGAAAACTGAAAGATCTGCCGCACAAAATGTTCAGCTACTAGACTGGATACGGGGTGGACAGTCCTCTTCAGGCGAGAGGCACCTTCAACGGCTCGTACCAGTGTCCCTGTAGGTTGGGGTGTACTGACCAAAAAAAAAAAAAAGAAACAAAGAAAAAAAAAAACATTGGAAACAAACATAACAGGCATAAAGGGAGTGGGGAAGAATAGGCGAGTTATTCAGGGAAGATTCAAGGAAAAAAAAAAGAAAAAAAAAAAAAAAACAAACAGCATACAAACGAAGTATGCTCTTTATCAGCAGGAGGGAGAACTTGCGTATCATTAAACAAAAAAAAAAATAATAATAAATAGATAAAAAGGAAGAGGGGGAGCGAAGTCGACTCAAAAAAACCTTGCGGGCATGGTATCCACCTTCAAAAACGCTGTCAAATCGAAAACACCGGGTGACTCGAGCTCACAGACTTT
Source organism: Diplonema japonicum (assembly GCA_964019335.1). Taxonomy (NCBI): domain Eukaryota; phylum Euglenozoa; class Diplonemea; order Diplonemida; family Diplonemidae; genus Diplonema; species Diplonema japonicum. Next base: position 454,636 of record OZ025673.1, read on the forward strand.
TCCACGGCCACAGGCACACTCTGCACCCAAGGTTCCGTCACCGTTTTCGCTTGCTTTGCCTTAGTCCGTCGCTCCTCAGCTCTCTTATCGCAGAAATCAACTACCGTTGAAAATAAACTGTGCATGCAAGCACCTGTAAGCACACCGATCCACCCGAAAATCCCACCCATAAGGTCTACCAAAGACTGCCCTTTACTGTGCACGACACGCGTGATGGTGAACGAGGAGGCCAAAATGTATATCTCGATTTTCTCCTTCGGGTGCTTCTGAAACTGAGTAAAGCTGAACTTTGTGGTATTGGAAACCGGCCCCGAAATAGGCACTTCTTGTTCGACAGAAAAAGTCAGCTGGCCCTTTTGACCGGCACCGACGAAAGTGGGAACTCCGAGTTTTTTCAAGTTAACGGTTTCATCACCATCAAGCGCACTGGCAGCTTTCTGATCACCCACGGGAACTACAAGAAGATCCTGCCCCTCCCAATAATTTTCGACACAATCGTTGTAAGCTACCCTCTGTGAGGTGTTGTTGACCCGAACTAAAGAGAGGGATAGCACAACGACGTCAAATGGGCTGGAAAAACTGAACCCGAACTGCTGCAATGTTGTCCGGTTCAGTAAAATAGTCCCGTCAGGCTTTTCCTCAATAGCATTAATGCAGGAGGCAGCTGTGGTGGCGCCGAGAAGAGCATCTTGTTCGTAGGAGCAGCCTGTTACGGTATACTTGCACTCGTTAGTTAGTTGGCCTGCCAGGGTCACCCATGGTGCTACAAGGGTATCAACGTTCGTGATTTCCGTCTTCGTCTTCATCTTCTTTCCTTTGTTTTCGTATTCTATGCTGAGCTTCACGATGAAGTAAACGCACACCGCCCACATAGCCGTAAGGAACAAGGTTTTCATTACCACCCCATATTTGTTTTCCATCGTCACGTTGCAGTGGTGCACCCCCCCCCCCCCCCCCTTCCACCCTCTTTTTTTTTTCCTCCTCTCCACAGGAGTATGTTGAAGATGTAAAAAGGAGGGGAAAAAAAAAAGAAGAAAAAAAAAAGCAGAGAGGGTTGATATAATAGCATCTAGAGTTCTTATCCCCCCTCTTTTTTTTTTTGTTGCCCCCTCTTTCCGCGTAGGGTCGGGTGTGTGTGGGGAAAAAAAAAAAAAAAACAAATGGCTCGAACATTGTAGATTTCCAAAAGAAATGTGAAGGAGGAGAGGGATCGAAACAGCAAAAAAAAAAAAAAAAAAAAAAAAAAGAAAAAAAAAAAAAAAAAAGACTTCTTTTTTTTTCTTCTTTTGGTGGAGTGCTAACTAGACTGAGTTTTAGAAAGCTCAACATCAACCCCCCAAGTTTCTTTAAATGCCCAACTTAGCCCCCCTTAGTCTGGGTTTGAATACTTTAAAAACCAAGGGGACTACTTCGAGCATTTATAAAACCTTGGGGGGGGGGGGTCAGAAACCCTTTTCATATACCATGGCTTCTCAACTAAGGGGGTTGATTCAAACATTTTCTCAAACTTAGGTCTAGCGAGCAATTTTCTCACAGTTCTTTTTGTTCAAGGCAGCTCATCTGCTACATGTTGACATTTTCACTCATGCCATGGGGGGAGGGGGGGAGGGGATGAAAAAGAACAAAAAAATAATTAAGCTATCAAATGTTTTCAGTGTGCAAGGGTATTGTTCACATGAAATTTCGACAAAAAGAAAGGAACGAAGAAATAAAAAAAAAAGAAGAAGAAGAAGAAGAAGAAAGACCGGGGGGAGGGGAAAAAAAACAAAGAAACGAGTTCGAAACGACAAGTTTTCTTTTTTTTTTTTCTCTTTTTTTTTTTTTTTAAATCCCGCTATCCTGTATACACGGCATGATGACAGGGGTCGCCAGAGGGCCCCGAGGAGAGAAAAAAAAAAAAAGAAGAAAGTAGACGAATAGGACGGAAGTCAGTACAAACACAAAAATATAAAAATAAGAGATGGAATGAGGAGGCCAGCGTTGGTGGCACCCTACACAAGAACTGTTTGCTTGAGTACAGGGGGCGCACCTCGGCCGAGCTGTAGCTTCTTCTGCATTCCGTTGCAACCTGTATAGGCGCGAATGGGATGACCGACGAGGAGGTCTCCTCGTCATCCCCGCCACCTGAGGAGGGAGTCGATCCCGACCCTCGAGATCTAGCCCGCAGAGCAAGCCCTTTGAAGCAAAAAAAAAAAAAAAAAAAAAAGACAAAAGGCATCGTTTTAAATTGAATGCACAACAGGACCATTGTTGTTGAGCGGCTGCAGCATCTTTGAGTCCGAGATGCCCAGAACAGGCACCTCAACGGCAGCCTTCGCAAGGGACAAGGTTTTTCGAACTTTTTTTGAATGAGCGAAATCCACAGTAGTTGAGAACAGGCTATAGAGGCAGGCACCCGTGAAGGCTCCTATCCATCCGAATATCCCACCCATAAAGTCAATGAAGGACTGCCCGTCGCTGTGGACCACACGCGTGACTGTAAACGAAGAGGCTTGGATGAACACTTGTATCCGGTTTTTCGGAAATTTCGGGAACTGCGTCACGCTGAACTTCGTGGTGTTCGTCACGACACCGGAGAGAGATACCTCTTGCTCCTGTGAAAAGAACAGCTGCCCCTTTTGGCCCGGGCCGACAAAGGTGGGGATGCCAATTTTTTTCAAACTTACATCGACGCCATTCTCAAGGTCGTTTATCGCCTTTTGATCACCAACAGGGATAAGAACCACGTCGCCTGTCTCCCATGCGTTCTCCGCACAAGTACTATAATCAACAAGCTCTGAATCGTTGCTGTTAACCAACACTAGTGTCAGCACGATCATATCGAACGGGCTGAAGAAGTAGTGCCCCGCTTCCCGCAGGGCAGTGCTGTTCAGCATGACATTCCCGTCAGCTCTATTCGCGATGGCTTCATTGCAGGACCACGATTGTGTGTTCCCCAGCAGGAAGTCAGTTATGAACGAGCAGTTTGCAATGGTAAACTTGCACGTAGCTGACACGTCCCCCACCACTGTCACCCATGGTGCGTCCAGCGTGTCCATATTCTTGAATTCCGTTTTCGTCTTCGCCTTCCTCCCCGAGTTCTGGTACTCGATGCTCAGCTTCACGACGATATACAAAACCACCGCCCACATCGCAAGCAGAAACAGAGATTTCAACACCACCTTGACCCGCATCGCCCCCGCCCACCCCCCCTGCCTGAAAAGTGAGTAAAAAGAAGAAAAACGAGGGGTGGGGTGGGATAATGAAATTCAACACATCTAAGGGGAAAAAAAAGTCTTGGGGAGGGGCAATAGGGGGACACAACGATGCAGCGATGCAGAAGGGGGAAAAAAAGGCGATGCTTAAGGGCCAATCCCACTTGAGGACCACGCCCCCAAAAAAGAAAAATCCGGCACCGCCTGCACTGCCATGCCTCAAGACCTGTCTAAATTAATCTAGAAAATAGCATATCTAACATAACGGGGGGGGGGGGGGGGGTTCGGGAAAGATGTCACGGAACGAAGACATGGGAGTTCCTACGGGTGTGGGGGGGCCTTGTCATGGAGCTGTTGCGGGAGTGGCCAGAGTTGGAGCGTCGCGGGCGAGAGAGGGAGGTGGTGGAGGTAACAGAGTGGCGCCTAGTAGCGGTGTGGGCAGTGGGAAGGATGGACAGCGAGAGAATTACTGTGCTGTGGTCACCGTTAAGTGACTTGAAGCGCCAGGTGCGCGCCATGGAGTCCTTGGCCTTGGGGTCGTCCGAGACAGAAACCTGCACCAGACGACGCTTGTCAACTGCTATACGCGTACCGTAGGTGGTAGGCGACACATCGAAGTCAGCACCTGTGGAAGACAGTTTTAGCGAGAGTACTGTGGGTGTGGCTGACCCCCCGCCTATAACCTTCCATGAACTGCTGTCAAGTTCGTCATCTGACTGTTCCTTGTACGCCGCCGCTGCGATCTGTTGCTCCTTCTCCGCTACTAGCTGCTGCCATATCGCCACTTCTTTCTGCCAATCTTCGTCGCTCCTTTGGATCTCCATTTTAGAGTGCAGCCTCACAGCCTCCATGTCCTTCATCACCTGGTCGCAGAATGCGGCGATCTGTGCGTCATGTTGAGCTTCCTGTTCCTTCAGCTTTGTTGACACAGCAGCTTGTTCCACAGACAGCTTCTTGTTCTTCTCTGTGATTGCTCGCAGTTTGTCTTCCATCGCTTGTCTCTCTAATGTGCCCCACGGTAAGTTTTCCTCAGTCAAGATGCCGACCTCTCTTGTGATGTGTGTCACGGGCGTCGTGCTTGCGTGTTGGCTCTCAACAATGCTAATCTCTTGTGTGCGCTTCTTGTCAAGCTCCGTGCGGAGCAACGCAACTTCCGTGTGCGAGCTCTCGATGACGGAGGTAAGGCTCTTCATCTGCTCCTTGAGACTGCTCGCTTCAGTTTTAAGCTGCTCGATTTCTTTTTTATAGATTTCGATGGTTCTGTCCTTGACATCTGCATCCCTTGCAGTCATCAGGAGGTTTTCCCTCAGATCTCCCGCCTCTGCCTCTGCCTCTTCCATCTTTCTTTTTATTGTACTCTGCTCCGCGATAAGCACTCTCACTGTTTCTTCTGTCTTCTTGAGTTCGTTCCCTAAGCCGCTCCTCATGTCTTCAAACCCGTTTTCAGATGTCTCGTGGTGTCTTGTCGGCGGGGTGATGCCGCTGAGCTCAGGCGACGCCATGAACGACGCGTGAGACCTCGAAGGCGTGTGCGGCGCAGGGCTGCCGCCCGGTTGCACCTGTTTTATTTTCTTCTTCTTCTTCTCCGTTCAATGGCATACCAGTCTTGACAGAACCCGGCAGAAGGAGGCCCACAAATCTCGCGAGGAGGTGCGCAGTAAGAACGGCTGTTTAGATTCTCCAAAAGATTCTTCAGCAGCATACCTGAGTTGACAGTGAGTTGTCGTGCTTCGGAATGAAGCCAAAATAGTACATTTTAGGATCCGATGCTTTGGGGTGGGTGGAGGGGTCATGCGGCAGGCCGTCTGCACGGAAGCGTGACACGAACTGCTGCTGCGACGCGTAGAACCTGTCGATTGTGTGCTGTCTATCAAGTACCATACCTCACTCCCTTCACGAGGGCAGGGTCTTTACGTTCATAATCTTCAGTCCTTTCGAAGTACTGCAAGCAAGTAGCATCTGCTACGAACCAACGTCTGGTCCACGAAGCGGGCTTGTGTCCCGTCGACATTCCCAACTTGAACAGCTCCCCCTGCACAGGGATGTCCAGCTCCACTTGTGAGATGTCTCTCTGGGAGGTGTCACCTCTGCCAGGTGTCGAGTAGCTGATGGATTTGTTCCTCTCGTGGGTGAGCTCCTCCTCGGAGCGCTTCAAGGCCGTTTCCGTTTTCTTTAGTAACTGTGCGAGGGACTGCCGTTGGCGTTCTTCATCTGCGCGTGTCAGCTCGGCACGGCGTACCTCGGCTTCTAACTGCTGGATCTTCTCCTGCAGCTCGGTGTTTGATACTTCGTAGACTGCGCGCATCCTTGCGACTTGCGTGATGGACTGGTCGCTGCCCTGCTCGCGTAGCTCTGCTAGTTCACTCTGCAGCTTTGTCACCGTCTCGACAAGTTCACTGTTGCGCTCCATCTGTGTTTCCAGCTCTCTCTCTACCTTCTTAATCCTCTTTGCTGCTTCGGTGTTGCTGCTGTCGTTCGTGGTAAACGACTCGCGTGCCTTGGCAGCTTCTGCCTGTACCTTGGAAGCTTCTGCTCGTGCTTTAATGACTTCTGCCCGTGCCTGCTTCTCGCTCGCTGTCAACGTCACGATCTCTGCCTCCAATGCCTTCCTATCAGAGCTTTCTTCCGTGATTTCTGTAATGAGCCTTTCCAGACGCCTTCCTGCTGTGGCTATCATGTCGGGCGCTGAAACCATCGGCAGTTCTTCGTTTGGAAGCAGCCTCTCAAACACGCCCCGCATCTCAGACTTGACAGCCTCTACATCCGCCTGCGCGTGGTCTAGATCGGTCTGCACCTTGTGCAGCATCACCCCTGCCTCGGCAGTCAAACCTTCCGCCTCCTCGCTCTGCTTTTGAAGAGTAATAAATCTCGTTTTAAGGGCTTCGTATTCAGACTTGAACCCCCCTTCCGAACTCTGTGCAGCTTTAAGGCGGTCGGTGAGTTGTTGGTTTTCGAATCGTAGCGTTTTTGCGTTGTTTTCAAGCTGTACTATTTCGTTTTCTTGCATCCTAAGCATGGACTTGTGCCTCTCGACGACAGCAGCGTCCGGTTCGTAGTGGCTGCTTTGCTGATAAGATGGTGTTGGGGTGGGCTGCACTGGCTGCGGCGGTGGTGTGGACGAAGGTGTGCGTGGTGGACCCCCTGGGGTTACCTTAGGTGTGTGCGCTCCCTGTCCTTGCGGATAAAGAGGCGGCTTGTGCAAGCCAGCGAGCCCTTGTCCCGCCCCTGATTGCGATGCTGGCGGTCCCGATAGTGGATCGTAAGGCTTACTTTCAAACCCATTCTCATTAATGTCCAAGTCGTCCCCCCGCATGTACTGGTCAAACACCCGCTGTCGGTCCGACATGTTCCCCACCACACTGAAGGTGCAAGCTAGATAGGGGGGAAAGGGGGTGGGGGGTGGTGGGGGGGGGGGGGGATAAAACAAGCAACATTTTTTTTTTCTTTTCGCTTTCTGTTTTGTTTCGTCGCTCCTTATGGTTCATTCTTCCCACCACAAAAAGAAGAAGAAAAATATGGTGGATCAAAAGGGGGTATGGTACAAACAGGTACAATAATATAAATAGAATAATAATAAAAATGGGAAACAACAACAAAAAGAGAAAAAACGGATATAAGTTTTTTTTTTTAAAATTCAATTCAACATAATCATCATTATTCAATAAGTAAATTTGGAAGAAAAAAAAAAGTCAAACGTGTACAAAGAACGGGGGGGGGGGGGGGGGGGGAATGCTACCAACTTATTGCTTCTGAGCAGGCCAAAGAGACCCACCCCAACCAGGGTTGAAATTGACAGGGCCGCCCCAGCGGACCCAAGGAGGGCAATCGGCGCCACCAGGTACCTGAAATGGCGGGGCATAAGGCGGGGGGTTGCATGGGTTGGTGTTTCGTAGGCCAGGAGGGAGCGGCCTGAGCTGGTAAGGGTCAATGGTTTGTGGTGTCCTGTCGCAGTTGTTGTTCACAGGCATCTGACGCGGTTCGGAGCAACAACAGCACTCCTGTTGCACCACGGGCTGTTGGCAACACCCACCATATCCCCTGTCAAGTGCTCTTGGCTGTGGCGGCTGGTACATCACCATAGGCTGAGGTGCCATGTTGCATGTGTTGCAAGACATGTCGGAGAGGGTAAATAGAAAACCTGAAAGATGGAGGAAGAAGAAGAATTTTAAAAAAAAAAAAGAAAAAAAAAAACGGATTATAAATAAGTTTTAAAAAGAGGTTAGAAAGGAAGGAGGGGGGGGAAAGAAAAAGTCTCTAGCAATAGTTAAACCCGGAAGCTATGGCAGGCTTGATAAGACTGTACATAGAATTGTACCCACAACTGTTTTTTTTTTTTTTTTTTTTTTCTTTTTTTTTTCTTTTTTTTGTACAATATACCTGTGTAAGTTTTTCGTGAGCTGCATGATATTATTCTTTTTCTCGGCGGACCACTTCCGTCGCACTAAGAGGCAGTTTCCCTGAGACGATGACCTGTTGTATTCGCCTTCATTGCGCAACTTTAAGAACAGTGGGATGTTATTCGGGCACGGGGCCTCGAGAGCCCCTGTTCTACACCGCTTGGTCGGCAGCACCACAGAGACAGGGATAAAGTCGTGTTTGTGCCCTTTTGCCCAGATATTGGTAGCGAGGGTCCCGTCTGCCTTGTACATTGCCAAGTGCATGTGAGCAAATCTTGGTGTCTTCCCGTGTTCAAAGCATTTCGCGCCTGGGGTCTTGGCGTTGGGCTGGTACACCGTGTTACGGTCCAACATAAGGGAATACATCAGTTTATTCTGGGAATCGAACTGTTTTTTTTTTCCTTCTTTTATTTTTTTTTTTCCCTCTGAAAATACCTTGTCAAGATCGGGGTGGAAATTGTTGACACACATCCCCTCGTTCCAAAACTCCAAGAGGAACCCGTGGATCATTTTGTTGAATTCTTCTTTGGTGCAGGCGTGGCTTGTTTCGCTGCAAGGGTGCACCTATAAAAAAAAAAACTTTTTTTTTTCATTCTTTTTTTTTCTTCATTCGAAACCATACTTGATTGGGCAACAGCGCGAAAAAATCAAAATCGTCATCTGCGTTGGTCATCCCACCCGCGCGGGATGCACCGATGAGGCCGCCTTCGTCGAGCCACCAGTGCGAGTTGATTTTATCGAATACTTTTGTCAGCTTTTTTACGTACTTCATGTTCAAGCTTGCTTCGCTGAAGGTATGACTACACGCATCGAGAAGTGTAGTGTCTGAAAAGTCAATGGGCTTCGCGTTGATGAGGTCGATCGGTGACTGCTTGGCAGTTTGCTTCATCTCTTCCTTGTCTTCATTCTCGTCTGCTTCCGTGCTGTCCTCCTCTGCTGGTTTCTTCGTCGGGCGCAATTTAGTCTTTTCCGGTTTTTTTACGGGCTTTTCACGGCGATTTGTTTTCTCTGCATATCTATCGATCGGAGCCCACCCCGATGCACCCCCTCCTCTACTGGGCACTTCCGGGCGTAGGGAATTCGCCACAAATAGCAACCACAGGAAAACAGGAGCAATCATCCCAAAAACTATATAAATCATACGTGGCCGGGTGGATGGTGGCATTTTTTCCCCCCCCTCTTTTTTTGTTTCCCTCCGTTTTCTTCAAATTACTTTTCCCCCCATCCTGATTTTTTTTTTTTTTTTTTTTTTTTTTTATTTCGTCACGGTGAATTTTGTGAAGTTCCCGTGTTCTGTGCCCCACTCAACGTGCACCCCGTCCACTCTCGATTTCGGGCTTCCCTTTGTCTCGCACCACAGCCTGAGTTCGTTTAAAGGTTTTTCCTCAGACGCCTCGGCCATAACTTCTACGGTGCCGTCGGGCAAGTTTCTCACCCACCCCACTAAACCCAGGCTTTCCGCTGTGGCTTTGGTGTGTTTTCTGAAAAACACCCCCTGGACCTTCCCCGACACTATCAAGTGCATGGACGGCATTTGGTGTCTTCTGGGTTTTCTTTTTCTCTTTTTTTTCAGATATGATTTTAATCCAATTCCGCTTATAATCAAAAAGAGGAACTCAACAAGACCATTAAAAAAAAAAAGTACAAAAAAAAAAGGGGGATTTATGCCCACCCTTTTTTTTTTTTTTTTTTTTTTTTTCTTTTTCCTTCTGCAAAGAAAGAGAGGGGCGAAGAGGGGGAAAGGGGGAAAAGGCTTTTTTTTTCTTTTTTTTTTTCTTTTTTTTTTTGAGAAGAGCATCCATAAAAAAAAAAGTTTCTTTTTTTTTATTTCCTTCTGTTCTAAAAAAAAAAAAAAACTTAGCACCTTTTCTTATAATTCCTCAGGGACGAAGTTAAGCTCCCGTGTAGGTGTCATATCAACCTTTTTTTTTTTTTTCCCCCCAAAAAAAAAAATCCCTTCCCAAAACGTACCATTCCAAACGTCGGGGATGTGTCAAGGCGGCAATGCTTCTTGCCGTACTCAATACGTGCGTAGCCCATCTCTCCCCATGAGGTTCCCCAGGAGTTCTTTACAATCCAATACCTGAAGAAAAAAAATATATTTATTTATTTAAATTTTCCCCCCCCCTCCATACTTCATTCCGTCTTCCTCCCCGAACCCAACAATAGCAACTGCATGATCAACAGTAGAATCACAACTGCATTCTGTGATAATACCGGACTTGTAGGTAAGAAGTGTTGAAGAGCACATATGGGTGGCAACGGGACCAAGAATGGCAAGAAATACAAGAATCTGACCTTCGTCATCAGGGAGATGACCGACCCCTTTGAGGGAAAACAGCGGTTTGGGTTTAGAACGGCGGGAACAGCGTGCGGTAGATGTGGGGTCGGTGATGGGGTACTGATCTGCAGTATGGATACCATCGACCTCGTTGAGCCACTCAAGAGCAGTTGTGGACCGTCCACCTTTGCAGCCATCATCAAGGTGATCGCAACGAAGGAACTCTTCAGTAGAGAGTAGTTCATTATCCCACCCCCCAAATGCACGTTGGCCTTCTAGAGTGGCTATAGCGGCGTGAGCCCATCCTGAGGCGCAGAGGCCCTGGTCAACGACTGGGTTGACTGCGTTTTTCATTCTCCAGTCCAGTGTTTTTGTCTCTGCCTTTCTTACCTTGTCATCGTCGAACAGATCGGGTTTTGGTTCGTCATCGAAGTCGACCTCAGCCCTCATGGTAGCGAATTCTTCTGTCGTCAGGTCGGCCAGCCCGTTCCCTCCAAACACCGCCTTTGGGTTTTTTTCCTGCATTTCTTTTGCCGCGTTCATGTTGTTCTCGAACGCCTCGCGTCTCATCTGCTTCTCCTCACCGTTGTACTCCCTGCCGTGTGCATCCATCCACGATTCGAATTCCCCCCCGCTGCCTTCCACTGCAGCGGCTGTCAAAGCCAATGCCAACACGGCTTTCATTTTTTTTTTTTTGTCCTTGTGATTTATACGTCGGGGATTTTAAAATTGGAAAAGGAGGGGGGGGAAAAAAAAAGGAGAAACAAATCGCAACTTTTTTTTTTCTTTTTTTTTTTTTCAATGGGAGAAACTGGTACCGTTTTTTTTTTTTTTTTTTTTTTTTTTTTTTTCCTCGCTACCATTTTCTATTCTTTTTTTTTTTTTTTGTTAGTGTTTCAATTGGGCGGTTTTTTTTTTTGTATCTACGAAACGGGGGTTAGATTCAAGAATTCAGATAGAGCGGGACGCAGCATTCCTCCCCAAGGCTGCTTTGCCTTCTCCACGATCTCTGTCATGTACCAGTCGAGAGTTCGCCTGCGCTCCTCTAGCGCTTCACCGGTCACCTTGAGGAGAGACTTTGGGGGGAAAGGTTGATTGATGTCGTGGCCGTATTCCTTGCACTTGGCACGGAGGTCGAAGAAGTTGTTGTAGCGCTTGTAAACCTTCCAATGCTTCCCGTCGGGGGTGCTCACATCAACGACGTACCAGGTCACCCCGTCTCGCTCTTCATGTGTGAGCAGCCTGGCCGCCATGATGTTAAAGGGCTCGCTAGGAAGAGTGCCTTCTTCCTCATCGGCGTCGTCTCCCTCGTAGCTGGCATACCACTTCCCAGGGCGTGGCTCTAATATCTCCTTGGGATGCCCACTGGACACGAAGTGCATGCTTCCTAAGCCGTTACCGATCCACACCTTCACAGGGGAGCCCAAGTTGCTCTCTTCCCACACCAGCTGCGACACGGATTTGCAACACCAGTCTCTCGGGTAGCATCTAACTTCGTCCAAAGGAGGTTCCTGTTTTTTTTTTTTTTTTTTTTTTTTTTTTTTTTTTTTTTTTTTTTGAAAAAGGAAAAACACACCTCCTTCTCCGTGCTCACTACGTTCCCTACGCCGATGAACCTTTCTGACGGTGGGACAGGCCGCCATACAAACAGCTTGCCGTTCGACGCCTTCATCTCCCACACAAGTCTGTAGGCGACTGGGTTCGGCATGACACGGTCTGCCCATCTGTTGAAGGGTTATTTTTATTTTATTTTTGCATTGAACATACTTCTTGAGCTCGCCTGATGAGCTCATCCCCGCCCTGTCGGTGATCACGACTTGCATCGCAGGCCACTCATCCTTCGAAGAGGGTTTCTCAAACCCGGGCCGCACGATGTGGCTCACGGTGAACTTCTTCGAGTACGACCCGCCCCATCGGATCCCGTGGTGCTTTGTGTCCAGCTTCCAGACCGTGAGGGGGCGCTCGCATGGTGTCCCACGTGACGACCACACCTTGTGGAAGTGGTGGCTTTGCGTGATCTCTACTTCGAACCTCTGCTTCTCGGACTTCAGCTTCGGCACCTGTGCGAGTGTTACGAACTTCCGACCGTCTTTGCATACCTTGAACACCACTTCCTTCGTCTCAGCTAACTCAGGCGCACCCTCTATCTCCACCTCCTGGATGTCGCCGTAGCCATCCTCGTGTTCCCGCTCAAACGCAGCTTTAAAGTCGTCCAAGTTGAGGGAATTGTGCCCCTTCGACACGTGCTTGTACACAGCTTTGAACTGCGGTTCTGAGAGTTGCGTAATGCCTAGCCACTTGAGGCCCTCGTACAGCTCGGGTGCTTGGATGAGCCCCTTCTTCTTGGTGTCAAACATCCTGAAGAGGTCTGTAGGCCACATGTTCCTCGCAATCATAGCCAGTTTCACCCTGCTGATTGTTGCACGCACTGCCAAGTCGGAGAACTCATCAGCCGTCATGAACAGCCTTGCCACGGGGAGGTCCTGCCAGGGCTTCTTCGCCCTCCTACGACATGCTCTGATGTGTTGGTACCACAGCTTCCTGCTCTCACACGGTGAATGGGTCAGTGACCTCAGACACCATGCAAGATCTTTCGGTGTGATAGCATCCTGACAGTCGAGGAACATCATGCACGCCTCAGCTGCATCTCCTTGCTGCGATGCTTTCGGTGCCCGCGTGAAGCTCAAACTCTTATCCACCGTGGTGTCGGCAAGACTTCTCACAGGGAAGGCACGCACGGACAGGTTGGCATTGGGGACGCTTGGCAACGCAGCTCGCAAGTGCTCCGCCTGTTTTGTGTTTCATATTCATATGTTCTTCTTTCGTATTCATACCTCTTCGAGCGACAGCACCACGAAGTATCGCCCGTCTTGTATCTGGAAGAAAGCCTGCTTCGTGATGGCCTCCTCCAATGCCTGCCTTGTGATATTAGCTGTTGCGCCGCCGAACTCTTGCATCAAAGCATCCACCTGGTCCTGTCCCTCGACCATCATTTCGAGAGAGTCAAGAAGAGCTTTGAGTTGCACTTTCTGGATCACGCCCTTGCCTTCTGAGTCGAAGAGTGCAAATGCAGTACGCAGCTGCTGCTGCTGGTCCTCTGAAAGAGGCGCCTTGTGCTCGTGGACCTTGAGCGCAGCAGGGTCGGGCACCCATTCCATCATGCACATCACGTTGCGTAGCCTACGCACACTGCGGAGTCGCCACGATTTGTGGTAATAGTTGTCTGAGATCATGAGGTACTTCGGGAAGGTTAGATTCGGGGACTTGGAATGCCCTATTCCTCGGAAGACAGTAAAGTCCGACAGCGGGTAGAAGGTAGTTGCTTTCTCCGGTGTGCCCCACAAATGCTCCAACGGCCATCTTGTTGGGTCTTCCTCTTTTCTGCTGTAGTCTTGTGCATGCGGCAGCTCTGGAACGTCTTCTTCTTCCTGCTCGACCTCGATTTCGAGCTCCTGTTCTTGCTCCTGTTCTTGTTCTTGCTCTTGTTCCTGTTCTTGCTCTTGCACAACTTCGCCTTCCAACTGGATATCGACGATTTTCTCCTCCGTCTCGTGGCCCTGCAGGTCGTTCATGATCATCTCGCACGTCTTCAGCCCTTCGGCGGTGATCCAGTTCTTGTTGCTGGCTTGCAGCTCGTTGAGACTCGCCACAAGTGTCTGCCTGCGTTCCCCAGGCAGGCTGTTAGGCACCACAAACCTCACAGAGTCGCGCAGGATGCGTAGAGATGAAGCAGCCTCCTGCGAGGCACCATCTGATTTGCCGAGCTTGCTCAAGGCGACACGCCTCCATACAGTTGTGAGGTTCTGCTGGCAGAGCAGCTGGAACTGGTGTTTCTCCGCCTCAAGAGATGCAAGAATCAACCAGAGCACGACGTCAAGCTGTGTACTCCTAGTAAAGTTCGCCTTCACATAGTTGGTGACATGCTTTTCAACCAACGACACTACTTCAGGTGGGACAAGGAGCTCGATGCACTGCCCGGCGCCAATGCCCCTCATTCGATAAGCTGCCTGCGCGTAGTCACGGAACACCATATCCTTGCCGATAGTCAACGCAGCGGTACAGCTAAGCGGCTGCTTGATATCCATGCCCGTAGTGTGGATGTGGTCATAGAACGTGAAGCGCTCGTGCCAAGCAAGACCACATTGCTCCAGGTGAATCACTCTCCAGCCGTCCCTGAGAAGCACCATCCTCTCGTCCTTGCTCGATATGAACACCACCCCCTTAAACTGTTGAAGCCCGTCACGGAGAAGGGCTTCAGCAGCCTCATAATTGGTGTATCCCGTGATCAGGGCTCCACAGTCGATGAGTGCTGTGTAGCGTGAGTTCGCCACATAGTTCAGGATGCTGCGAGGTGACCACCCTTCAGGCAGGCCATGGCTGCTCACCACATCGTGTCTCAGCACAGTGGCCAGGATCTCCCCATCGTCCCCATCTGCGTACTGGCACTTCCCCATGTCGAGCGGCAGCAGGTCGTTGGGCGTACCACTGAAACCTAAACGAACAGCAGACAGTGGCTCCCCCGCAAGCTCTTGTCCTGTAGCTGCAAGCTGCTGGGGTGCCTTTAACAAGGTTTCCGGGAACACATAAATGTTCAGATAGTGCTTTAATGCAACAAGGGACTTTCGCAAGATCTTGAACAAGAAGTCCACTTGCTCGGGATCACGTATGTCTAGCACTTCCAATGGCCACACATTTTGTCGCAGATCTGCCTCATCTAACTCCGACATATCCTCGATGTCCTCCGACAGCTTCAGCTCTGGCACGTCAGGTGCAGCCACCTTGTCCCGCTTCCCAAACAGGTATGTGCCGTCCCAAGAGAAACCGCGCACTCTGCAGTTGGCCCTTCTGAGCCATTCCACATACAGCCTAATGGCAGTTCGCTGCCTGTATGGGATGCCTGCTTCTTCTAGCATATGGTCCTTCATCATCTGCAGCAGATTCTTGAAGTCCTGGTACCTCAAACCATCAAACCTATACGAGAGGGACGTGAAGCCGATGACGACATCGGGGTTCTGGAACTCAGAAGAGGCAGATGGAGTGTCTTTGCCCACGAAGGGCACGGCGAGAAGCCTCCTGCTCTTAGGTGTGCGCGGGTCCAACACCAAGGCACGCTCAAGCTCTTCCTCCCTGAGGGTACCGAAGTTGACACGGTGCACACGACGCAGGATGTGCGGCAGGAAAACGTGGATCCAGTCGGCTGTTAAGTTTAGCAACTTCAAATCGTGGTCTCGGCACATGCGCTGGATCCTCTCGGCAAGGCTAGCAGGCGGTGTTTTAGGTGCTGCTAAGAACTTAAGGATCTCCTCGTTACTGAGATCAACAGCAAACTTCTTCGACCTGAGCCACAGCAAGGCCCATCGGCTGAGGGGTGCAACCATCTCGTTGTCATAGAACTCCCTGGACAGCAGGCAGATATGAGGTATTGATTGCATTGCACGCTGCGTCACTCCCTTCTGGATGATTTGAGCGACGTCCTCGGCAATTGCAGTGGCGTCCTTCAGGCCGTCGAAGTAGGTCAGCTCTTTCGTTGTTGAATAGTGGATGACGTCGATCAGCTGCCAGGGAAGCTGGTAACGTAGACCTGCTTCCACCTTTTCATCGCCCATAGTCATGTCCAGTGGCACTTTTAGGCCCAGCGGCCAGTTCAACTCCGACTTCAAAGGATGTAGTAAAAGATCGACTTCGTCCATCAGCATCACGCCGCCTTTGATGATGGTGTGGAGTTTTTTACACAACACAATCTTGGTCTTAAGCACGCTGATGTCCTCGACGGCAAGGGTGCGCGTTTCATTGCTGCCGAGAATGGCGTCTTTCATACGCGTCAGGCGCCCTCTGCCCTCCTTCTCATTCTTCTCAGCCTCAGCAACGAGCCTATTAACATCTAGCTTCTCAAGCAGTTCGATGAGCTTCAAGAGCACAGACTTCAGGGCTGAAGGGTGTGCTACAAGCACAGCACGTTGGTACACAGCACCCTCTACCTTCTGTATGAGAAGGGGCGTCGGTTCTGACACTCTGTTGAAGTCGAAGACCATGACAGGCTTGGGGAGCACTGGGTTGCTGAACTTCTCGCGCAAGACAGTTCTTGAGAACTCAACGAGCGCCCTTGGCATGCACGCCGTGATGAGTCTCTTCCCATCACTGAGGATCAATGCTAGCAAAGGCACAATGACAGTTGTCTTGCCCTGTCCCATCAACATCTGGTGGCACAGTGACGTGTCCGCAGACACAGCGTTCATGAACTTAGACAGCAGCGCCACCTGCCCCTCACGCAGTAGGATGCTGAACAGGAACTCGAACACTAGCAGTCTTGGATCGAATGAAAACACCTCCCCGTTCCCAACAGCGTAGTAGCGCCTCGCGGCAAGCTGCTTCCCCAGGTCCTGACGCTTCAGCTTCACAGCTAGCGCGTCGTCAGGGTTGACTTGCAGCTGCGTCTTCAACGATTTCAATGCCTCAATGCACCGGAGCGTCTGTGCAATCCTCACGTTGAGGTACAGCCACTTGGAAATGTCGATCCACAGGGACGCGTCTACAGCAGGGTTCAGTCGCCTGATCATCTCCTCGCCGTTCATGCTCAGCAAGGCACGTACAAGGTGCGGCATGTCCAGGTACAGTGTCTTACCGCCTGTTCTTGAAAGCCATCCGGACGACGGGTTCGCCTTGCTCAATGCTTGTTTTGCTATCACCGCTGCTGCTTGGGTATCAGTGTCCTTGCGAGTCACAAGAAGCTTGTACAGCCCGTCCAGATCGTTCACGTTGGCGGTGGGGATGCTGCGGGTTTCAAGCTGCTTCTCGTGAAGTTTAGCATCCTTCAAGAGACGGTCCTTGAATCGCTTCGCAATTGTGTCGGTATGCATGGCATTGAGTGCAAGCTGGAAGTTAGACATGGTGCTGACCATCTGTACAGGGATGTGGGTGGTGTGGACAGAGGAGATGTCGTTGAGGGGCGCGTCGAAGGAGGTGCCTGCAGGGGGGACGTGTGTTATCTTCTTCACACCGCAGTCCACGTCATTTGTGAAGGGGATGGCAAGCCACCTGGCATCTTCAGTGATGCTCTGGTTGAGTATCAGATGCGGCTCATACGTCGGCATCAATGAAGGCGTCATAAACAGCAGCTGCTCCTTGTGTTCTACCATTAGCTCGACGATCTCGTTGACTAGCTTCTGTCCTGCAGAACCTGCCTTGAAGGTGGACTTGTTGACAGCAGGGTCGTCTGGGAACAACGGCAGCAGGCTGACAAACCCGTTGTTAAGGTCAAGCACCTTGATGATGCTTATAAGCAGAGAGGTCTTAGCGGCTTCCTTCGAATGTCTAGCGAGGAGAGCAGAGACAGCCTTAAAGTTATCGTCGT
Organism: Diplonema japonicum; assembly: GCA_964019335.1. Taxonomy (NCBI): domain Eukaryota; phylum Euglenozoa; class Diplonemea; order Diplonemida; family Diplonemidae; genus Diplonema; species Diplonema japonicum. Next base: position 471,859 of record OZ025673.1, read on the forward strand.
CACAAACAGAAACCTTGAGTGTGCCGGACATCAGCTCGTAGAGCAAGAAGAAGTGAATGTGTGACGTGTGTTCTATAAGATTGTCGATGAAGTGTATACCCTGCGCGCCTTGCATCCACTGCGATGCAGGACGTGTGTACTGTCCTGCAGTGGAAAAGGCCTCGCCCCAGTCAGGCTTCCCGCTCACTGCCGCCTTCGCCGAAACAGAGTCGTAAGTCTTCTTCACCGGCAGCCACGGCTCATCCAGAGTGAGGGGCTCCTTGCTGGCGGTTAAGATCTTCCACCTGTTGCTAATGTTGGCATCTGATGTTTTCTGGCTGAACGGCGTAAGAAGCCTCTTCTCATCCGGCAGCACCAAGGCAGAGCCAGCGCTCACGTCGTTTCTTCGCTTCATGTACTTAGCCACTTCACGCCTCAGCCCCCAAGATGGCTGCATCTCCTCCCCAAATGGTGAAAACACCAAGCTCAGTCTCAGCTTGCACGCAACAGCATCCGCGTGGCTGTCATGCTGCAACGCGAGAATGAGCCTCCCCCACAGCTGCCTCTCCTCGCCAGTGGTGGCTTCACTCAAGCAGTAGCAAAGGTTTGAAAGCTTCTCGAACTGCCTTGTAAGGGCGAGACACAGGGCCAAGTAGAAACTGCTTGCCAACGTGGGTGTAAATAAGAAAGTTCTTGAAAGGTGCACTGGGAACAAGTAATGCTTTGCAGCGTCACCTAAGCCATCCAGCCACGCGGGCTCCCCTCTACGGAAGCGAACTTCAGACGACACGGCTTCAAGCCATGAGGGGCTTGACGACGAAGTCAAGATGGGATGGTTCCACCCCAGCTGCTGCAGCGGTAAGCCTTCGCTGAACTGGTCGCTGTTGCAGCCCATTGGCTGTGTCGCTGTACCTGAACATCCTCGCGGTCCAGGGAGTTCCTTAGGCTCTGGCATTTCATGTGGCCTTGAGGACACGATGATCTCTGTCTCAATAGCAGCGTCTGCCGTCACACCGTTCTCGAACATGCACCGCACGGTGCCAGCTCGTGAGCCGCACGTCAATACAATGCCTTCTGTGCCCGGGGGTACCGAGTCTTCCACTTGCCTTGTTGACAGGACCTTGCTGCCAGCTGCTGTGCACTGCATTTTGTCGTGCATTGGCTCCGAAGCTGATGTGAGGACAAAAAGTTCACCGGAAGCGTTCTTGAGGACAACACACCCGCCGCCTACTTCTTTAATCAATTCAGCTGCTTCCGGGTCGGTGACAGCGTCGAGGCACAGCTCCATCCCAGAATGCTGGTCGCAGTACATTCTCCCGTTTTTACAAAAGAACGACAGCTTCACTCTTGGAAGCTCGACAGTGCTTAGAACGCCATCCTCGGTTGCCCACGCAAGAATCTGCGATAGGTTCTCCAGTCGTGTCAGGCACTCTGCGATCGTCGACACCCGCCCGTCCATCAGGTTCAGCAGCTGCTCTGGTGGTTTGCTGGGGTCGTCTTCAAGACCTTCAGCACCTTCATGCTGTGCTTGCTTCCATATGCGTCCGTAAGCATCACGATTTTCAGTTGGAATGATTTCGACAGACAGACGCATCTTTGTTGTAGCTCTTTTAGAGGTGTCGTAGCCCGTTAAGGTGTTGGTGCTGTTCGTCTGCCAGAACGTGTACCCCTCGAGAAGGGCATCAGGCAGCAGCCCCAGAAGCAGCCTGTGAGGGATGTAGGTCTGTGTCCCGAGGGTCTTGTTGATGGTGCGCGTGATGACGAGCGAAGGTGCTGGGGAATCGAAGTGGGATGCAGACCCCGCAACGAGCTGCATGTTCCCGCCCAGGCGCTGCATCCTCTGAGGAACAATAGATGCCAGTGGGCCCCCACCGTAATGAGGTGAGTGGAAGCTCCACGTAGCGTTTGACGTGTAGCGTTGCGTACGATAGAAGCGACGGCCATGCTCGAGAACATCATAGACATGGACTGTGGCTTGGCTGCGCCACACAAAGGCCTCCTTTAACTGCTGCTTGCCATCCTCGCCTGTGTCGTACCCATAAAGCCTCGCGTATGGGGCATCGGCTATGCTGCGTCTTGTGAGGTACCATTTGATTTCCATCAGAGCAGGGGTGGCTTGCCTCACAGGCTCGAATATTTTCCCCACCCACTGCTCATCGGCATTTATCCCATCGAACAGCATCCCCGAAAGTGAATTCGCAGCTTCGTACCTTCTTGAGTCCAAAACACTTGAAATGGGGACAGGTCCCCTGTCATCAGCATCCCAATGCTCCAGATCATGCCTTCTCCCCACCAGCCTCATCCAATGTCTTCGAGACGTCAGTGCAACGTCAGCGCTGTGGATGTCTCCCTCGTCTGCAAATACCTTTTTGAAGTCGGGGAATTCAAGAACCTCCAAGGGCACCAGTCGTAGCTCCTGCTTGCGTAGGGAAAATTCACCGAAGTTGAAGTTCAGCAGCAATGCATCTGGACCTTCGGTAACCCTCAGTAACCACGGGATGTAAGTCTCACCCGGACGTGGGTCCATCCACTCCTCTGTGACAGCATGGGTGTCAGGTACGAGGGCACCGTGTATATTGGCAGGCTGCACCCAGGTCCGCAGAGGCTGCGGCGGAACATCTGGGTTTGCTTTGAAGATATCACCAGTCAGTGTGGCGACACGCACCACTGCCTCAGGGATGGCGCCGTCCTTCTGCTGCTGCAGCCACTTCCAAATAGGGCGCCTGTGCATCTCAAAAGTGTCGAACAATTCCATATCAGTCACGCACAGCCCTTCGAAGCCCCATCGATGGAAGTTGCTCAGGAACACCTGCGCTGCGAGCAGAGTACCCACTGTGCAGAAGTCGTAGTCGTGCACTCCGATGTTCCTGAACACTATCGCAAGGTGCGCATACGACCGGCACGCCGCTGCTGTGTTGTTTAGCTTGGTGGCCCTGCGGATCCACCGCGAGAGGAACCTGAAGACAGGACCGCTCAGAGTGCTTCGCAAATGCTTTGCATTCTCTAACAGGATCTTGTATACTGGTGTGTCGATGCTGTTGCACAAGCCTCGCACACCCGATCGGAGGACAGATCCAGCGTGCTTGTGGATACCGCTGTGTTCTTCAGCGTGCCTGCATGCATACTGCAGGAAGCCCTCGACCCTCACCGCCAACCTCACAATGTACAGCATCAAGGGGGCGTTTGGTGAGTCAAACCTTCCAGAGTCCTTCTCAAGGGCGTACTCCAGCAGCACGTTGACAGCCTTCAGCGTCACATCCGGCGACCTCAAAATCTCGTTGAATAACAGACCTGTACTTGTGTTCAGATGGTCACGCGTCTCTGCAGGGACCACTGTGGGACGCGAAGGGTCAAGAGCTTCTTGGAAAGTCGATGGCTCGAACAGCACTGCATCTAGGATCGCTTGGACGGAAGGTTCCACTAAGCAGTGGAGACGTTCCCTCTCAGCAAAGAAACCAAGCACCATAGGGATTCTGAGGTACGGGGCCGTCAGCATGGTGATGAGGAGTTCGCTCTCCGACTGCTTCAGGGCATTGTCAAAGTCGGGCAGTTTTGTAATGAACAAAACGTCATCCTCCGTATCGACCCTCTCCCCAGCAAGGATCGATGGGTCGGCGTGCGACAAGTTTCTTGGTGTCCGCGACCTACTGAACACACTTCCGACGCGCTTTGCAAGCTTCGTAAAAACGTTCTGATCTTTCTCCTTGTGCTTGTTCTTCGGTCGAAGACACGCACTGTTCAAAACCTTCCCGAACCCTGACACTGTCAGGTCGGTGCCTTCTGCCTCCCACACAAGGTTGGCATCCCTAGAAGTCCACGGCTTACCCGACTCAGGGAGGTCTTCAATGTTAGGGGCCAGCAGCATCCTCAGCAGGAAGGTCGTATCGCGCAGGATAAACAGCTCCTCGCAAGCTTCGGCCAGCTCCGGCCGCTCCCCTGACAAGAGCTTCGCTGCCTGCGCTCCAGCATAGGACTCGATACCCAGAGAGACAGCCAACTGGATGATCAGTTGCTCGTCACCAGCCCCAATGTGCACGCCATTTTCGAATGCGAATAACAGATGTTCGTCAGGTAAGTCCAGTCTTTGCTGTGCAAAGTAGTCAAGCACCTGTGTCCTTAGACCCACCAACTCAGGGATGCATAGAAGCAAGTTGTCAGTTTGGTTTGCCATCTCACTCATATCGATGCCAAAAGGGTGCACTGGACCACGCGCCAGCCCACTGTAGTGCATAGAAAAGAGACTCGGGCTGTCGCTAGCCTGCGTTCGGCACAAAATGTCCATTAAGGCCATGAGCCCAGATGCGATGAGGATACGCGCACCGTCAGTCTCCCTGTCTGTGCGTAGCGTACATGCAACAGCTGTAAAATGCCTGCACAGCTTGCCTACTAGCGAGATCAGCGACTCTTGCTCTGCCCATGTGATCGACACACACCGCCAGAAGCAGGAGTGAACATCGACGTGATTAACGTGCAAAGGCATTGGCAAAACCCTTGTTACGAGGTGCGAGACAAAGGCAAAGCGGAGCTGCACAGAGTTTTTCTGAGAGTGCTGATTGGCAAGCAGCGTGAGCGCCTCGACAGCTTTCTTCAATACGATGATCGCCTCCCGTGGCGAGTTCACGGTTTCGGGCAGCTCCGCCAAGGGCACCGGGATAAGGATCTTCGGGGCGGCCTTGTCACCCGCAAAAATGTTGGTGTCGGTGTCTCTGCGGAGGGAACCCCAAAGGGGGAAGGCAAAGGCGTTGTTGCAGTTGAGGCTGACTGCAGAGGGCAGCGGCTGCGAGATATTGTTAGTGGAGCTTTTAACTGTTAACGCTTTTTGTCCCTTCTCAAGCAGGGTCCTGAGGTGAGCGATGTCCTGATCGCTTGCCTTGCGTAAGGAGGCAAGGCCTGCTGTTGTTTTCAGTGCCATGCTTAGCATCACGCTGTCCGCCTGTGTCATGGCGGCGCCTTTTTGGATGTTAGATGAAGCGGACCACACAAGGCAAGCCCTGAGCTGGATCTCGGCGATCCAGTCCGCACGTTGCGGTGCGTGCCCGAGACAGGTCAGTGCGAACCTTGCAGCTGCAACGCATGTGAGCGCATACGTTTTATCCCCCGCTGGAGGCATCCTTTGCCACCACGAGCCGTTTGTCTCGTCCACAGTACAGCTCGACCTCTGTGGAGCCCTGCCTAGGTACGGCAACAGCGTCTCGTAGAAGTACTTCGCTGAGTTAGATGTTGCAGGGTACAGGTACGGCCTCCATGCCATGTACCAGAAAACACCGTTAGCAAGGATGTCATGTGGGATGTCCTTGTAGACAATGGGCATAACACGCAGCGTGTCGCATCCCGCAGCAGGCGGCGCGTCCTCCATCTTGGGTGGATGGTACTCCTTCCCCTCCGACATTGTGACAACGCCAACAGTGTAAAAGCCGTTCGTTTGTCTGAAAATGACAATCAGCGACGCGTGTCCTCTGTCATCGGCCGACTCCTCCGTCGGCAACTTCCTAGTCCACCCCACGGGCATCATGGTCAGGTCTCCTTGGTTCATCGTTGCGATTTGTGTTTTAATGCGCGTGATGAAGTTCCCAAAGTCGTTCTTGTACTCTGGCACCTGCTGAAGGTTCTTGCTGCTTTCCTTTGACACCCCTACGCATTCCTTGCATTTAAAACCTGACTTCCGCACAGACCCCTCACGGCCCTGACGGCCGCAGACAACGCATGTAGGCTTGCCACCGGTGCCGCTTTTCCCGCCCAAGTCTTGAAGGGGTGGCACGGTGGTAGCGACCCTCTTTGCTTCTTGCAAAGCTGCTGCAACCCTTTGCGAGGCGTCGGCTCTGGTGAAGCGAAGCAATTCGCTGACAGTATCGATGGCAGAAGCTAGCTTGGCCATGGCAGGTTGCTCCAAGGCCCACATCGCCATCACTTCAACATCTTCTCTTGCCAGCTTGGGCGCGATCACGACGGTGTAGCTCAACGTGCCAGAAGTTTGCAAGCGCTGCACGGTGGCAAGCAGTGACTTCTTCTTGATGATTGGGATTTTGTCGATGGAGTCGATCACCACGTCAGAAGGCACCCCAGCACGACCCCATGCACCTGACCTCGACACCGACTCGATCACAACACGGTTCTTGTCGTCCTTGTACTCGATGCCTAGTGACTCTTCTGCTTCTGTCAGGTGCACCACGTACGAGGTCTTTCCATCGATGCCCTTGTCGTCCACACCCGATTCCGACATTGGCAGCAGCGACTCGCAACATAAGTCAAGCACAGCACGCGAACGCAGCAAGTCCAAAGACCCCGTGTCAGGTCTTATCGTGGGCGACGGCTGGCGGGAGGGTACCTTTGCTGCTGGCAGATGCCTTGAAGCATCAACATGAATGGGTTGTGCAGAGGGCGATCTTGGTGAAGGTGGTGCGCTGCTGGCGGATCGTATCCACGAATCGCCGTCGTCCCACAGCACCTGCTTCTCGTTGACTTGAACCAAGGTGGCTTGGGCGAGCGTCACACTGCCTGACTTTGCTACCTTCAAAGGATACGACTTCAGTGATCCGTCCACTCTGTGCACTACAGCCACCTTCTTTACGGGGTCCACCACCCACAGCTTCTGCTTTCCGTCTCGCCACGAACCTTTCAGCATCTCGAGTTTACTAAGTTTCGTTTCAACTTTCAAATGTCCTGACTTAGGTGACTTGCCTGGAGGTGTCTTGGGTGCCGGTGACACTGATCTCTGCTGTTCCGCTCGTGACATGGGGGGGCGCTGTGGCCCTCCAGGCGGTGTCTTCGGTGGTGTTACAGTTGGCGACGGTGCAGGTGACTGCCTTTCAGGTGCAAGACTGGTGATTTTTCTACGAACAGCAGTGGGGCTCACGGCAATGGGGTACTGCGGTGTCACCGTGCGCTCGGAAGCTGCAGCGTGCTGGGGTGACACTGCAGGTGCCACGGCAGCCTGTTGCGCAATAGTAGGCTGAAAGACAGAAGCTTGCTGCAAAGCCGCTGAAGTGTGCTGCAGCACAGCAGTGGTAGATTGCGAACTTGGCACATGCTGTGTGACAATAGAAGGCAAAGAATCCACAGCGGCCTGCTGTGGCACGTGTGTCATTGCCGTGTCAACTGCTTGCGGGGAAAAGCTGGAATGGTGCGGAGTCGCCGAAGGACGGGTTGAAGCAGCAGGCTTCGTGGTTGGCTGGGCTGCGGTAGCGGGAGAAGCAGCAGGCGGGAGTGTGACGATCGGTGGCTGCATCGTTTGCACGGCTGGCTGAGCAGCAAAGGGTGGTGGTGATACAAAAACAGATGAAGTGCCGTGCTTCTCTGGGCTGCGCGAGGGGCTTGTTGAGATCCTGTGGCGTACAGCACGGGGTTCCCCTTGGGGCTGCTGCGTCGGTGTAGGGGAGACAGAAGTTGAAACATTTCCCGCAGACGATACTGCAGGTTCGGATATGGCAGAAACGGGGGTAGGAGAAGAAGCAGGGGGCGACGCAGAGCCGGTAGATAGAGACGGACTCTGCGATGGTATGGGCGGCGCGTCGAAGGGGCTGGGGGAGCTCTGCCATGTGGTGGTCGAAGAAGTCTGCCAAAGAGAGGCAGATTCTGCAGCCGACTGGGCAGGAGGGGCGGGCTTTGAGGGCTTCGCCTTGGCAGCCTCCTCAGCCATTAGCTCAGCAAGGAAGTCATCAGCTTTGCTTGCGACAGTTTTCGTCACCTGGCCCGGGACAGAGGAAGAACTCGCCACAACAGGGGGACTGTTCCCTCCCGCCTTACCTCGGATAGTAGTCGTCGCTGCCTTGAACAAATCAGCCAACTCATCTTCTTCCTCTGCATGTGTTTTTTTGGATTTCCCACCACCGAACAGCGCCGCCTTCTCTTTCACACTACTCATCTGGCCTGCACCTGTTTCTTGGTTTTTCCGCACAGACCAATACAAGAAGAAAGAATACCAATACGTAATGTATAAAGAAAGGGTTAAATAGAGGGGAAGAAGAAGAAAAAAAAAAGACCAACCCCCATTAAAACGTTTTTTTTTTTTTTTTTTTTTTTTTTTTGTTCCCTCTGAATTCTTTCATTTTCCGTTCTCCCCGTGTCTCCTAAAAGCCTTCCCCCGTGAACACAGGCGGTTTGCTGTAAATGTCTCGAATTTTGAACGCGTGCTTCATAAATCTCTCCTTGTGGTGCTCCTCGAAGGCCTTGGCGGTAATGAGGTTCTCTGTTGAGGAAAGCCCACCTGTACGTGCATGGTCGGGGAAAAGACGGCCTTCAAGATGGTCGTACTCATGCTGAAGAGTTCCTGCAAGGTGGCCTTCTGCCTCTACTGTGAAGGGCTTGCCTTCAGTGTTCAAAGCTGTGACACGAACTCTGGCGAATCTATCAACCTGGCCCCGAAATCCAGGGACGGAGAGACACCCTTCCCATAGTTCGATCCGCTCGTCTGTCAAGATTTCCATCTCCGGATTTACGAAGACTGTGAGGGGGAAGGCAGGCTTGTAAGGATACCGAGGGTTGTTCCCCGATCCATATGCAACAAACACCCTTTCAGGCCTCCCAATCTGAGGGGCAGCAATGCCAGCCCCGTTCGCGTCTTTCATTGCACCTATCATTTCATCCACAAGGGACTTGACCTTCTGCCCACCAAAGTCCTCCATGTTCACCTTGTGCGTCATCATACGCAGGGCAGGGTCACCTAATTCTCTGATCAGCGCACGTGTCATTTTTTTTTTTTTTTTTTGGCTCCTTTTTTTTTTTTAAAATGATAATTTTTTAAATGAAAAAAAAAAAAAAAAAAAAAAAAGAGAGACATTTAAGGGCACCTGCGGTATGTGGCAGGACGCCTGAAAAAATGGCAAACAAAAGACGTCTCGAAGTCTTTTTTTTTTTTTTTTTTTTTTTTTTTTTTTTTTTTTTTTTTTTTTTTTCTCTCTTCTTTTTTTTCGAGGGTTAACAGAAGCACCGCCCCTGCTTTTCGGTTTTGTGTGTCCGGTCAGTGAGACGAACCAAAAAGGCCATAAGTATGGTTGCATGCTCTCTTCTAAAATTGTTGTCAAAACACACGGTTGTAAACGGTGCAAACGGTTAACCTTGAAAAACTTTGTTTTTTTTTCGGAGAGGGGGGGGGGGGGGGGGGGAAACCTGTAAAAAGACGGTACTCTCCTCAACGGGTTTTCGTTCTTACTATTATTCTTATTATTTTTTTTTTGAAGGGAAGAAATAAAATAAAAAAAAGCCGCACGCACTGACCCAACTTTCTTTTTTAAATCTCACTACCCCCCGTTCACTCCAGACAGGGCGAATAACACAATCGTCCAACTGATATAAAGAGGGAAAAAAGGGGGGGGGGGAGGGGGTAGTTTATTTGTAAGTCGAAGAACAAGCAAGCAGAAGGGGAGAGGGAGGGTGTGTGATTTATTTCTTTTGATTTTTTTTTCGTTTTTTTTTTTTTCTTTCATTTTTTTCTTCTTCCAATTCCTCCTCCTCCTTCGATTAGAAAGGTAAGCAATAACTTTTTTTTTTTTCCAACAACAACAACAAAAAAAGACTATTCATTATATCCCTTTTTCTTTTTCTTTTCCCTTCTTCTTTCCCTCTGGTTTATATGTGACAAAAGGTTTAAAAAAAAAAAAGATTCTATCAGACAACAAAAAAAATAAAAAAGGAGGAGGAGAAAGAAACTTGCAAACACTCATTTCAGCAACAGGAGTGAAAGTATACTTGGGGATGACTTACTTTTCCCAAAAGAAAAATATACACCCCGTCCTTTAATGGTTTAAAGGCAATTAAGTATATAAAGAAGCGACATTTTTTTTCTTCCCCCCCCACACCATGCTGTCTGTAGCCCACGAATTGAAAAATTCTGAACTCTCTCCCCACGGTGTCTTCTTTTTTTTTTCCCCCTTCTTCTTTTTCTAACCTCCGAGGGAAAGGACAGCACAGCGTGATTAATGAGCACATGCAAGGAAGAAAAAAAAAAAAAAAAAAAAAAAAAAAACACCCCCTCTACCTTTTTAAGGCATGGCGGGTTTCGTCCTTTATGAACGAATATTGTAAATCATAGCAGTTAAAGATCATCCACACACACACGAAAGACAGTTCTTATAGCACAGTAACAGACCAGCACAGATTTTTTTTTTAAAAAAACCTTTTTAAAACCTAATAGGCATATTCCTTGGCTCTGTGAGCCGAGGCCAAAACGAGCTTTGTTGTATTAGGTAGCTTGCTGTCATAGAGGAGAGGGTCTTCACCCATCAGGTCTTCAGTCCGTACGCCCGGGGGATTGAAGAAGTTGAACTGGATGCATATCAGAAGCGAAATCAAAACGGAAGCAGCTACCAAGGCGTTCCACCATCCCTCCCATTTACCTGGCATGTTTCCCTTCCCTCCCCCCTCCCTCCCTCCCCGCCTGAGGTGAGAGTATATTAATAATAAGGCTTATTGAGAGAGCAGCGAACACATGAAGATCAAAAAAAAAAAAATAGGAGAAAAAAAAAACACACAAGGCAGTAAATCCCTCTCCCCCTTTTTTTTTTAATTGGGTGGGGCACTACAGGAAAAAAAAAACTTTTAATGTAAAGATAAAACAAAAAAAAAGGAGCGAAGAGAGTGAAGACAAAAGTGTTTTAAAAAAAAATAGAGCCCCCCCCCCCCCCCCCTCACCCTCCTTCTCTCAAAAAATAAATAACTAGAATGAATCATATCCAGAATGTTTCTTCATCTTGGCAAACATAAAAAAAACTAGGTAGGTGAGCATCTGCGAACCCAAGACCAACCCGAGTTGTTGGCCTGTGAATGAGCCCTCGTGGAGCATGGCGAAGGGACCACCGAGGGCGACAGCAAGGAAACTGTTTTTTTTTTTTTTTTTTTTTTTTTTTTTTGGCAACCATACCACCCTGTAAAAAACCACCCCAAGAAAGCAAACATTGGTACATCACCACTAAAATCGTCCGATTTTTGCATCCCGCATAATGCCAAGGGCAAAGGCGCCAGTATCTGAGTAAAGAGAATCAGCAGCGGATATGTGTTTTTCTGGTCAACAAGTGTGCAGGCAAAGATATTCATCATTATAGCTATCCCCAGCATGAAGGCTGTCCCGGTAAGAAGCCACACCGGTCTCCCTTTCCCACTGTCATCAAACATATTATCTTTTTTTTTTGAAAAGAAAAAAAAAACCCCCTCCCTCTTCCTTCGGTTTTTCCAATGGTGCCGTTGCATTTGTGGGGGGGGGGGGGTTTATAATAATGAATAACAAGAGAAGGGGGAGGGGGGGGGAATAATCTAAATAACGGGAAGTGGAGGAATCTACGAGTGAGGGAAAAAAAGGGGGGGGGGAAACGGGATATCATTGACAAATTTTGAGAAAAATTATGTGTGAAAAGAGGAGGGGGGGGGGGGGGTTTGTTCGAGAAAGCATGGGACAATAGGGAAGGAGAAAAGGGAATCTATGAAAAAAAAAAGGTCTATTCAAAATATTTACCATTTTCTGTTTTTACTATTTTTTTTTTTTTTTTTTTTTTTTTTTGTAATTTCGCAAAGAAACATAAACAAGTGGCCCATAGGTCACAGAAAGAAAGGAAAAAAAAAAAAAAAAAAAAGAAAAAAAAAAAAAAAAAAAAAAAAAAAAGAGACATTTAAGGGTACCTGCGGTATGTGACAGGACGCCTGAAGAGTTTCAATCTGTCTTTTGATCGAACCTTTCTGTTGTGGTGTGGCCTTCGGCCCCTCGTTCACCCTCCTCGGTACCTTAGGTATGAAACCCTCAACCGAGTTGGTAAGGACACAATAGTTGTACAGTTGTTTCTCAAGGATGTGGCGGGTCGCCGGGGAGGCGAATACCGGTCTAGAGGAGTAGCCCCTTATGGAGCCGTTGTAGTAACCCAACGTGCGTAGGGAGTGGACAGAGTCTACCGAAGCAGCTGGAATGAGGGGCGCTATGCGCTTATTGGTGTGGATGCGTTCTAGTGCCGCTATCACCCGGCCTATGACACGCGCGCTCTCCTGGATGTCCTCACCCTCTCCACAAGGCGAGAGTCCCTCTGTGGCAATGAAGTCTACGGCCAGCTCAAGCCTGGAGACCTGTCCACCTGTTGTGCCCCAGTGAAGGGCCGAGAGCCATCGGATGACGTGCGGGAACAGCCGCGGGAGGTACTGCTGCCTCAAACCGTTGTCGTAGTACCACCTCAGTGGCCGCGGCTTGAGCAAACACCCCTTCTCGAAGGGCCTGTTCCACAAGTGAACACTGAAGTCCACTGTCTTCTTTCGTGCAAAGGCGAGCTGCAAGTTGCCAGTAATTTCCGCCATCATTAGCTGTAACTCAGCTGTTTCCAGCACGAGCCCCCCCGTCGCAATGCCATGCAGTTGTGTGCACCGGGGCCACTGGTTACGTTGTGCGCATAGTGCCGCCCGCTTCTCGGATGCTGTCCTGATGTGCTCGTGCGCCTGGCAGTCCCAGAGGGTGTGCTCCAGGAGCCTTGACGTATGTTGCGAAATGTCGAAAGTAGCGTCGCATCCCATGCATTTCGTCCGCCCCCCGACCGTGTCGTTGATGACCTTGGGATGGAACGGGAAAACGGCCCCCACTATCACCTGTAGCACCCTTCGAGCTTTGGGCGGATTTCGGGTCGCCAGGTGCAAGTGTAGCTCGTTGGTGGCCTTCTCGTCGATGTTGCCCGTCCCCTGAAAGGAGGGTCTGCTCTCTTCTAGGGCCGTTCGCAGGTGGACCTTCAGGAGCTTCCTGACCTCGTGCTTCAGGGCCCTCGGCTCCAGGGGTACCCATTGCCGCGCGAACTGCGCCCAGCTGGACCCCAGTTCCCCCAGCAGTTCATGGGTCTGTCCGAGCATCCCGCAAGGGCCGAGGGGGTTCCCGCCCCGGGCAGCTTCCTTGTACTTGTCCCTGCACTTCTTAACGAGTGCCCTGGACCCTTCGTCGCTTTGCATCATTCGCGCAAACGTCGTGATTCTGCGGTATGCGGCTGCAGAATAAGGGTCCAGCCTGTGACCTTTGAAAGCCACCCCAAGGAGGGCTCCCGACGAGCGAGTCGGGTTGTGTGGGCCCCATATGCAAGAGGTAATCTTCTTCCTGAGGGAGTCCAGAAGCGAGTCCGTGGGCGGTGTGTAGAGCACTCCGTAGAGCGCCGCTGGGAGGATGCAGTCCTCTATCAGTAGAGCCTTACGCGATCTCGTGATGTGGGTTACCGCGAGCCTGTCGACCGCATCCAGCGCCGTGGCGAACCTGGTGTTCTTCGTTCTGGTGGGCTGCAAGCACACTGTGCACCCCAGCATAGTGATGCTTTTCACTGTTTCAAATACGGTGTCCCTCATTGCCAGCTTGCCTCTGTACCCCTTTAAAAGAAAAAAAAAAAAAAAAGAATGGACGAAGGGAGAAAGAAAAAAAATCTAAAAGAAAAAAAAAAAAAAAAAAAAGAAACAGAAATAAAAGATCTATCTAATAACCCATTTTTCTTTCCTTTTTTTTTTCTTCTTCTTCCCCATTCTTTTACTTCCCATTGACATGTATCAGCTTCCCGATAATGTCGCGAGTGTACTTCAGTCGTGAACTAATGTCAGGTTGTTGCTTTGACATTGAGTTGAGAGAGAATGTAGACCGCTTACCGGTGTTGTCGGTATACGTAACAAGCTTGGCCTCAGAGGTAAGAAGGATTTCAGTAGAATCGTGAAAGCAAACCTGGACCTTCTTGTTGGAGAGCCTGAAGATGGTGGCGTCAGCTGTGTGAAGCCACTTTCGGACGTAGACTATGTCCCGCTCCTTGGACTCTGTAAGAGGGGCCCGACTGCACGTGACAACCTCAGACTGGCCTTGCTTAGGACCTCGCCCCTTCATTTTCGCAATATAGCTGCTGAAGTACTTCACCAGCGTGGTTTTCTTGTTCAGCTCCTCAGGATGCTGCCCGAGAATGTATTTCGTCATCTGCTCGGACCCCTGCATGACACCCACCTTGTTCCTCATGATGTACCAGATTTCCGACGTTTCCGGAGAATACACTATTTTCGTGTTGTCGTTGAAATGCACACCAATCTGTTTTTTTTTTTTTTTTTTTTTTTTTTTTTGTTAAAGTTTCCCACACCTGTCCGTTGCTGAACCTGTAGGCAAGCCCGTACTTTGATGTGAAGTCGGCGTACTCAGTGACCCACAGAGTAGGACCTTGTGGGGAACTCACAACCGGTTCTGCCTTCGGTGCCTTCCCCTCAACCAGCGTCTCCTCCAGCTTATCCCTAAGCATCGTGAGGTTCTTGTCGTCCTCGTTGTCTACCACATCCCGCGTGGGCTGCGGTGCGGGGTCTGCTCCGCCAATCACAGGCGTCGCCTTGGGGTTGGTTTGTTTATTTCAATAGAAAAGGCAAATACCGAAGGCTTCCTCAGCGACAATGGGACCGATGGGGATCTGCTTGTGGTGGGAGCCCTCCCGCGGCTGTTGCTCCTCGGGGGGGTGATTGAAGGCACGCAGGCAGCGACCCTACGCGGAGACGACATCTGTGGTTGAAAGTGGTGAAACCCTAAAGCTCATACCCTTGTGGTGTACGTTGGTTTGTAGGCCTCTCGTCTCCCGACAGCCGATGCGCTGCGCACCTGTGGGGGCGGCGGTGGCGATGCTGACGCACCCGGCGAGACAGAGCTCCTGTACCTTTGCACAATTTTCGGCGAGACGTGGTACGGGGGGGATTGCTGCTCTTTAGCAGGCTGCTGCTCCTTCGCGCGCAACTTGCCTCCAGCAGAGGCAGAGCGCATGACATTCATGTCGACCCTGCCAAGAGGCTCCCTACGTGGCTTGGAGGGAAGTGACGCCCTTCTCTCGTCAATAAGACGGTGCTGCTGGGCTGCGTGCCGGGGTGTCCCAGGAACGAAGAGAGAGAGGGGCGCGATTTTGGACGGCGGGTGGAGTTTGAACCACGGGTGCTCCAACAGCTGCTCGACAGTGGGGCGGCCCTCGGGGGACACTTGTAAAATGCTGCTAATAAGCTTCTTAGCCTCCTGTGAGATGTCGATGTGCGAGGGGAACGTAAAGGAGCAACTCTTGATTTTTCCGTAGGTACTTTTCACGTCACCAGTCTGGAAGGGCGGCTTTCCGACAAGCATGGCGAAGATGATCACGCCCACTGTCCAGACGTCCGCTTCGTAGGAGTGACCATGGCCCGAGGCAAGGATCTCGGGTGCGATGTAGTTAGGGGTCCCGCATAGCGTTCGCCGCTTTTCACCTGCAAAGTACAATTTAGCGGCAAGGCCGAAGTCGCCAATCTTGGCTTCCATGTCACCTGAGAGCATGATATTGCCGAGTTTCAGGTCACGGTGGATGACACCGAGACCGTGCATGTACTTCAGAGCGAGAAGGACTTGGTGGATGAGATACGAGGTCTCTGGCTCAGAGAACCTTCCTTTCCTGTTGCAGTGCTCCATCAGGGTCTGGCCCTTGCACAGTTCTAGCATGATGTACACGTTGTGTTCGTCTTCGAAGTACTTCTTGAAGCCGACGATGTGCTTGTGCCCGATGCTTCTGTGGATTTTGATCTCCGTCTTTAGTTTCTGCCGTGTTTTTGGTTTTACGATCGTTGTCTTTGAGATAACCTTCACCGCGAAGTGCTCGCTGCTACCGCAGTGCATGGCCTCGTAGCATTTCGCAAACCCTCCCTTGCCCAAAAGCTTCCCTTTTAGGTACCTGTTCACCACCAGCCCACCTCTACTCCTCTCCTCAATGTACTCCGGACGCAGCTCCGGCATGTCCGTTCCCTGTTATGTTTTTTTTTTTTTTTTTTTTTTTTTTTTTTTTTTGTAGAATAACACGAATAGAATGGAACAAAAAATAAAAAAGGGGGGGGACAACAAAACAATATAATCCGCCCCATATTTGACTCTTTTTTTTTTCTCTTTTTTTTTTTCTATTCAGCCAGTAAGATATTTTTACTTTATCGCGCGAGCTTGCCTAGAATAAAAAAAATAAAAAAAAAACAAAAAAAATATATATATTGAAAATTATTCAGAAGTAACAACTTAAAAGAGAAAAGACATTGAAACACTATTCGACTTATTCAACCTTTGCTTTCTTGCTGTCATTTTCATTGCTGTCCTCTTCGCGTTCCCTCTTCTTCTCCTTCTTCTCTTTCTTTTCCTTCTTTTCTTTCTTTTCCTTCTTCTCTTTCTTCTCCTTTTCGCTCTTCTCTTTCTTTTCCTTCTTCTCTTTTTTTTCCTTCTTTTCCTTCTTCTCCTTCTTTTCTTTTTTCTCTTTTTTCTCATCATCCTTCTTCGGGGTCTTCTCTGGTTTAGCCTCATCAATCTGTTTCACTGGTTCTTGCCGTCTCGGGGCATCTCTGTCTCCATCCCTATCTCTTCCCATGTCCCTGTCCCTCCTGTCGTAGTCATCGTAACCCCTTCTGTCTCTCCTGTCAAAGTCTCTCCTGTCACGGAAGTCTCCACCTCTCCTGTCGAAGTTGTCCCTGCTATCCCTGCTGTCCCTGCCCCTGAAGTCTCGTCGGCCAAAATCCCTGTTCTTGTTGTAATCAGAGTACCTGTTGTCCCTGTCATCTCTCATCCTGTCATCCCTCCTGTCGTCCCTGTATCGCCCACCAAACCTGTCCTCTCTGTGGTCCCGGTTCCTGTTATCCCTGAACCTGTCCTCCCTGTGCCTGTCCTCTCTGAATCTATCATCCGTTCGACGCTTCTCGTCCCTGTCACCGTCTTTGGGCTTCTCCTCTTTGTCATGTTCTTCTCTCTTTCCGTTTCCGTTCTGCTTCTCCTCCACCTTGTCCTTCTTCTCTTCTTCACCTTCCTCCTTTTTCCCATTCTCCTCATTTTCCGCCTGCTTCGTGCACTCTGCAGTCCAGTGCCCTTCCCCACCACATGTCTTGCACTTCACGCCCTTTGGTGGCGCCTGCTTGCCTGCTGGTGTTGGTGTTGTCGCTTGCTTCCTGTGGTGCGATGCTTCGGTTTTATTATATCCATACAAAGGGCAGTCCTTGGCCCAGTGCCCTGCTTCCTGACACACACGACACTTGTAGCTGGGTGGCGGTGTCGAAACTGTGTGTGGTTGTGATAATATTTTTACTTGAAAATTCGAACGCAGATATTAGTTGTTTGCTTGCAGAAGTGAATAAAAGGAAGAACGGAACGGAACGCGACTCTTACCACAGACAGCCAACATCGTACGCGACCTGCACACCGAGCATCAGGCCTGACCAACCAGCACCTATACTCTACTTACATATTGTTGCTTGTGGAGGTGATACCTTTAGATATTTATTTAATTCCACAAATGTGCTGGACCTGAGAAGTGATTGGAGGCTGCGACAGCTTCGAACAAGGACAGCAAGGATGCGACAGAAAGGGAAAAAAAATACAGAAACAAGCAAGACAGATATGAGAGATGGCTTGCGTTTGAAAGCGCAGTCGTAGCAAGAGTATAAGCAACACACCTGACGATGACTTCAACGGGCAGTCTTTGTTCCAGTGGCCTCGCTTCATGCAAACGGAGCAAACGTAGTCTTCAGGAGGCAGGGCCCTCTCTTCAACAGCAGCCGAGGGTCCCCCTGTGATCTTCAACTTCTCATCGCTCTTGCTGCTCTTCGTCCTGCTGCTGCTGCTGCTGCTGCTTCGCCTCCTTCGTCGACGGCTCTTTTTGCTCTTTCGGTGTTTCTTGCTTCGAGACTGTTGTTGTTGTTGTTGTTGTTGTTGTTGTTGTTGTTGTTGTTGTTGTTGTTGTTGTTGTTATTGCTGCTCGTGGTGCATACCTTGCGCCTCGATGAGTACGAAGAGTAAGAAGACGAGCTGTCACTGTAGCTGCTGGAGTCGTCCTCCAGTCGCATTCCTGAAGGTGTTGGTGATGACAAATGGTACGGGTGGTCTTGTGGAACATACCAACATCCGTCTTCGTCGACAAACCAGCTAGACGGTCAGCGGTGGCGGCACCGATGTTGGGGTCCACAACGCCATCTGGTCAGGTGTTCATGTTTTTGAGAAACTATAAAATCGCATACTCTCGAGTGTTCGATACATCACAGCTGCCCTGGGAACATTCCTGCGGATTGAGATAATCTGTGCTGCCGTGAGGGTGCCAGGTGTCCCCTCCAGTGCGGGGTCTCTGTATTTAATGGCCTCCGCCTCGTTCTGCGGCAGGTCGGGCATTGGGACATTCAGCGAAGTGACACGAGCCATCCTCGCATCGGCATCCTCAGGCCCCACGTTCTCCATCCCAGGGAGGGTTGACATGGGGAGTGACACCCCACCACCGCCTATCGCTTTCGCCGCTTCACGTTCGAGCTTTTCTTTTAGTTTCCAGTCGAAAGCCCCGGGGATTGCCCCGGGAACAGCACCCCCAGAGAGAGACCTGGCCACAGGTTGCATGCCTGGCATCTCCCCCGGGAAGCGCTGTTGAAGTGTCATGGAAGGAATGCCCTCGCCATTGCTGGGTATGGTTGCAGGAGGAAGGGAAGCAGGAGGAAGGGTGCTGGCAGGAGGAACAAGCCTCGCCTGCTCACCCCCCGCTCCCTCCCCGAGCACCGAATCGATGGCATTTCTGGCTGCACATATTTGTTCTAACCTAAATTTGTAAAAACCGTGTAACTTACTCGAGGGCTGAAGAAATGCAAACTGGGGTCTATTTTCTGCCCTCACTTGTGCCTCAAACCCCGCTTTGTCTTCTGCTGCTGCGATCTGAGCCACAAGCTTTTCAATTGCTTCCAGTTCCTCTTGAGAGGGGACACCCTCTGGAGGGGGAACAGGGGGTGCGATGGGGAGGGGTGGGGGGACCATTTGGGGTGCTGCAGAGAGATTCCCTGCAGGCCTCTGGTGTTGGGGGAGAACAGGAGCACCATTCGACCCCATTGCTAAGGTCACCACGATGTCCCGCCCAGCGAACTTTCGCACCTCACCACCGAACTCCTTTGTTGTTGACACAGGGACACCCCCCACCTCCACTATCTTCGCACCCACAGGGATCCCCGCACGGTGTGCCGGTTGTCCCTCGTTCACTGTTGTCACCTCACACCCGTTTGCACTCAGCCCCATTCCTATCCCTGCTTCTCCGGGAAGCCTTGCAATGGTGTACTGTGCGCACCCTATCGCCGCAGGGGTCACAGGCGCCGGAACAGGCAGCGCCGGTGGTTCCACTGTGGCAGGCGGCGACTCCGCCTGAGCCGACTTCACCTTCGTCAGAAGGGACTTCAGGCCCCCCACAGGGCTGGCAGCAGCAGCCTCAGCCTTCACCTTCTCCAATCGCGCATTCTTCAGCTTCTCCAGAAACGGAGCTGGCTTCTTGCTCATATTGGGATTTTTTTCTTTTTTTTTCTTCTCTCCTGCTCTTTTTGCTTTTTTTCTTCTTTTTTTTTGTGTTGGTGTCCTGTAGGAGTTATATTGTTATGCGACCAAGATGCGGCTATAATAACATAGTTGATAACACTAAACTAAAGGACTCTTCGATGTAAAGAGCAAGGCTAGCTGTCACTCTCAAGCGGCAAGACTCTTTATTCAACCTTTGCTTTCTTGCTGTCATTTTCATTGCTGTCCTCTTCGCGTTCCCTCTTCTTCTCCTTCTTCTCTTTCTTTTCCTTCTTTTCTTTCTTTTCCTTCTTCTCTTTCTTCTCCTTTTCGCTCTTCTCTTTCTTTTCCTTCTTCTCTTTTTTTTCCTTCTTTTCCTTCTTCTCCTTCTTTTCTTTTTTCTCTTTTTTCTCATCATCCTTCTTCGGGGTCTTCTCTGGTTTAGCCTCATCAATCTGTTTCACTGGTTCTTGCCGTCTCGGGGCATCTCTGTCTCCATCCCTATCTCTTCCCATGTCCCTGTCCCTCCTGTCGTAGTCATCGTAACCCCTTCTGTCTCTCCTGTCAAAGTCTCTCCTGTCACGGAAGTCTCCACCTCTCCTGTCGAAGTTGTCCCTGCTATCCCTGCTGTCCCTGCCCCTGAAGTCTCGTCGGCCAAAATCCCTGTTCTTGTTGTAATCAGAGTACCTGTTGTCCCTGTCATCTCTCATCCTGTCATCCCTCCTGTCGTCCCTGTATCGCCCACCAAACCTGTCCTCTCTGTGGTCCCGGTTCCTGTTATCCCTGAACCTGTCCTCCCTGTGCCTGTCCTCTCTGAATCTATCATCCGTTCGACGCTTCTCGTCCCTGTCACCGTCTTTGGGCTTCTCCTCTTTGTCATGTTCTTCTCTCTTTCCGTTTCCGTTCTGCTTCTCCTCCACCTTGTCCTTCTTCTCTTCTTCACCTTCCTCCTTTTTCCCATTCTCCTCATTTTCCGCCTGCTTCGTGCACTCTGCAGTCCAGTGCCCTTCCCCACCACATGTCTTGCACTTCACGCCCTTTGGTGGCGCCTGCTTGCCTGCTGGTGTTGGTGTTGTCGCTTGCTTCCTGTGGTGCGATGCTTCGGTTTTATTATATCCATACAAGGGGCAGTCCTTGGCCCAGTGCCCTGCTTCCTGACACACACGACACTTGTAGCTGGGTGGCGGTGTCGAAACTGTGTGTGGTTGAGTATTATTCTTCATGATTGTGGAAAATGCCATGCTCTGTGGCTTGGGCTAGAGGGACACAGAAAGAGTGCTAAGAAATGGTAGTTAAGTGGGTTCGGCCTTCATGCCGTGAATAGGTTGCGTCAAAGGCTGCATGCTTACAAAGCGCTAGCAAACCAAGCATTGCAGGACTCCACGCCAGCTCACCTTCGCCACCTAACCTCTCCCTTGACCACTATCC
Source organism: Diplonema japonicum (assembly GCA_964019335.1). Classification (NCBI taxonomy): domain Eukaryota; phylum Euglenozoa; class Diplonemea; order Diplonemida; family Diplonemidae; genus Diplonema; species Diplonema japonicum. The sequence goes on from OZ025673.1 coordinate 492,494, forward strand.
TCACAATACTCATTAGCCACCTCGTGATATACATTTCACATATTGTGTTGCTTGTGAGACACTGCCTTTTATTTAATTAATGTTGGTGATTGCCACCACAATAGTTCAGAATCTTTCCAGCCAGACAGCTGGAAAAAAAGAAAAAAAAACAACATCAAAGAAGCAAAAGAAACAATGAAAGGGTCGTGTATAAACAGAAAGATAGAAAAAGTAAAAAGGCAACATCAACATGAGAGATGGCTTGCGTGAACGCAAGGTTTACAAACTTTTTTTTTGATTTCCTTTTCCTTAAAAGATGGCAGGCTGGCTTTACCTGTGCCATCATGGTTTTGTGGAACACACCTGACGATGACTTCAACGGGCAGTCTTTGTTCCAGTGGCCTCGCTTCATGCAAACGGAGCAAACGTAGTCTTCAGGAGGCAGGGCCCTCTCTTCAACAGCAGCCGAGGGTCCCCCTGTGATCTTCAACTTCTCATCGCTCTTGCTGCTCTTCGTCCTGCTGCTGCTGCTGCTGCTGCTTCGCCTCCTTCGTCGACGGCTCTTTTTGCTCTTTCGGTGTTTCTTGCTTCGAGACTGTTGTTGTTGTTGTTGTTGTTGTTGTTGTTGTTGTTGTTGTTGTTGTTGTTGTTGTTGTTATTGCTGCTCGTGGTGCATACCTTGCGCCTCGATGAGTACGAAGAGTAAGAAGACGAGCTGTCACTGTAGCTGCTGGAGTCGTCCTCCAGTCGCATTCCTGAAGGTGTTGGTGATGACAAATGGTACGGGTGGTCTTGTGGAACATACCAACATCCGTCTTCGTCGACAAACCAGCTAGACGGTCAGCGGTGGCGGCACCGATGTTGGGGTCCACAACGCCATCTGGTCAGGTGTTCATGTTTTTGAGAAACTATAAAATCGCATACTCTCGAGTGTTCGATACATCACAGCTGCCCTGGGAACATTCCTGCGGATTGAGATAATCTGTGCTGCCGTGAGGGTGCCAGGTGTCCCCTCCAGTGCGGGGTCTCTGTATTTAATGGCCTCCGCCTCGTTCTGCGGCAGGTCGGGCATTGGGACATTCAGCGAAGTGACACGAGCCATCCTCGCATCGGCATCCTCAGGCCCCACGTTCTCCATCCCAGGGAGGGTTGACATGGGGAGTGACACCCCACCACCGCCTATCGCTTTCGCCGCTTCACGTTCGAGCTTTTCTTTTAGTTTCCAGTCGAAAGCCCCGGGGATTGCCCCGGGAACAGCACCCCCAGAGAGAGACCTGGCCACAGGTTGCATGCCTGGCATCTCCCCCGGGAAGCGCTGTTGAAGTGTCATGGAAGGAATGCCCTCGCCATTGCTGGGTATGGTTGCAGGAGGAAGGGAAGCAGGAGGAAGGGTGCTGGCAGGAGGAACAAGCCTCGCCTGCTCACCCCCCGCTCCCTCCCCGAGCACCGAATCGATGGCATTTCTGGCTGCACATATTTGTTCTAACCTAAATTTGTAAAAACCGTGTAACTTACTCGAGGGCTGAAGAAATGCAAACTGGGGTCTATTTTCTGCCCTCACTTGTGCCTCAAACCCCGCTTTGTCTTCTGCTGCTGCGATCTGAGCCACAAGCTTTTCAATTGCTTCCAGTTCCTCTTGAGAGGGGACACCCTCTGGAGGGGGAACAGGGGGTGCGATGGGGAGGGGTGGGGGGACCATTTGGGGTGCTGCAGAGAGATTCCCTGCAGGCCTCTGGTGTTGGGGGAGAACAGGAGCACCATTCGACCCCATTGCTAAGGTCACCACGATGTCCCGCCCAGCGAACTTTCGCACCTCACCACCGAACTCCTTTGTTGTTGACACAGGGACACCCCCCACCTCCACTATCTTCGCACCCACAGGGATCCCCGCACGGTGTGCCGGTTGTCCCTCGTTCACTGTTGTCACCTCACACCCGTTTGCACTCAGCCCCATTCCTATCCCTGCTTCTCCGGGAAGCCTTGCAATGGTGTACTGTGCGCACCCTATCGCCGCAGGGGTCACAGGCGCCGGAACAGGCAGCGCCGGTGGTTCCACTGTGGCAGGCGGCGACTCCGCCTGAGCCGACTTCACCTTCGTCAGAAGGGACTTCAGGCCCCCCACAGGGCTGGCAGCAGCAGCCTCAGCCTTCACCTTCTCCAATCGCGCATTCTTCAGCTTCTCCAGAAACGGGGCTGGCTTCTTGCTCATTTTGGTTTTTTTTTTTCCTCTTTTTTTTTTCTTGTATGGTTTATGGAACAGTGATAGGGAGGATCCTGTAGGGGGTATGTTGCGCGCGCCCAAGAATTAAAAAGGGACCAATAAGAGCTTTAGAAATGAAAGAGAAAAAAAAAAAAGGAAAATTACACCCTCACAGTCAGAAGAAAGGACTCGGTAATTAAGACCCACTAACTAGAAAAGGGGAAAAAAAAAAAAACCACCCCCTACAAGTGTCCCAGAATGGGCGACGACTCAATAGTGTTGCGGTAAACACCATCAAGACAAGAGAACACAGGCCGGAGCATGCGGTAGAGAGAGGCGAGGAACGCGAGATCGGAGGGCTTGTCGGAGGTAAGTGGCCAGGGCCCCACGTCACGCTTGTTGTAAATTATCATCTGCGCTGTATTAAGCGCAAGACGGATAGGACAGGACGGGAAAGGCTCAGGCTCCACAAGGTAAGGGGGCTTAAACGAGGGATCGGAAAACCCCAAAGCAAGCGCCACCCTAGGGTGCGAAGCACAAGCCGTAGACGACGACCCCCAATGGTACACACGGTGGGAAAACACCACAAAATCCCCCGCGTCCATAGGCAGCGCCACTATATCTTGAAACGACTCGTTAGTTGTGAATAATTCCTCAGCTGACTCAGATTTACCAGACCGATACTTGGCATCCTTGCAAGCTGGCAACATGTACAAACAAGAGTTGAAGGCGTCGACATCAGACAGTGCTATCCAACAGGATACCACCCTTGGGAGGTCCTGATCGGTAGCGCACCATGACTCTGGCGGGCAATGAGGAAAGTCTCGATGTGGAGGCATACCCGCCTCTGACGGTGGGCTCACGTGATATCCTAGGAAATCGAAATTAAACGATTTACCACTGTCACCTGTTGTTTCATTGATAAGTTCGCGAAGCTTGTAAGGCAGCCCCCAGGCCTCATCGTACATTGTGATGAAGGTGGCCTGCCACCCGTGGAGCAGTAGTTGTTTTACTCCTTCTTCAAGAAGTTGTATGTCGAACCCCCAGTCGGTGCCTCTCACTATGTAAAACCCATCGCGTCTCATGCGCTCTTTTCGTTCTTCCACTTCCTCTGCTTCTAGAGGGCCTGTGTCATATATTTCGTACATTGTTTCCCCCTCAACTGAGAGCCATGGGCAGAGGCTTCTCCAATATTCACAGTCCTGCAGACACCTTGTTTGCTGTAGTTCCCTCATGAGAGCGGGATTGAGTTCTGCTTTGGCTTTTGGTGACATTGTTTGTTTGGTTGCTGTTTTTTTTTTTTTTTTTTTTGATGGAAGCAGGGTGGGGGGGGGGGGGTTTCAAGAAAACTTTTTGAATGGTTTTTTTTTTTTTTTTTTTTTTTCTTTCCCTCCCCCCTTTTTTTTTTCTTCTTCTTCTTCTGTCTGTTCAATTGGCATTGGGCCCATACGCTCTGTTTTTATTTTTTTTATTTATTTTTTTTTTTGATATTTGTTTGTTTGTTTTGACTTTTTTCTTTTTTTCCTGTTTTTTTTTTTTTTTTTTTTTTGATAAGCTAATCAAAGAAACGGAAATTTTTTGATTGAGAACAGAAAAATAATAAACAAGCTTGTTTTTTTTTTTTTTTTTTTTTTTTTTTTTTTTTTTTTTTTTTTTTTTTTTGATCCCGAGAAAAGGATAGAAAAAGAATTCGGTCGAGCGAAAAATTCACAAGCCACTTCCTTTCTTCAAAATAAATCTGATTCCTTTTCTCTCTCTTTTTTCTTTTGATGGACTTCTTCATTGATCCCACCCTTGTATATCAGGGAGTGAAGTGCAAAAAAAAAAGCGTTTTTTTTTTTTTTTTTTTTTTTTTCGTACGTACCTTGCTTCTTTTCCTTCCTTCGCATTCATTTTCACTGTCCTTTTGTTTTGTTTCTCACTTTCACGTTTTTTTCTTCTTTTTTCTCCTTCTTGGTCTTTGTTTCTTCTACCAATTTTTTTTTTTTTTTTTTGCGGTTTGCCTTTGCCCCCCTTTCGATTTTTTTCTTCTTTTTTCTTCATTTAAATATGGCTCCACTCGCATTCTCCTCCCTTTGAACACCCACCTCGTTGATGGTACTTGCATTGCACCTCTCCCTTGGGCGGAAGGTTCACAGGGACCTGCACCGGGGCTCTATCATGCTGAGGAGAGAAAAAAATTTTTCTTTTTAATTTTTTTCAAAAAGATATCATACCCCCTGGTACCCTGGGTGGCTCCACTCGCAGGTCATACCCTTGTCGCACTGGCCGCTAGCGTAGTACTTACACACAACCTGGTCTTTTGGGATCTTTCCGTTCTGGCCGACCATCATGTTTGTAGCCGGTGTCATCGGCACCATGGGTGTCATGGCCCCCATACCACTCACGTTCATGCCGGCCATGGGGAGCCCTCCCGCAGCAGGCATTTGGAGGTTCTGCATGGGATTGACTGCAAGGCCTGGGGCGATCAGCTGCGCGAGGTTAGCCACCTGTAGAAAAATTTAACTCCCCCACCCTGCCCCCCTGCAGCATACGTAATCAGCAAGATTGGTCTGGCCCTCTGGGGTGTGGCTGTACTCACAGTTTGCGCCCTTGGCGCACCGGCCAACAGCTGCGTATTTGCAGATCTGTTGGCCTTTCCCACCAAGACCCTTTCCGCCTTTGTTGCCCTTGCTGCCTTTTCCTTTTCCGCCGGCGACCCTGCCCTTACCGCCGGTTGGGTTAGTAGCAGGGGTCACGTGCATCCACACACAGTCGTCCCCCTTATCACAGGAGCCCTGTGCGTAAAACTTGCAAGGCGTTTGGTCCTTCGGTGCCTGCACCTTGGACCTCCCACGGTTGCCTTTTCCGTACGGTGCAAAACGCTCACTCATTTTTTTTAAAATTTATTTCCCCTTTGCGTTCGTTCCTTTTCTTATCTTCTTGCAGGCAGTAAGGAACGAAGAAAAATAAAAGAAAAAAAAGAACAAAGGCAGAAGGAGGGGGGGGGGGGGGGGGGGAGAGGGAAGGAATCGGGGAAAGGGGGGGGGGGGGTGCAGGGAAGCAACGAGGAGTAAAATAGCAAAAAAAGAGGGAGGGGTAGTGGAGCAAGGGCAATAGAGGTTTTGCAGGTGTCTGGTCCCCCCCCCCCCCCCCCCCCCCTTTGCTGCGTAATCACGTTTCAATGGTTTTTTTTTTTGTTTCTTCTTCTTTTTTTTTCCGCTGTGCTCATAGCCACGGGGGATGGGAAGGAGGTGGGATGAGCCGCTTCCCTTTTAGATCAATCTTCTCTCTCACTCTCAAGATTCCCTCCTGGAACTTTTTTGTGTATGAAAATAAAAAAATGGAAGAAAAGGTGGACAGGGAAAAAAAAAGAATTCCTTCCCTATCCCTCTCCCCCCTTTTTTTTACTGTATTCTCTTTTCTCAAAAAATAAAAAAACAACCCCCCCCCTTTCACAAACCCAAGAAAAAAAAACACTAGAAAAATACTAAACTTCACCCCCCCATATTTATTTTCATTTCTTTTTTTGCCGACACTGAAGTTTTCTCCCCCCCCCCCCCCTCCCCTTCTCATTCTCGACATTCTCAAATGAGGGAATCGCACAGCAGCGAACGAAGCTCGTCGTACCCTCCCTTAACAATGAGGGTCAACGAGACGGAGCCAGATTGAGTAAGGGCGATCTACGGGTTTTGTTTTTTTTGGGGGGGTATGTATTTAAATAGTATACCTTTGCCTTGATCAAGATATCTTCAGGGGGCGCGAAGCACACCTGACCTGAGAGGTGGAGGGTGTGCGACAGGGTACCGGCTTCTGTCGGGACATCGCCGGTGCCATCGCATGCCGTGAAAGAGTAGAAGTCCTGGACCTCGTTGCAGGCTGTCTGGAGGTTCTTCATGGTGTCCAGCTCGTAGGTCACTTCGGTGGCCTCTTCATCGGGGAACTTGTCCCATTCCTCTGCGAAGGTGACGTGCCTGCCCTTCATGTAGTCCGACAGGTTGAAAGTAACCTCTTCAGGTAGCGGGTACTCGTCCACCTCCTCGTCCTTGTCCATCGAGAACAACAAAGTTGCGGAGCACGAGCCCATTGCGTAGCCCTCGTCAGGGTCCCTCTTCAGGCACACGTAGCATGACGCATCCGAGTTCGGCTCGATCACTTCTGCTGGGATTGCGAACAGGGGCTGCATGGAGGCAAGGTCCTCGTCCTCCTCCACCGCGACCTTCACCTGCACATTGTAGAAGGCTTGGTCCTCAAGTGTGTTGTTGATCTTGAAATGCAGCACCATGTTCTCGTTGTAGCAATGCTTCACGCACGTCACCACGTACTCCACATCCTTCTCCGTGAGCGACATCGGCTCCGACGACGCGAACGGCTTCCCAAGCTTCTTGAACTGTGGGATGGCTTCCAGTTCTTTAGCCTGTTTTTTTTTTTTTTTTTTTTTTTTTTTTTTTTTTTTTTGTGGTGAATTTCAATTAATCATACCCATTTGCTCTCTTCTTCGGGGATGAACGAGACAGCGGCAAGCAGGCCACCAGCGGCCTCGGGTGCTGGTGGTGCTTCGCCGGATGATGTGGCGGTGGGCACGGCGGTCTTGACCTCCTTCTCGACTTCCTCGACGAACGTCTCGGCCAGCTCCTTGTCGTCGAAGCTCAGCATGGTGATGTAAAAGATGGCCCTGTCCCTGACCTCGTCGTCGTTGTCCATTGCTGCACGTTGCAGCAGGATGAGGATCGACTCGCGCAGCGACTCGCATTTCGTGGCGAACTTCGCGAGCGTGCTGACAGCAGCAGCCCTCACAGAAGGCGCCTCCAGAAGCACCCTGTTGTAGATAAATCTGACAAATTTGCTGGGAGTGGCGTTAGCAGGACCTTCCTGTCCCAGCAGGGAGAGCACCCTCTGGGAGATCTTGGTGTACTCGCAGTCCTCAATAAGCTCACACAGCATCATAAGGCCCTCCTCTTTGGCAGTGGGGCTTGTCTCCACAAGGTTTGCGATGGTTTCGACGATGGACATCTTGTACTCGAAGCCGCCCTCTTCCTTCAGGGCGTCGTTCAGGAACTGCAGCAGCACGGGGTGCTTGTGGGGGAACTTCCTGCCCAAGACCTTCATGCTCTCGATGACCACGGACTTGAACTCGTCGGCAATGTCGGAGAGGAACTTCGAGATCTGCTTCATGAGCCTGTCGATGCTGTACTCGCTGCCCGTCATCAGGATCGTGGTGATGGCCAGTGTCGCAATGTTCCTGTTGCTGTCCGTGAAGAGTGTCTCCATGTCGATGGAGCAGGACGTGACGGCAAGGGGGTGCGTCGCAGCCATCTTGTTCAGCAGCCTCAGTGCGGCGAACTTCAAGACCGGTTTGTGGAATGAGAGATACAGCTGGAGCACCAACACAACCTGGCCCAGCTCCTTAGGGGTAAGGTCGCGCAGGGAGCAGATTGACTTTGCGGCTTCAAACACAACGACCTCGTTGCCGTGACGCAGCGAGTCGCGCACGAACTGGTACAGCTCCTGGTTGCCGGAGAAGTCATCCTGAAGGATGTCAGTGCACATCCTGATGAGGAGACAGATGGCCCCAGCACTCCTGATGGGGATAGTCTGAACGGACTGCACCTGCTTCAAGACGAAGAGGCGGTTGTTCTTCTTCAGTTTCTGAAGAAGCCCCAGGGCGTGGTACTGCACCATGCTGTTGCGCTGCTTGAGTGCTTCGCTGACTTCGTTGCTCCACTTCTTCACCAGCTCGGGAGCATCCTTCATGAGGTGGATGCCGGTGACAAGTGCGGCGGAGCTGACGTTGGTGTTCTTGTCGACGACAGCCTGTTGGAGGTATCTCTCACCGGGCCCAAGCATGGAGATCTCAGTGGTTTTCCTGAGGGTACGGATGGCATTGGCCTTGTACATGTCGTTGGGGGAGTTGATGTCCTTGCACAGTGTGTGCGTTGCGATGAACATCTGCTCGGCAGTGGTGGAGAGCTCCTTCATGAGGCAGTACACCTGCCTCCTGAGGTCCTGGTCCTCAGACTGGAAGAGCTTTGTCGTTGCGAAGAAGATGTCCGTTGACTCGGTGGGCGAGAGCAGTTCGCCCTGCGCCATGAGGTACAGCAACTTCACGGCGGCCACAAGGCAGTCCCTGCCCTTGATGTTGGGTGCAGCAAAGATCTTAGTCCCCTGCACCGCAGCGCTCTTCTCTAACCCCGCGAAGGGAAGAGGTTCCGGCAGCTCATCGGCGTACATCCCGGGCTGCAGCATCTCCGGCTGCTTGTCCCCCTGTACCTTCGTCATATTCGCGCACTACCTGTGGTGCCCGTGAAAATGTAAAGGAGGGAAACAAAAGAATTCTTTCTACTCCTCGTATCTCTCATGCTCCCCCGCGTATTTGAATCGCTTGCAATTCTTATTATCGTTCGTCAGTTTCCGTTTCGGCGCGTCGCTACGGTTGTACTTCTGTTTTATTTTTTTTTTCTTCCTCTTTTTCCCTTTTTTTTTTTTCCTGCTGCCCTTAACTAGTCATACCTGCACAGCTTCATCGGCATGGTGTACGTCTGCTCGTTCAGGTTCAACGGGAGATTGTTTCCAAAGAGGCGTGCCTCTGGAAGGGTCGATATGCCTCGCCTTACCACACGGGTTGATGAAGTCCGGGTGGATGTACTTCACAAGGTCTTTTTTGCGCAACCTCCGGACGACCGCCTTGCTCTCGCTACGGCTCTTGCACCGGATGACTGCTTCAGCGGGTGTGGGCTTTTGTATGGACTCACAGTGACCTTCGAGCCAGCCCGTAATAACCTCGATGGTGTGGTCCTCCGTCAGACACTGTAGTTTAACACAGCTCGGCTTAGGCTGGTAGTCTATTGGTGGAGCCTCATTCTCTTCTGTGTCCTCTGAGGGGTTTGCGAGTCTTCCCTGCAGCTTCTTGTATGTTTCCTCTCGCTTCTTCCATTCCTTGTAAGTGATCGCCCGTGTGTATCCTGGATCGTTGCTGATATTGACATTTATGCGTGAAACTGCTGCAGCAACTTCACCGGCTGCATATTTGTTTGTGATAAGCCCGGCCCATGGGTACTTCTTCACGGCAGCCTGTGCTCCTTCCTCATCCTTCATCACTGCTACAGCGTAGCCCAATCCTTTGTCTTTGTCTGTTATAGTTACCGTGATCTTCTCCGCCTCTGCCCCAGCCTCTTTCAGTTTTTCCCTTGCCGTGTCTTCGTCCCTCACCGGTTCGATGTAAATCGCTCTGTTTTCTTCACTGTTGCCATTTGACTTTTGCGGCTCTGGAACCATCGTCCCTGAAAGAGTTCTTGAGATGTGTGCAAAGAAAGGGGAAGAAAGAAACACTAAAAAAAAACGGACGGAAGGCAGTAAAAAAAAAAAAAAAAAAAAAAAAAAAAAAAAAAAAGAAAGAAATATGTTTTTTTCTTACACCATCGCTTTTGCAGCTTTGCGGCTTGCTGCGTCTTTTCTGTTATGGTTACCGAATCTGTAGAAAATTGAGTTAGAAAAAAAAAATAATCAAAAAAAGCAAACATGTCTACCCCCAACTTCGAGCGACCGACATAGACTTTCTCACCGGGGGTCCAGAGAAACTCTACCAAATGGAGTATAAAAAACCATCTCCAGGGAAAAGGCGACGCGGGGTTCTTGGACATGCGCATTAGAGTGGAACGACAGGACGGAAAAAAAGAAAAGAGGATCAGGATCCTGACCTCGAGACACCTCAACGCAAGTTGGATCTACAACAACTCCTATGTTGCCGACGCACCGTGGCCACTGGGAAAAGAACCTCAAAACCAAAAACCACGCTAGGCGAAAAAAATAGTTTGGCCGCTTGAACAAGGAACGATAACCCTTAGAGCCATTCTTCTTGTACATACCTCCCCTTGTTTTTATTAAGTATCGAGCGTCTCTTCTTGTCATCTCCAGTGGCCATTCTCTTGTTACTTTTCCCTTTGAATCCTCCTGTAGACTCTCCAGAGAGGGCACGGGGGAAGCCGTCCTTGCCGCCCTTGCCGCCCTTGCCTCCCTTGCTTCCTCGGTTGCCCTTGCCACCTTTACCGCCGGAAGAAGTGTCTTCTTCTTCTTCTTCTTCGTTTTCATCCGAGCTTTCTCCGTAGCCGCCCCATTCTTCATCACTGGGGCAGTCGAAGGACTCTTGAGGAGCAATCAGTTCGTTGTCTGGTGAGGTGTGTGTTGATTGGTTTCCTTTTTTTTTTTTTTTTTTTTTCTGTCAAACCAGCTTTCTTCATCGAGCTCTTTTCATAGTTATGGGTGAGCATGCCCCTACGCTTCTTCTCCTCTTCCAAGGCGCCTCCTGGTATGTAGTCGCAGGTGTCGTCTGCTTCATCGTTGTACTCATATGACTTTTGAGACCTGCATAGGGTGTGAAAGGGACATCATGCGCATACTCTATGATCCTTTCGCGCAGCATGTCGTCGAAAGCTGCGTCTTCATGCATTGCAGTCTTCTGCTTCTTCTTCAGCTCCGCGAAGTTCACAAATCGCTTCGGATCGCTCACCACAGTCACAGGCTTGCGTGGGGGTGACCTACGGTGCATCTCATGCTTTGGAGACCCATCCGGCGACGCTGCCGCCAAAGGCGTCGTGTCCTCCTGCAGATGCGGTGGGAGGTTCCCATCAAATATCTCCGCCAACGCTCTCTCGGGGTTGTTGTCGTAAAACGCAAGAATCTGCACGTTTTTTTTTTTTTTTTTTTTTTTTTTTTCATAAGTGCAAACCTTAGCAGCATGCCCTAATGACTTAACGGCGTCCCCTGCCACCTGCTGTATCATCTCTGCCTCGGGAGGGTAACTATCCGGAGTCGGTGCTGCCGATGGCTTTAAAGCGGGGCTTCTCGTCATGAGCTGCTCTGCGATGGTCGCAATGGTGTCTACGTCCTCCGGGAGGAGCTTCCCCATGTTGGCAGCATCTTGGAGCAGCGTTTCGTCAAGTTGGTAGACCGCCATTAAGTCACATATGTAGCTCCCCTGCTTGCTCGACTCGGGCATGGAACCCCCACGGTCACGCCTCAGGTCCTCCGTGTGGTTGTGCAGCAGCGACAACACCTCGGACATCATGAAGCTCTCCGCCCCTTCGTTGCCGTATGTCTTCTTTAGCAGTTCGCCCAATGTCGATGGCAGCCTGTCCATCCTCAGTGGGGATATCAACCCGAACCCACGCATTCCCTGCATCAACGCTGCTTCTATCTTGAGGTGCGGGAAGCCCACGTCTTGATCAGCCTCGCCCACCACAGGGAAGGGGTAGAACAAGATGATGAGTCGCATGATGTCGAGCAGTGCAGTGCACAGGTCGGCGCCCGCCTTGCCCTTCGTCCTGTCCAGCAGTGCCGCACAGGGCGTCTCGTACATTACAGCGAACAGTTTAGTCCAGTCGGAGATGGGCAGCATGCATCGCACCATGAACGGCGCTATTTTCAGCACACCCCACACGCCCTCTACGAGGCGCTTCCGCATCTGCTTGATGGCCATGGCGTCGTTGGGCCACGCTCTCTCGCCGCCAGAGCAGCAGTCATACACCACATCCCAACATTCCTTCTGCACGCCAGCAAGGTACGACCCAAAGGCGCCCTTGCTTCGAAGGCCACCGAAGTAGAAAGAGTGGCATGCAATGAGCACACAGCAAACAGCTTCTTTCAGGAGAGTGATGTGAGATGCATGCGCGGCCAGCTTGACGATCCCCTCCACAGAGAAGATGGAGTTGACAGGCGCGCAGAAGAGGGCGATGTACGACCTGATGCTGAACTTGTTATCGACCCGCTCACCGTGGAAGGCTAGGCGTGCGACGAAGCGTGTGGCACCGTCGGCGTCAGCGGGCTTTCCACCGTCGAGCAGAGAGAACATCACTCGGGAGGCCCATTCCCGTGCGAGGCTTGAAAAAGTTAGCAGACTCCAGAACATTTCCAGTGGCAGTGCCAGCAGAATGCTCACCTTTACGCTGTCAGTAAGGGCGGGGTCGTCCGACCTAAGGAAGTCCTCCAGGTTTTTTTGGTTAGGTGACACCTGGAAGACTTCGTCGATGGACGTACCGGATACGTTGCCGCCGGTCCATGATAGCTGCTCGTCTTTTTCTGTTTTCTTCTTGCGTTCTTCAATGCCTGCTGTCCACGCGGATTTTTGGGGAGGGGCGTGGCCGCCTTGGTTTGATTTTGGCCCGCCGCGACCGCCAGAGGTCCATTCCCCTGACCTCCCTCCGGGGCCTGTCCACTTTCTGTTATCGTCGTCCATGCGGATGCCGTGCGAGCGCAGTTCGTCGCGAAGCGTGTCGGCCTTCTTGAAATCGCGTTCCCGCCGAGCATTCTGTCGCGCTTGGCAGAGGGCCGTTATTTCTTCATCAGTGGGAATAGATCTCTTCTGGTTGTCCCTACCCTTTCGAGGAGGGCTCTGTTTTTCTCTCTCTTGCTGTTTGGGCGGTGGTGGTGGCGATCTCGACTTCGCTTGTTGTTTTTGTGGAGCTGCCTTGTCCCATTCTGCTGTTCCCCCGTAGCAGTCAATGAAGTCCTCCTTTGTGTAGGTCTTCCCGTCTGAAGGGTCAATACGCCGCTCTTCCTTTGGAGCACTTTTGACAATTTCAGCCTTGCCCCACTCAACTGTGCCACCATAGCAGTCGATGAAATCTTGTTTGGTGTAGCACCTCCCGTCTGCAGGGTCCTTCCGTAGCTGTTCTTCTTGTTCCGGTGCCTGAGGTTTCTGTTTTGGTGGGGAATTGTCTCCTCGTCCTGACTGTTTTCCCACCCTTTTTGCTTTCTCCCATTCCTCTAGGCCTCCGTAGCAGTCTTGAAAGTCTGCTTGTGTGTACGCCTTCCCATCGGTTGGGTCTACTCTTCTTTCCGGTTCTCTCGTGGCTCCCTTTCCTTTTCCACCTTTTGTCATCTTCTTTTTGTGTTTTTTCTTTTTTCTTTGGTGGCTTGAAGGTGGCTTATGTTGTGGACATAAAATACTTGAAACAAGGAACAGAGATGGGGGGAAGCCAAAAGAAAATAAATAAAATAATTTAAAGAAACGGGGAAAGAAGGGGATAAAACACGGATTTCTTTATCTTCCGGTCCCTTTTTTTCTCTTCTTTCTTTGAATGACACAACAAGGAAAAGTAAAAATAAAGGATAACATAAAAAAGCGGGGGGTGATACTGGGCAGGTTTCTTTTTTTCTTCTTTTTTTCAAATTCTTCACAAAAAAACATCGATGCAACTAGCCCGATAAAAAACTTTCTTTTTTTCCGATTCTAAGTTTTCACTCGAGACAAAAAAGGAAAACATGGGAATTGCCATTCTTTAAAAAGGGCAGGGGGTGGGGAGGCGAAAAAGAGGATGGGGGTAATGCTAGCACACCCTCTTTCCCATTGTTCGTTGTTGACACTTTTCCTTCTCCCCCCCCCCCCCCCCCACCCCCCCAATCCGAACGGTCTATAGCTTTAAAAAAAAAAACGAAAAAAAAGGTTTTCTAAAAATACTACCACAATAAAAAAAAACAATCTAAATAGCATTGAAGGTTCCATTCGGTGCGTTGCTGTAGTAAGGAGAGGCTGGTTGGTTGCCTACAGGCGAAGCAGGAGAAGGGTCAACATTGTAGTTCGGGGAAGTGGGCGACGCGGTAGGTTCAGGTAGATGGTAATCTTCTACTGGAGGCTGATCAGGAGCTGTGTCGTGAGGCGTCTGTATTGTCCGCTCCACCTGAGGTGTCGACTCGACTGCACCACCAGTGTCAGCAGGGGTTCGAACAGGGGATCTATGGTTATAAGGAGCCTGGTCCAGCGGGTTATCATTCTGGCTAGGGTACCCTCCGTACCGACTGCCTCTGTGTGGGTTCTCCTTGGGGTCCTCATTCCAATTGTTGTCTTGTTCTTGTGGTTCTTTGCCTAGTTCGTCACCGTTGTTGTTACGCTCGGTCTTTTTGCTTGACCACATAAACCACACGAACAAGGCTGTGAGGATCAAGCACAGCAGTACCCCCATCACGATAGCGATGATCACACCGAACGCCAACCCGCTGCTGCTGCTGCTGCTGCTGCTGCCCGGCGATGGCGTGATGACCAAGGTGCTCCCTCCCCCCACCTTCGTCACCAGCTCAGGCGTGCTCAGCATAGCGCCTCCTTGGAACGATGCCGCCGCCGTGCTGTTCGTCAACAGCCTGTCGCGGAGCAGCGTTGCAACAGCATTCCCATCCTCCTCACCCACAATCTGGAAGTACACCAACGTGCCCCCATCCTTCGCTTCTGTTGCTATGATTTGAATGTTCGACTCAGGAATGCCTGCTATCGACGCAGCGTTTGCCCGTGCAGCGTTCTGGTCCAACCCGCTCAGAGGCGTATTCAGGTGCAGGAGAGGGTACAGCAGAGAGTCTATGGGTGCTGCGAAGACGACATCCACGAATATGGAAGCAGAGTTGCCAACGAGGACAAGGTTCTGGTGTGTGAACCGCACGCTGAAGGTCCCCGGCGTGCCGAAGGAAAGGTCGCTGAAAATGGCCACCCCGCTGCTTGTCAAGCGTGACAGCGTCCCCTTCAAGGTTGACCCCGTCGAACCAACCGCTGTCACAGCTGCGTCCGCCACGCTCGTCAGCACATTCCCTCCCAAGTCCCTTACAGTCACCGACAAAGCGAATGTCCGGTCCGTGGTCACTTGGATGCTCCCCTCCAGCACCCTCAAGTGGTTGGCTGATCCTTCCCTGATGATCACTGTGTTCGTGACAGTGGTCATCAAGGGTGCTACCACCTCCAAAGCATACGTCCCTGGCGTGTCCAACCATAGGTTCCTGAACCTCGCAATACCCTGCTGAGTGATAACCCCGCCAGACACTGCCTGACAAGTCCCCTGGGCAGAGCACAAGCTAGGGTCAGTGCTGTACAGAGTGCCACCTGCGGGGGGTGCAGGGGTGCTTGCTATCCTGACGAAAAAGGTCGTCGGATTGCTCACGTAGAGCGTGTTGTTGCCCCAGTCCTCGACACTGGCATCGATGGACAGCAAGGTGCCTGCTGTTACTGTCATCGCGTTGGCCCACTGCAGGCTGATGACTAGCGAGACGCCGCTGCCCGCTGTGACAACGATGTCGATTTCCTTCGACTTGTACGTCACCATGTCACTGACGATGTCCACCCGCAGCCTGTAGCTTCCTGCCTTGTCGATCTGCAAGTCGCTCAGTGTGCCCAGTCCGTTGATGTTGGTGAGTCCAGTGGTCGTTCCCATCACCTGCCCCCCGATGGCGCTTGAGTCCAGCGCTGTCAGGACCAAGCTTGCAGCCCCATCTTGGATCTTCAGTGGGTTGTAGCCCTGGTCGACCAGCTGGTATGTCACAGTGAAACTATCACCACTGGAAAAGCTTGCTGACGACACTGTTGCCGCCACTGCCGAGACGTTGCCTTCCGAGACGAAGATGTCACTAGTTGTAGTGGTGAAGGTCTGTGACCCTCGCGTGTACGTCAGGAGTAGTGTGTGCACACCTGTTGTGCCCAGAGCTATCGAGAAATTCGTCTTGCCGTCTACTACTGTCTTCGACAAGCCCGCGTCCAAGGGGACAGGCACCCCGGGGCTGTTCTGGGCCGAGATGACCATGGTGCCCCCGCTCTGCGCTACCACAGCACCCGACGCGTCCACTACTTGTGCGTAGATGACAAAGGCTTCCATAGACTCCACCGTAGCGGGCACAACACCTGTTACGGCAAGTCCAACCGCTACGCCAGTCACCTGAAACGGAGTAGCAAGTGCTCTGAAGCTAGTCGCACCGTTCAATCGATAGCACACTGTGTACCAAGCAGGGGTTGTGAATGCCTGTGTCGTGAACGTAAGGCCCGAAAGGGATTGCTCAAATGCTGCCGAGGCGGCGTCATCGCATCCCTGGGTCTGCGGTATGAGACGCACCTTGTCGGCATCTGTAATGTTGACACCCGTGAATGTCACTCGGTACGTCCCCGGCGATGGCACAGACTGCGGCGAAAAGCTGACAGGACCGCTGACAACCACCAAATAGGGAAGCGTGTAGTAGACAGTTGACGTGCCCTGCTTCGCGCACACTCTGAGGTAGCCGGGGTTGATGTCCGTTGTGTTGTACGTGGCTTGTGCACCCGTGACGCCTAGCAGAGTGCTCTTCTGTGCTGCGGCGATAACAGTCGCGTCAGTAGGACATGCCTCGACACCCACGGACTCTGTAGCTGTGGTCTGTGCCCAGTACCAAATATCGGCCGAAGGAGTGGTAGTATTACTTGGTATGCTAAGAGTAGAGCCACTCACGGCTAGAGGCACCTCAACGGAGGCTGTGCGGTACATGCCAGTTGTGGTGACAACAGGGAGGGCCAACGAGCGAACCTGAGGCGTGTCATCGGGGTAGGTGTAGCAAAGCACGAAGTGTCCTGCCAAGTGGAATGTGGTGCGGAGGGTTGTTGAGGTAACTAGCTCAGCTGTTGCGATGCTGTTAGTCAGCCATACTGCTTCTATGCAGCCGTCGTCACTGGGCGCCCATCTCACTACTGACGAATCGGTCGACAAATTGGTCCCCGCTAGTGTCATGTCGTACTGTGTTCCTGCACTGAGCGTGAATGAAGTAGATGAGGCAGGCAGAGTTACGCTCGTGGGCCCATCGATAGTGATGACACCAGCACTGCCTATCGGTGTGGTAGGATCGTAGGCCGCACCTTGCACGATCATAGGAAGCGCCACGAAATCAGTGCCACTGACCGAGAAGCACACTTGAGCATCTCCTCCGAGGAGGGGATACACAGACACAGACCCCATGAATGTTGTATCATCCCCAGTGCTCAGGGGCACAGGCTGGGCCGAGTCGCCGTTGCGACAAAGCCTCACTGTGTAGGAGGTAGTGGCAACCAGATTGTCGAACCCCAGGTCAAGGAGCTGCCCGGCTGTTGTCTTCGTGGATGTTACCCAAAACCCAGACGGCCCCAAGAGCTCTAACTCACCAACTTCACCACCAGCGACACCGCCCAGGGGGGTCCCAATGGGTATAAATGTGCCCGTTGGTCCGAGTGCATAGCACATAATGTACTTCCCGCCAGGCAGCTGAACAACTGGAGTGAGAACAGGGGAACCTGCAAGTACTTGTGCATCAGCAATAGCAGGGATGTTACATGTGGTGGACCCCCCTGCTATGATTGGCGCTTTTACCCACCTGACCCTGTCGAAGCCTCCGTTGAGCCCCTGCCCGATGACCTGAAACTGGTGCTTGGCGCCCGCCTCAAAAGGGGTAGCAGTTGAAACGGGCGTTCGTGTGGTGGGCCCGAGAATGGTGAGCAGCGGAGTGAGGGCTATCCATCTGTTATCAGTCCACAGACAGACAGCACGGTTGGTGCCCCCTTGAAGCAGCGATGTTGTGTACACAAGAGTCGTGTTTGTTCCGGTGACGAAGGAAGGCGTGGAGGTGTCGGGGGCCGGCGTGGGGCATGTGCCCGAGGTGCTGATCAGGACCCTGTCTTGCAAGGGGTCGAGGCCCACACCGCTCAGAGTGATCGAAGCAGCATAGCTAACTTCGATGACGGTGGGTGAGAAAGAAGAGACGCCCTTCACGGTGAAGGTGTCGAAGTACGCATAGTCAGTGGCGCTCTGCAGCTTGTAGCAGAAATGGTAGGTACCAACGGCAGTGGCCGTGAAGATAGCAGTGAACGTAGCCGTCACGGCCTGCTGCGAAGCGAACACGGCTGCACCTGTGCACCCCGTACTGGGGTCCACTAGCTTCACGTTGTCTGTATTCGCCAGGCCCAAGCCTGTCATTGTAACAGTGGTGGCGACATTGGCGTAGAAGCTGTTGGGCGTCACAGTGCTAGGCCCAGAAACGGAGACGGAGTTGGGCATCAAGACAAAACCGCCCTCGAAGGGCCTGTAGCAGATGAAGAACAGACCCCCTTTCGCGGGCGAGATCACCACAGACCCTGCCGTGGCAATAGGTATCAATGGCACGCTTGCATCGGCACAGTTTTGTCCGCTGTCCACCAGCCTGAAGCTGTCCCTAGTGGACAGAGCAAGCCCTGTAAAAGTCAACGCCGTACTGACTCCGAAATTGACGGCTGTGGGTGTAAATCCTATGGGGCCTTTCACAGACAGTAACGGGTTCAGGGGAAGCGCAGGACCACCACTAACCGTGTAGCACATCAGAAACTGCCCGCCACTGCTGAAAACAATGCCACCGCTGCTGACCAAACTCGGAGATACGACCGTCAGGGCAGGGACAGGGAGTACATGGGTGCCACTGCAGCCAGCAGCAGTGTTCTGTACCACTGAAAGCAAATCCAGGGCACCCAGAAGACTGCCTTCAAGCTCAAAAGTGACAGCAGAACCCACAGCAGCTACCACAGGGGCGAACGGGGAGAGCTTTCTAACTCCCTTCACTGTAACGGTAGCAGAGGCCGTGAAGGTCGGCCCCCCTCCAAGGTTGTAGCACAGTGTGAAGACACCACCGTACGGCACTGTGACGGTGAACTGCCCTGCAGACGAGGTGGCTACCACTGTGCCATGGGTTGCAAAAGCCGGCGTGCAGTCCTCGGTAGCTTGGTCGACGAGCTTCATCTGGTCGCTGGTTCCGATATTAGTCCCCGTAACAGTAATGATCTCCGACACCCCTGCAATGAGCGTCGTAGGGGAGATGGACTGTGCCCCCGACACGACAAGGGGTTCTGTCATCATGAACTCTGCGCCTCCGAAGGGCGTGAAGCAGACTCTGTAGTTTCCACTTGTCGCTAGAGTTGTCGTTGATGTTATTGCGGCTGTCCCCTGCGTGGTGCTCGACACTGTCCACACCAGGGCCGTTGCTGCAGCAGAGCCGCATGCAGAACCATCAGGCACAACACTGATCGCATCCCCTGCATTCAGAAGCGCGCCTGTGACACTAAGCGACCCCACGAAGAACTGGGGGACGACCGTGGGGACAAAAGAGGCAGCGCCTGCCACCTCGAAGATGGGGCTGAGGGGCTGGTATTCACCGGCAAGCGTCGATTTATAACACATTGTGAAAGTACCACCTTCAGTGATGACTACGTCTATAGTGAGACTCGTGACACCTGACACCGAAGCAGGTGTGAACTGAGGGGCACCAGGGATACCGCCAACGAACACTGCAGTGCCCATCAAACAGTCAGTGCCTTTTACGAGCTTTGCACTATCGCCGACTGATGTTGAGTCAAGGTTGACGCCGGTGAAAGTGACAGGCACAGTGCCAGCACCTGGCGCCGTTGTGGGGGCGAAAGATGTTGCACCAGACACCGTGAGTGTGTTGCTCATTGTGTAGTACGTGGTGGCTGTAGCACCAGCGTGCAACGAGGCAACCCTGTAGCACACTGCGTAGTTGTTCCCAGGCGTCAGAACGGTCGCATCGAAGGTAGGGTTACCGCCCATGGGGGTCAAGTTGTCGCTTGCAGCCACGACGTTGGTGTCATCGCAGACGCCGGCTGAAGCAATCATAATGCGGTCGCCTGCAGCACCAGTTGTGAGGTCGTGGCCATCGACTGTCAGGGTAAAACTGCCCACAGGGACAATGGTGGGGGCGAAGCCTGTGGGGCCGCTCATGGCAAGTTGTCCAATTGACTGGTGCACTGTACCGCGCCCTGCCTCGTATGACCTGTAGCAGATGGTGAAAAGACCCCCGTAGGGGAGTGGGGAGGGCGTGTACGTGACACTCGTTGCTGTTCCGGCGATTTTCAAGGCGGCAGTCGCACAGCAGAGGTCGACAGCTGTTGCAGTGGTGCAGTCAGCGTTCATGCCGACGACAATTTTAGCGTCATCGCGCCCTGCCGCAGGGTCCATCCCAACACCAGCGAAGGTCAAGACGAGACTGCCTGCGAGGGATGTTAGCCCTGCAGCATTAGGTGTCACGCCCGTCGGTCCTGTGACCGTGACTGTAATCTGCGATGCAGGCTGTCCGGTTTCTGTGTAGCATATGATGTAGTCTGCTGCGTCTGCGAAGGTGATGCTGACCGTCACCGTGCTCCCTGTTATTGTGGGTGTGCCCACCACAGCCGGGGCCGCCGCCACTGCTGCACACGTCCCTGCCGTCGTTGATACTGCGATTACATCGGTCGCCGTGAAGGTCCCCACCGGCACTGTTGCTGTTATTGTTGCGCTGCTCCCTTTAGTGGGGACAGCAGGGTTGGACACCAAAGTGGCGCCTTGCGCACACCACATGAAGAGTGGTATTAGAAGACATGTTTTAATCATTGTATGTTCCATCACATTCCTGGAGTATGTTGTAACTGGTGTACTCATGCAAAGATAAGGCACTGTATATAACATGCTAGGCGTAAACTGTGCTCAGCTCGTGCCTGATCTTCTCGATGCGATGTGCCTGGCGGTTGTTGCCAGCCACGATGGTGTTACGCTTCTCGAGCTTCTGCGCGTCTGTCTTCTTAGAAGTCTCTAGGACATGAAGGCTGCGTGCGAGGTGGCGCGTTTGCGTGAAGGCAGAGCCGTTGACAAGATGCTGGTGCCGGATGTGCTGGTGCATCCTACAGCTCACCAGATTGGAGCGTCTGCCGGATGATAACAGCGAAGATCCTCTGCGGCTTTCCAAAGCTCGCAGTTTCCCGTTTCTGTCTTCTCTTGTTTTCACCAAAGCTCTTTGCAGCACGTCAACACTTCTGTCGGCCTTCCTTCCGGCCACCACGTCCCTGCCTGCCCCCAACAGAGTGTTCCAGTACGCCTCAAAGGCCTCTACTACACTGTTTAAATCTGTCTCGCGGCACATCGCCTCGTACTCCGCAACGCATTCATCGAGTAGTGTCTTCTGCTGTGCTTCTACTCTGCCAACGGGGCATCGCTTTGTCACCATGTATGCCGCCCACCTGTTTTTGTGCTTCCGCATCACTTTCTTGTGGTTCTCCTCCACGTACACCATCGTCCCACATAGTTCTGTGAGGTCGATTCCCTTCTTTAAAAGTACTAGCACGCTCCTTGGGCTGTTCAGGAGCTGTGGGGGGTTCAACGCCGACTCGGGGACCCACCGCCCTCGAACCGCTGTTGATTCTTCTTTAAAAGTAGGCAGGGTGAGAGGGGAGAAGCTTTTCAGCGTGTTGAGGGTGGACGGCTTTGTGATACGAAACGGGCGGGGCTTTTGCCTCGTATTTATGAACGAAGTAGCAGGAGCCAGCCACCGGAGATTGATGTGCTTCAAAAAGGCGGTTTGACAAGGTGCTGGCGCCGTGGATACCTTGCTGAAAGGAGTGATAAGAAACGCCAGAGCACGCCAGTCGGAAAAATCACACTTTTTCCTCTCTCCTTTGTACCCTATGGGTTTTATAGACACCTCGCAGCTCTTTATTTCTTCTTGTTCGTTGTTGTCTTTCATCCACCATCTTGCTACGGGGCTGAGGCTGGCGGTACTGCTCTTTTCACAGTCGTGGGCGGTTTCCTCTATGTCGCATTCATCGGGGCTGAGTGTCAGAGTGTTCTGCTTTGGTGTCCAGACGATTTCCAATTCTTCTTCTTCCTCAAGCATTTCCCCCCTCTTTTTTTTTTTCTCCTAATTTCTTGTTTTTTTCCTCCCCCCGCCGCGTTCTTCACCAACCTATGTGACATTGAAGAGAGGACAAAGAACACAGTTCTCGTGGCTATATATAATTTTTTTTTTTTTTTGCATAAAAGATAAAGATGATTTATAAAGCTTGTATTTATTTTTTTTCTCCATTGTGCTGAGTGAGGATGTACTTTTTTTTTTCCCAAGGCTTTTTGCCCTTTTTTGTGTGGTTTTCTTTTTTTTTTTATTGTCGTTGTTCTTCCTTCACGTGCAGCAGAAAAGAAAAAGAAGAAGAAAAACCAGCAAACAACAAGATTTACCAAATTTATTTTTTTTTACAAATTTCTTTTGTTTTTTATTGAGAAGGGGTTGGGAAACGGAAAAAAAAGGGGGGGGGGAAGCTGGTTGGGAGGGGGCGGGGTACGGGTGAAAGTAAAAAGAAAAAAAGGGAGGAGAGTGTGAGTGGGGGGGGGTTTTTTTTATAACAATTTTTTTTGTTTCTTTTTTTTTTTTTTTCAATTCAAATCCTCACTTTTTTTTTTGTATGTTGCTACATAGTTGTTTTCCCCCCTTTCGTTCCCTCCCCCCTCAAATAAAAAAATATTCAAAGGCAGAAGTATGGGCAACAAAAATAAAAAGGTGTATGTCCTCTTTAATAAAAAAAAGAGAGAGGGGGCAGGGGCTGGGTATCACAACATAACCAGAGAAGTAGACCTTCTCCTTATCCCGCCTACTTGTCTATGCACTTCCATACCTTTGTGCACTTATAAGGCAGAGGGGGGAACAAAAAAAGGGGGGAAATAATAAAATAACACATAAGCAAACATATTAAATCAGCGGAAACGCCCCCTATCGCCGAGCGACGGGAAGGGGGGGGGCCGCGCACTGAGCAACAGAAGGGAAGTAAGACAGAGGGTAACGGGATTGCGATACTTATGGTGTTCTTATTCTCTTCTTTTCTTTTTTTTTTCTTTTCTTTCTTTTGATGAAAAAAAGAAGGGGAAAAAAAAAAAAGAAAGAAAGAAAGAAAAGAACCAGTCACCTGATTCATACCGCTTTGCTGAAGTTTCTCAGCAGTGCCAAAAGAAAAAAGAAGAAATGAAAAAAAAAATAATCGAAGCCCAGAAAGCAGCACGCTTACGCGACATCAAGGCAGGCAATTGAAGAAGTTTAGCAAAAAAAAAAAAAAAAAAAAAAAACTAGGAAGACGAAAATCTGCGCTTGGGACGCAGAAAAAGGTTCTAACATCAGCTTGTCAGAGTTAACTAACAAGAATCATGGTCACTTGACCTAATACTTTAAAAATAGTAGGAAAAAATGGTGTCTGTTACAAGTGAAGATAATGGGACCAGGTTCTGAGACAGCTGATGTTTTGATTTTTTTTATTTATTTGTTCCAATTATTTCCCAACACACCTTAAATATCATCATCATCAGCCTCCTTCGCGGCGAGGTCGTTCATCTCAGCGTCAACGTCGAACTTCTCGTACTTCTGGTTGTTCTTCTTTGCCTCGATCTCGTTCTTGTTCTTGTGGAGGGAGTATCCGAGGACGCCGAGGCAGAGGGCCATGAGGAGCCAGAGGAGGAGGAAGACCCAGAGGGACATGCAGAGGGATCCGATCTTGAGGCCCTCGCAGCACTCTCCGTCGCTGGTGGTTCCGAAGGGTCCCCTCCCCAGCTTGAAGGTGTAGTCCCTCTCGGTCACCCCAGAGTTGTGGTTCGCCACCTCCTGCCACACGGTCTCTCCGTCCTTCCCGGGGAGAACTGTCTTCTTGCAGAGCCTGTAGAAGGTCTCCGGCTCCGTTTCCTCTCCCGTCTCCATCATGGTGATCCCGCTGAAGGTGACCTCCGACATCCCCCTGTTCGCCCCGCCGTTGTTCTCCCTCCACCCGCTCAAGAACACTCCCTTCTTGCAGACAGCAGAGGCGTTCGCGCTCGTCCCCTCTCCCCACCCGAGCGCAACCACAGGCTCGTCAACCCCGTTCGTGAACCTGCACTCATCCGAGATCTCAGGGAACTTCGCTCCCATCTTCTCGCAGCTCGTCTCGTTCTGCACGTTGTCGTTGTAGTAGGCGGGGATCACCACGTACTCGTCGTCAGCGTTGTTCCCGCACCCGATCAGCGTCAGCGAGAACTTCTTCTCCACCGTCGGCTCGTTCGGGAAGGTTGTGAACATGCGAGGGCCCGAGGGGTAGCACTCCTTCCGCGACGCGATCACCTCCCCGCAGTCCGCCACCTGCCCCGTCTGGTCCCTGCACACGCACGGGAACTCAGTCCTCCCTCCAGCCCCGCTCGTGCACGACCCGTACTGGCCCTCCTTCCCGCTGCACCCGAAGTAAGGGAAGTCCTTCCCAGCAGAGCACTCGCTCCCCGCTCGACCGTTGCTGCACCTCCCCGCCCCGTCCATGAAGTACCCCTCCGCACAAGCCGCGCAAGCCTCCCCGGCCGTCGAGTTCATGTACCCCTGGTGGCACACGCAGCACCCGTCCGCTCCCACGTACGCTCGGTTCTCGTTCACAGGGCACTGTCCCTGAACCGATGCCGCCAAACACACTAAACCGAATAGCAGTTTGTTCATTGTTCTTGTTTTTTTTTTTTTTTTTTTTTTTTAGAAAATAAAATGTGTTTCGTTTGTGTTCCCTTTCTGAGATAAGTTTGTTTGGTTTTGTTTTCTTTGTTTTCAAGTTTTCTTCTTTTTGTCTTGGTTTTGAAAGAGAAAAAAAAAAAACCCCCCTCCATAACACGGGCTGAAGAACAAAAGGGGCGTGTTCCTTCTTCTTGTGCAGGTCATCATGTCATCCAAGTAAAGTTAAGGTAGAATGGTTGTTGGTATCAAGAGACACGAAATGCCTTCAAGCCAAATGCCAAGGTTGATAATCACTCATGAGGCCAGAAAGCAAAAACAACAGCTGCAAAGACTCATCCAAGAAATGTTAAGGTAGAATGGTTGCTGGTATCAAGAAACAAGAATTGCCTTCAAGCCAAATGCCAAAGTTGATAATCATCGGTCCTCTTGAAACAAAGGTGGTATACAGCTTGCAGGTCTCTCGGGCTATGAGGTGGCAGCTAGACGTACAAAAAAAACTCAAATTAACATGCAAACTCCCAGAGCGAAAGCCGCATGCCCTAAAAAGGGAGGGGGTATGGTCAGTACTAGGTATCTCTCAGTTTCGATCTAATCTTGCGACTCCTCCAAGTGCTGATCTCTTCAGGCAAGAAGCACCCTTCATTGGCTCCCACAGCGTCCCAGCAGGTTTGGAGAGTACTTTTCCCGACCACGGTCTCCGCATTCGCTCTGTGGACAAGGCTATGGAGAGCCAGGTCCTTAGTGGCTCCTGCGCGAAAAAAAAAAGGAATAGCTGTGTTATACATCCCTGTGAGACACAATCCACCGCACACCCCCCACTATGGGTCGTAAGGGTGCTCATGTCATCCAAGTAAAGTTAAGGTAGAATGGTTGTTGGTATCAAGAGACACGAAATGCCTTCAAGCCAAATGCCAAGGTTGATAATCACTCATGAGGCCAGAAAGCAAAAACAACAGCTGCAAAGACTCATCCAAGAAATGTTAAGGTAGAATGGTTGCTGGTATCAAGAAACAAGAATTGCCTTCAAGCCAAATGCCAAAGTTGATAATCATCGGTCCTCTTGAAACAAAGGTGGTATACAGCTTGCAAGTCTCTCGGGCTATGAGGTGGCAGCTAGACGTACAAAAAAAAAAGGAATAGCTGTGTTATACATCCCTGTGAGACACAATCCACCGCACACCCCCCACTATGGGTCGTAAGGGTGCTCATGTCATCCAAGTAAAGTTAAGGTAGAATGGTTGTTGGTATCAAGAGACACGAAATGCCTTCAAGCCAAATGCCAAGGTTGATAATCACTCATGATCAGCCGCAAAAGGGAAAACGTTCGTATCATTCTTCCTCTGTCTCTCGGGCTATGAGGTGGCAGCTAGACGTACAAAGAAAAAGGAATAGCTGTGTTATATACATCCCTGAGCAAGACAAACGGACCCTTGTTTCTATCATCAATTGAAAGAACAGCCAAAGACTCATCCAAGAATAATTAAGGTAGAATGGTTGTTTGGTATCAATAAACACGAATGTCTTCAAGCCAAATGCCAAAGTTGATAATCATCGGTCTTTTCTCCTTTCACTAAAGTTTGGCTCTCGGGCTATGAGGTGGCAGCTAGACGTACAAAAAAAAAAGGAATAGCTGTGTTATATACATCCCTGCACACAGAACACTATGGGTCGTAAGGGTGCTCATGTCATCCAAGTAAAGTTAAGGTAGAATGGTTGTTGGTATCAAGAGACACGAAATGCCTTCAAGCCAAATGCCAAAGTTGATAATCACTCATGATACCGGTAAATGGCAAAAACACCGGCCGCAAAGGGAACCATAAAGGGCAGCAAGAGGCGTATAATAATAGAAATAATAATAAAAAAATAGTGAAAAAAGAGGTGGTGGGGGTGGTCGGAAGGGAAAAAAAAAAAAATCCATTATTTTCCTATTCCCTTTTGTTCCCATTAGCCACTTCCGGCACTTGGGGTTTCGTCTTCTGCTCCCCTTAATTCTTATTTTGTTACAGTAGCCCCATATTTTTGCATGTCTTTCGCCTTGAGAAAGCAAAAGAAATAGAGGGAATAAAGAAAGAAGACTTGAAACACAGCACAGAGTCCCTACTCAAGTCCGCTATATCACGAGGAAGAAGAGCGAGCAAGGAATGGATATGTGGTTGGGAAAAGCAAAAAAAAAAAAAAAAAAAAAAAAAAAAAAAGAAAAAGAAAAAAGAGAGGGAAATGAAAATAAAAGGGTTCAGCAGGCAAATTAATGTAGCTATTCCCTGAGTAAAACAGGAAGGGAAATATAAAAAAATATAAAAAAACGAGATACAGACAAAACGAGGGGGAAAAAAAAAAGAAAATAGATTTTCACCAGCCATTTTTTCTTTAAACATTATAATTTAACATTAACAAAGAAAGGGGGGGGGGGGTAATGAATAAAAATAATGAGGGATGGGTGGGGGGAAACAGAATTGCTGATTCAAAATAAAAAAAAGGGGGGAAATAAAATCGCTTGCAACGGAATGGGCGGATATTCAACTGGGAAAATATTATTTTCTTCATAAATACCCCCCTTTTTTTTCTCCAATCCTCTTCGACTCCTGCTTGAAGTCTTGAAAGAATTGCATCCAAAAAATAAAGCAAGGCACCCCTCTGTTCTTAAAAGATTTTTTTTGATCGTAGCAAGAAGGGGTGGTCTGTGGGGAACGGTGAACAAAGACAATAAGGAACTGATTTTAAAAAAAGGAGGGGGGAAAGGGAGAAATGGCATGGGTGGGGGGGGGGGGGGGGGGGGTAGTTTGGAAATGGTTCATCTCCTAGGGGGTTTATATTCCGTTTTTACGATCCAACTTTAGCATGCACTTTATATAAAAATAAAATAAAAGTGAATCCCATCATCAGATTCTGTGTAAGATTCGCCCTTGCTAGCAAGGGATTCAGTGCATGTACCTAAATGTCATCATCATCAGCCTCCTTCGCGGCGAGGTCGTTCATCTCAGCGTCAACGTCGAACTTCTCGTACTTCTGGTTGTTCTTCTTTGCCTCGATCTCGTTCTTGTTCTTGTGGAGGGAGTATCCGAGGACGCCGAGGCAGAGGGCCATGAGGAGCCAGAGGAGGAGGAAGACCCAGAGGGACATGCAGAGGGATCCGATCTTGAGGCCCTCGCAGCACTCTCCGTCGCTGGTGGTTCCGAAGGGTCCCCTCCCCAGCTTGAAGGTGTAGTCCCTCTCGGTCACCCCAGAGTTGTGGTTCGCCACCTCCTGCCACACGGTCTCTCCGTCCTTCCCGGGGAGAACTGTCTTCTTGCAGAGCCTGTAGAAGGTCTCCGGCTCCGTTTCCTCTCCCGTCTCCATCATGGTGATCCCGCTGAAGGTGACCTCCGACATCCCCCTGTTCGCCCCGCCGTTGTTCTCCCTCCACCCGCTCAAGAACACTCCCTTCTTGCAGACAGCAGAGGCGTTCGCGCTCGTCCCCTCTCCCCACCCGAGCGCAACCACAGGCTCGTCAACCCCGTTCGTGAACCTGCACTCATCCGAGATCTCAGGGAACTTCGCTCCCATCTTCTCGCAGCTCGTCTCGTTCTGCACGTTGTCGTTGTAGTAGGCGGGGATCACCACGTACTCGTCGTCAGCGTTGTTCCCGCACCCGATCAGCGTCAGCGAGAACTTCTTCTCCACCGTCGGCTCGTTCGGGAAGGTTGTGAACATGCGAGGGCCCGAGGGGTAGCACTCCTTCCGCGACGCGATCACCTCCCCGCAGTCCGCCACCTGCCCCGTCTGGTCCCTGCACACGCACGGGAACTCAGTCCTCCCTCCAGCCCCGCTCGTGCACGACCCGTACTGGCCCTCCTTCCCGCTGCACCCGAAGTAAGGGAAGTCCTTCCCAGCAGAGCACTCGCTCCCCGCTCGACCGTTGCTGCACCTCCCCGCCCCGTCCATGAAGTACCCCTCCGCACAAGCCGCGCAAGCCTCCCCGGCCGTCGAGTTCATGTACCCCTGGTGGCACACGCAGCACCCGTCCGCTCCCACGTACGCTCGGTTCTCGTTCACAGGGCACTGTCCCTGAACCGATGCCGCCAAACACACTAAACCGAATAGCAGTTTGTTCATTTTGTTAAAAAGATGAAAAGATAAAGGTATGATAGACCTGTGTGTCATGAAAAGACGAGCATGATGAAACAGGGGGGAAAGCTAAGCGGCAGAAAGTACGGAGATATCTGAATCGTGCTGGAGAGCAGGAAGGTGAGGGAGGAGAATGGGGGCTGTGTTCGGGTGCTCGAGGATGAAAGACTTCGTGAGGAGGGCTTGGGGGATGTGAGGGACAATGGCGGGCGTGAGGGCGAGAGCTTGTGCTGTGAATGGTGGGTGGTGCTGCAAGGCGAGGGAGGCTGCGCGGTACACCGCAACGGAAGAAGGGCTCCGCATGTTTTTCATGGCGAAAAGCAGCAGCTCCTCGTCATCTGTGTAGTACGTGGTGACGACGTCTAGAACACTCTTCACCCAACACGCACCTAGCTCGATGGCCTTCAGCACAACATCTCTGTCCTTCTGCAAGGCCTCGGGCAGCATTCGGAACACGCCGGCGATGACGTTCACCTGTTCACAGTTCGCCAGTATCTGCGCAACGACCTCTTTGTCCTCCAACAGCGTCCTCGGTATGACTTTGGTAAAGTTCAACAATGGAACCTTAGTAGGGCGAGCAAGCAACCGCATTACAGTGTACTTGGTCATAGGAGGCTTGCAGGGCACATGCGAGAGAAGGAGCTGTGTTGTGTTACTGTTCTGCAGTGCTGCGAAGATGACTTCGTCGTGAGTTTGCATCGGAGGGGGGAGGCTGAGGTAGACGGCCAACGTGTCGGACTGCGAGCATCTTGAAACAGCGACAACAACCGTTGCAGGGGCAACGTCGGGGAGGAGAAGCGTGAGGATCACAGGCACGCACCGCGCAGACACAATTTTAAGTACCCCCTCTAACACGCCGCGACCGAGACGCGAGACCAGCGTCGCAACGTCGCTCCCAGGGAGGTTGCGCAACAAGGCGGCTATAAGCCCCACGTTATCAGGAGTTCCCGAAAGAACATCTTTGACAAAACCCACCTTCTTATCAGTGTGATGGATCCGATCGGCAACATATATAACCTCCTCCGCGCTGAGAGTCAACAACACCGACAGCACCGGGTCCGCACCCGTGGCACACGGCCGCATGGTACGTTTGTTCAGATAGCTGATTAGGTTTTCAGGGTGGCGTTGCTGCTCAGGAGTTAACGTCGCTTCAAAACCAACATCCAAAAGCTCCTCCCCGAGGCTCGTGAGGAACATAATGGTGTGGTCGTCGGGTACTCTTGCGACGCGGTTCAAAAAGGTGGCGGCGTATGGGCTGTCTTGTAACAACCGTAGAATGCTGCATGTATAAGAAGGGTTGTCAAGGATCGCTGCGGGGATCTTCCGCACGTCGAATGGGAAGAAACGGATCTGCCTGTCCAGTGCCGCGCGGACCACGTCCGTGTTGTGCTTCACGTTGCTCGGCATTGCTTGGAAGACGCCCTTCAGAAACTCTTCTGATGTGTTGCTGACCGCGATTATCGCCAGCGACACGGTTGCAGAGGTTGCTTCCGATGAAGCAAATAGTTTCGTGACGATGCCGCCCCGTTCATCGTTTTCCACGAATTTTTCGTTCACACGTTTGTTTTTCAGTTCTTGGGGTACAATATCCCACAGCTCCTGTACCTCGTTCGTCTCACTTGCCTTCTCCACCAAGACGTCAAGAATTTTCCCGCTATTTTTCAACACGTCTGGCAGGTCCTGGAAAACCAACGCCGTGCTGAAGCACCTCTCGACGGCAACCCGGTGCTGCACGGCCGCAATAAGGCAGGGATCTGTTTTTTCGCTCGGTTGGAGGGATTTCAAAAGACTATGAAACGTCAGAGGAGGGCTGTCTGCGAGCGACGCAGCTATGAAAGGACCCGACGACAGGAATGCGTTCCCCCTTCCTCTGGATGGGCGCAGGAGCTCGTCGGTTTTTGTGGTTTTTTTGCGGAAACCGCACGATAGAAGAAGCGGGCTGGTTTGCAGCTCTACAGAAACATGTCGAAAATACTCAATAAAAACCCCCGCAGGAAGACCCTCTGACACATCTAAAACAGTCTCTAAATCAGACACAAATCTTTTCGGAAGCTTCTTAACCACCACGTCGATGGTGGTGCCCTGCACGCTCAGCGCCTGCAACGCCGACTTGACGTCCCATTGCGCTTCAGAAGGGATCGTTTCCAACGTTTTTACAGATAACCCAACATCGTCTTGCAGCAATGTGGCAACCATTGAAAAAACTGCGTCGGGCTGTACCTGAACCTCCAAAGGGAGGGATTCATACAGCCCGATACGGTTAGCGGGTGAAAGGTGCGACAGAACCTTCACAGTTGTTTCGGGGTACATTTTGATCTTTTCAACCAGCTTCGTCTCGACACCGTCATCAAGCACTTTTCTGCGTTCTAGGAACGACAGGAAGACCCCGGGCCTGTTCCAATACTCTTCTGGTATTCTATCGAACATCGATACTGCACCGTGATCGCAGGCGCATGCTACCAGCTCATCGCTCAGTATCCCGCACACATAATGCACAGCAGCATCGTTCCACTTCCATTGATTCAAAACTGTTATGACAATTTGTTCGGTTATTTTGAAGGTGGTTCCGTAGGCTTCGAGGAATGCCCAGCCTCCTTTGTTGCAGCATTGCAAGACATTGCCGGGGTGTTCCCTCCATGTCTGCGGGGACCGGTTCCAAATATCCAAGACGAGGTCTGGACTGGAAACAGCGTCGAGAACGGTGGAGAAAAACCCCTCAGGAGGATCACTTAGAGTCCCGAGCACACTTAACGAGAGGTTGCCTGAGAAGGATAGTATGGTTTGTACCATTGTGTTGGTTAGCTGTTCCGGTTTAACGTTGTGCATTGTGTTGTAGATTTCCACTGTTTTTTGAGGTGAGATTCTGGGAAATGTTTGAACGCACACGTTGTGAGGGGCTTGCAAGATGAACACGGTGGGAAGGGCCTCCACAACATCATCGGATACCTTTTGCAGCAGGAAGCACAGGATCGCACCGTCAGCCAAGGAGGTGTCCGGTATTTTCGCCAGAGTCTCGTTAACACCCTCCGACGGGACAGTTGCGAGAACCGTTTTGCAGAACGACTGGTCTTCAAAAACACTTTTTGGAACGGCACGGAGCAGGTCCATAGACCGCGACTTCAAACAGGTTTCGAACACATGCGATGCGAGCGAGACCTCTTCTTGCAAAGCTGGTGAGAATGCTTTATAGGTCTCTATTGCGTTGTGGGCGGAGGTTTTTACCTTAAATATCGCGTCCTTCACCTTGTTCTCCCATTCTGCCGAGCGGAGTAACTCTAAAGTGCTGCCGAGACCTCCTGCCGAGCAGCAGCACTCTGAAGCTATCCAGCAATCTTCCAATTCTTCCTCCGCGCCTTCGTTCCGTAGGGCAGCCATCTCCCGCCTGATGCCCGTCTGGTTTTCAACTTCGCAGAGCAGCATCGCAATTGTATCATGCTCCTTGACATCCACCCACACGGTGTCACCACCTGGTAGCTTGATGCAAATATCCATTTTCTCCCCTTTTTTTCTTCTTTTTTTTGGTTGTGTTAAAGAAGTTTTTTGTTGAGCTGAATAGAAAGAAAAAAAAAAAGTGAAATGTGCTTGGGAAAGAGTTTTCAAAGGGCGGGAAGAAAGGAAAAAAGAAAACAAAAATAGGGGGGGGACGGGGGGAGGAGGAGTAGATGTGGGTTTATTGGGAATAATAATAAGAATTATAGAAAGTCATGGAAGAGTACGGGGCGCGGGGTGATAATAAAAAAAAAGTGGGGGGGGGAGAGAAGAAAGGTGCGTAGGCAGTGTCTTGGAGTAGAAACTGAATGAACAGGGGAAAGGAAGCACATATGTTATATGTTACAAATGAAAAAAAAAGGGGGAGTGAGGGGAGTGAGAGGTGAAGAAGAGGGAGAGGGTTCCTGTTTTCCTGCTCTAAGCAGTCCGACAGATGCGACAGGCTTCGATGAGACGTAGTTCTTCTTTGAAATTTCTCTTCAAGACGCTAATCTTCTTCCCTTTCTTTGTGTGGTCTTCTCTTCTTTTTTTTCGTTTTTTTTTTTAATAAATAGAATAATAAGGGGGGGGAGGGGACTATCGTTCTTGTTTTTTTTTACCAAGGAAAAAAAAAGAGAGAGCAGTAAAGCTTCTTTTTTATTCATTTTCCATTTTCTTTTTTTTTTTTTCCACTCGTTTCTTAAATTTTTTTTTTCCCCTTATCCACGACGGGAAAAAAAAGAAAACAAAACAAAACAAAAAAAAAAAAGAAAAAGAATATTGGCACGTTAGCTGATCCATCTCCCCTCCCTTCCCTTCCCTTCCCTCCACACCTTTCGTTTTTTTTTTTTTTTTTTTTGTTTTTCCTTTTTTTTTTTTTTTTTTTTTTCCTTCCTGTGTGCTGAAGTTTCTCCCTCACATCAGTGGTTGTTTTCTTTTTTTTTTTTTTTCTTCATCTTCTTTTTTTGTTGCAGCAGAGAGAAAGAGGAGAACAAAGCAAAGCAAGAAGATATTACAGGGAAACATCAAATGATAAAAAGAAAGCGGAATAAAAGGAAAAAAAAAGAATAAAATGCACGTTGCGCACAAAACCATTCTTTTTTCTCTTGCGTTTATTCACTTCTTTTACGCTTTCACTTGGTCCCCCTTTCTTCTTTTCCCTTTTTTCTTTTTTTTTTCTTTTGCTTCTTATTATTTTTCCCGCCTCTTCTTCTTTTTTTTTAATTGTAGCTTTGCGGTACCACTTGCATAACACTCTGCACTAGTTCTCTGTAACGATTTTATCACACCATCACCACCGTGCTGTCTGCTTCTTTCTTTCTTCTCGTCAGCGCTTAAATGTCATCATCATCAGCCTCCTTCGCGGCGAGGTCGTTCATCTCAGCGTCAACGTCGAACTTCTCGTACTTCTGGTTGTTCTTCTTTGCCTCGATCTCGTTCTTGTTCTTGTGGAGGGAGTATCCGAGGACGCCGAGGCAGAGGGCCATGAGGAGCCAGAGGAGGAGGAAGACCCAGAGGGACATGCAGAGGGATCCGATCTTGAGGCCCTCGCAGCACTCTCCGTCGCTGGTGGTTCCGAAGGGTCCCCTCCCCAGCTTGAAGGTGTAGTCCCTCTCGGTCACCCCAGAGTTGTGGTTCGCCACCTCCTGCCACACGGTCTCTCCGTCCTTCCCGGGGAGAACTGTCTTCTTGCAGAGCCTGTAGAAGGTCTCCGGCTCCGTTTCCTCTCCCGTCTCCATCATGGTGATCCCGCTGAAGGTGACCTCCGACATCCCCCTGTTCGCCCCGCCGTTGTTCTCCCTCCACCCGCTCAAGAACACTCCCTTCTTGCAGACAGCAGAGGCGTTCGCGCTCGTCCCCTCTCCCCACCCGAGCGCAACCACAGGCTCGTCAACCCCGTTCGTGAACCTGCACTCATCCGAGATCTCAGGGAACTTCGCTCCCATCTTCTCGCAGCTCGTCTCGTTCTGCACGTTGTCGTTGTAGTAGGCGGGGATCACCACGTACTCGTCGTCAGCGTTGTTCCCGCACCCGATCAGCGTCAGCGAGAACTTCTTCTCCACCGTCGGCTCGTTCGGGAAGGTTGTGAACATGCGAGGGCCCGAGGGGTAGCACTCCTTCCGCGACGCGATCACCTCCCCGCAGTCCGCCACCTGCCCCGTCTGGTCCCTGCACACGCACGGGAACTCAGTCCTCCCTCCAGCCCCGCTCGTGCACGACCCGTACTGGCCCTCCTTCCCGCTGCACCCGAAGTAAGGGAAGTCCTTCCCAGCAGAGCACTCGCTCCCCGCTCGACCGTTGCTGCACCTCCCCGCCCCGTCCATGAAGTACCCCTCCGCACAAGCCGCGCAAGCCTCCCCGGCCGTCGAGTTCATGTACCCCTGGTGGCACACGCAGCACCCGTCCGCTCCCACGTACGCTCGGTTCTCGTTCACAGGGCACTGTCCCTGAACCGATGCCGCCAAACACACTAAACCGAATAGCAGTTTGTTCATTGTTCTTGTTTTTTTTTTTTTTTTTTTTTTTTAGAAAATAAAATGTGTTTCGTTTGTGTTCCCTTTCTGAGATAAGTTTGTTTGGTTTTGTTTTCTTTGTTTTCAAGTTTTCTTCTTTTTGTCTTGGTTTTGAAAGAGAAAAAAAAAAAACCCCCCTCCATAACACGGGCTGAAGAACAAAAGGGGCGTGTTCCTTCTTCTTGTGCAGGTCATCATGTCATCCAAGTAAAGTTAAGGTAGAATGGTTGTTGGTATCAAGAGACACGAAATGCCTTCAAGCCAAATGCCAAGGTTGATAATCACTCATGAGGCCAGAAAGCAAAAACAACAGCTGCAAAGACTCATCCAAGAAATGTTAAGGTAGAATGGTTGCTGGTATCAAGAAACAAGAATTGCCTTCAAGCCAAATGCCAAAGTTGATAATCATCGGTCCTCTTGAAACAAAGGTGGTATACAGCTTGCAGGTCTCTCGGGCTATGAGGTGGCAGCTAGACGTACAAAAAAAAAAGGAATAGCTGTGTTATACATCCCTGTGAGACACAATCCACCGCACACCCCCCACTATGGGTCGTAAGGGTGCTCATGTCATCCAAGTAAAGTTAAGGTAGAATGGTTGTTGGTATCAAGAGACACGAAATGCCTTCAAGCCAAATGCCAAGGTTGATAATCACTCATGATCAGCCGCAAAAGGGAAAACGTTCGTATCATTCTTCCTCTGTCTCTCGGGCTATGAGGTGGCAGCTAGACGTACAAAGAAAAAGGAATAGCTGTGTTATATACATCCCTGAGCAAGACAAACGGACCCTTGTTTCTATCATCAATTGAAAGAACAGCCAAAGACTCATCCAAGAATAATTAAGGTAGAATGGTTGTTTGGTATCAATAAACACGAATGTCTTCAAGCCAAATGCCAAAGTTGATAATCATCGGTCTTTTCTCCTTTCACTAAAGTTTGGCTCTCGGGCTATGAGGTGGCAGCTAGACGTACAAAGAAAAAGGAATAGCTGTGTTATATACATCCCTGAGCAAGACGAACAGTTCCCCTTCTTACAGCAAGGCAGATCTATGGGTGGAAACTAAGAACAGCGGTATCAAAGGTGCGGAGTGATGATCACAATAGCACCACCACTGGGGGCTGTGCTCTATGAGGCCACTCCTACCGCAGCACTACTCAAACCAACCAGAAATTAAAACTCGAAACAAAAGGGAAAACGTACACCCCGACCCCCGACCCCCCCCTCATTCAACATCCTTTATAAGGGACGTAATTTTTTTGGATTGAGATGAGATGAGTTCCCGTAATGGAACTCAGGCGGGTTTCTGGTCCACGACAGATATTTCGGTGGTTCACTTCGGAAGTACAGGTAATATAACAAAGAAAAAAAAAAAAAAATACCATCGTGTTTTTTTTCTTCTTTTTTTTAACGAATAAGAAAGGGAAATGGGAGGAGAAAAAAAAAGGGGGGAGGACTGCCTGTGCCCTTTAACTGTACTATGTTTGTATTACAGGAGGGGGGGGGGGGGGGGGGGGGGGGCTTAGAAGAACAAAAATTGACAATAAAAAAAGAGCATATAGAAAGTGAAAGTGAGAGATAGAGAGGGCTGTAGTAGTTGTCAATTCTTAACACAGAGTGATCAGAGAAATCCACAGGTTGTATTGGCCTCAGCTTTCTTGGTCGTGTTGGTAATATGAGAGGCCGGCGCTCTCCTTTACTCAAGAAAAGAGCACTGAAGAAAAAAAAGGGGGGGGTGCATTTCCGTGTGAAAAAACCTTTTTAGAAGGAGTGAAGTTCCAGCGGAAGGGGGGGGTAAGGTGTAAAATTAAAAAAACCCCTTCCATCGATTTCCCCACCTTCTTCTTTCTCTTCTTCTTTGCTTCTTTTGACCTTTATATCATTAGAACAAAACTGCAGTCTTTTACATGAAAATCAGTCCAGATTTTCACTTCTTGGATGTGAATAATTTTATATAAAAAAAAAGGAGGAGAAATGAAAAAAAAAGGAAAATAAGTCGTAGATGAAAACTGAGCCTGAGCGGGTAATAAAGGGGGGGGGGGGGGGGGGGGGGTCACTTCACGGAGTGGAACTGTATCTAGCTTCTGAGGCCATTCCAACCCTTAAAAGTGGGAACAAAGTGCTTAACTTCACCTTCATCTACCCCGGCAGTTTTTCCGCCTATGTGCCCATCGGCTTCCTTGTGTGGGCTCTGGTCCAAGTACTGTAAGGAACTGCACACCTTGAGGTGCCGTGAGCGGAGATGAATGATTGGGTGAAATATATATTAAAAAAAAACTTTTTCTCCCGTGTAATAAAAATAGCTCATTCCTTTTTTCTTTTTTTTCTTTTTTCCCCACTCGCCTTCTTCTCCTCTCCCCTCCCCAAGAAAAAGTGAAAATTCTTTGCTCGGCACTAAAGAATGACAATTTTTTTGTTTTGTTTTGTTTTGGATTCACTTTTTTTTTTTTTTTTTTTTTTTCCTCTTTTGCTAAGAATTCAAAGCAGATGTACCATTGGTTCTTTTTGTGTATTTTTTTTTTTTTTTGCTTTTTTTTTTCTTTTTTTTTTTTCCCTTCCCTCCCAACCCATCCTTTTTCTGTTCTTCCCCCTCCCCTCCCCTTTTCTTTCAAAGGAGCTAAAGAAAACTTCTTTTTGCCACTAACATTGTGTTAAGCCTTTTTTTTTTTTTTTTTTTTTTTTTTTTTTTTGCATACATCACGTAGTCAAGAAGTAGCGAATAAAACGCAACTCGAAGATGTACATGGGGACACAAGGTGAATAATTATAGACATTAAGAGAAAACTAAATGAAAATGAACGGGAAAAAAAAAGGGAGGAGAAGTTAACGGAAGGGAAAAGTGACACACCGTGGTGTTTTCCATCATATTAACTTTTTAGCCCCCTTGCAGTTTTCTTTTTTTTTTTTCTTTTTCTTTTTTGCGAGATGTTGGGGAGGGTGAGAGTAAACAGTTTTCGTTGCAAGAAAAAAGCAACGGAGAGGGAGGGGGGACGAAAAAAAAAAAAAGAATTCATAACGAGCAATACCTTCGAGACACGGGTGGGAAAGAGGGAATAAAATATAGGGTCCAAACCTTGGCCTGTCATAGATCTTAGGCTCATACGTGTCTTCCCCTTCCCCCCTTTTTTCTTCTTCTTTGGGTTTTTGTGGATATTTTTGGTACTATAAGGATAGGATACCCCCCAGTACCATTGTTTGCTCGAATAACGAAGAGCTAAGCTCTAGCCTCTTGCCAAGTGGGATTCTACTTGTGCAAAAGCATTTCATCTCGCAAGGATAAAAATAGTTAAAAGCAGGGGGATGGTTTAGTCAGTCTAGTCGCAATTTTTTAAATGTCATCATCATCAGCCTCCTTCGCGGCGAGGTCGTTCATCTCAGCGTCAACGTCGAACTTCTCGTACTTCTGGTTGTTCTTCTTTGCCTCGATCTCGTTCTTGTTCTTGTGGAGGGAGTATCCGAGGACGCCGAGGCAGAGGGCCATGAGGAGCCAGAGGAGGAGGAAGACCCAGAGGGACATGCAGAGGGATCCGATCTTGAGGCCCTCGCAGCACTCTCCGTCGCTGGTGGTTCCGAAGGGTCCCCTCCCCAGCTTGAAGGTGTAGTCCCTCTCGGTCACCCCAGAGTTGTGGTTCGCCACCTCCTGCCACACGGTCTCTCCGTCCTTCCCGGGGAGAACTGTCTTCTTGCAGAGCCTGTAGAAGGTCTCCGGCTCCGTTTCCTCTCCCGTCTCCATCATGGTGATCCCGCTGAAGGTGACCTCCGACATCCCCCTGTTCGCCCCGCCGTTGTTCTCCCTCCACCCGCTCAAGAACACTCCCTTCTTGCAGACAGCAGAGGCGTTCGCGCTCGTCCCCTCTCCCCACCCGAGCGCAACCACAGGCTCGTCAACCCCGTTCGTGAACCTGCACTCATCCGAGATCTCAGGGAACTTCGCTCCCATCTTCTCGCAGCTCGTCTCGTTCTGCACGTTGTCGTTGTAGTAGGCGGGGATCACCACGTACTCGTCGTCAGCGTTGTTCCCGCACCCGATCAGCGTCAGCGAGAACTTCTTCTCCACCGTCGGCTCGTTCGGGAAGGTTGTGAACATGCGAGGGCCCGAGGGGTAGCACTCCTTCCGCGACGCGATCACCTCCCCGCAGTCCGCCACCTGCCCCGTCTGGTCCCTGCACACGCACGGGAACTCAGTCCTCCCTCCAGCCCCGCTCGTGCACGACCCGTACTGGCCCTCCTTCCCGCTGCACCCGAAGTAAGGGAAGTCCTTCCCAGCAGAGCACTCGCTCCCCGCTCGACCGTTGCTGCACCTCCCCGCCCCGTCCATGAAGTACCCCTCCGCACAAGCCGCGCAAGCCTCCCCGGCCGTCGAGTTCATGTACCCCTGGTGGCACACGCAGCACCCGTCCGCTCCCACGTACGCTCGGTTCTCGTTCACAGGGCACTGTCCCTGAACCGATGCCGCCAAACACACTAAACCGAATAGCAGTTTGTTCATTGTTCTTTTTTTAACCAAGACACTGAGGTCATTAAAGGTACAAGAAGTGGGCAAATAAGAATAAAAATCCAAGAACACCCATCGAGCCAAAGAAGAAAAAAAGAAAGGAACCAAAAAAAAAGAACCCATAGAGAATGCATTTTTTTTTTTTTTTTTTTTTTTTTTTTTAGGTACTCCTTTTTGTTGGCGTAGCGCTTTTGGGAAAAGCTAAAGGAAAAAAAGAAAAAAGGGGGGGAGACAAAGGGGGCGAAAAGAAAAAGAAAAAAAAGGGGGGGATAAAAAAAATAAACGTTCACATAAAAAAAAAAGAAACACTAACTCTTTTTTTTTTTTTTTTAAAATTTTTTTTATGCTAATTTATTTTTTATTTTATTTTTTTTTTTTTTTAAATTCTGTTCAAGCCTGGAGCTGGGACAGAATGGCGACACGCTGGGCCCACCACTGCTTGAGCTCGGCCTTCATGCTCTTGCCCTTCATGTTGGAAAGGCGTGTGAACTGCTTGGAAATCTCATCAGCTCCCTTTGCCTTCATCTTGGCAATGTACTCCTTCTCCTTCTCAGAGCAGCCCTCACCGTCGGCAACCTGTAAACATTATTTTTCCCCCTTTTTTTTTTTTTTTTTTTTTTTTTTTCCCATTACCTGACACTTGACCTCAAGGTTCTCCTCAACAAAGGACTTCATGGCATCGTAACTCCTGCCGCTGTTGTACTCCTGGGCCTCAGTGCCCGTTGCTTGTGTGAAGTATTTCAGGGTGGGGTATCCCTGGACTCCGTACTTTGAGCCGAGTTCACTGTGGATAGTGGCATCCACATCACCGATCACCACAGAGCTGGAAGACGCGTACTCCTCGCCAAGCTTCTCGTAGTCAGGGGCCATGTTCTTGCAGTGGCCGCACCACGGGGCGTAGAACTTCACAAGAACATTCTTGCCGGAGTTGAAGACGATCTCCTCGAAGTTGTCAGCCGTCAGTACCACAGACCCTGCAGAGGCCATCGCCACACACATGCTCAGAACAGCAAGACGCGCCATTTTTTTTTTTTTTTTCCCTTCGTTCCTTTTTTTTTTTTTTGGTTGAAATTTAAAAAAAATAAATAAATAAATAAAGGAGGGGGGGGGGGAGAAAACTAAAATTTGATGTAAAAGAGAAGAAAAAAAAAAGTAAAAAAAATAATAATAATTCACGGGGGGGAAAAAGAAAGTTTCTAGATTCTTTTCATCTTCTTTTTTTTTTCTTTTTTTTG